>JBBJLS010000148.1:22054776-22093288 GCA_037577275.1 Bryconaethiops microstoma | reverse complement strand
TGTGAGTGTGCATGTAATGTCCGAGTTTGTCATGGAATGTTGTTTTGCAATGAGGGTGAGGGGCCACAACCTCGCCGACCCGGCACCCAAGGGAGACCAAGTAGTCCCGGAGGCCGCAGGACCCCGCGGTCCCATCAGTGGCAAGGGAACCCCGGCTGCACGCCCCAGGAGGGCCATGCACGGCCTCACAGGCGCAGACATTGCACGGGACCCAATCCCCGCGTGACCAGAACCTACCCACCGGAGGGGTGTCCCCCTACCCCTCCACCCCCAGTCCCCACATCCCACCCAACCTTCCCCACCCCCTGACCACCCACCTAACCACCCTCCTAACCACCCTCATAACCAATTAAAATCTGGGGGGGATTTATGTAGAAATCCTCACCTGTCCCACGAACGCTAACTGTTGAAGGTGCAATTAAAATAGTGGGGAAGGCAGCTACGAAGTCCCGTGGAGAATGCTACAAAAGCAGCCCACTGGGACCCACGTGTGGAGGGGTGAGTGGCCACTCACGTCCCCTATGATCCTGTGTTAGAAATGTTTTTGGGGGGAGAGAGAAAGAGGGGAAAAAAAACATACACACATACATACACATATTCCTTCCCTGCTAAGGAGGGCAGCAGGTGCCAGGCCACGGAGACTACATCCAGAGGTACCGCCGCCTCCCCTAAGGCAGTACCCCCACCCCGACTTGGGGGGTGAGGTGGCGGGGGCTGGGGCCTCACCTGAGTCTGGCCCTGTCCATGAGCCAAACACATACCATAACCCATTCACACAGACAAGGACAAGGATAAGGTGGCCTGAGGCCGAGGTTCCCTACCTGTTACCTGTATACAACTCTTCTCTTAAGTAAACGGATCATTCTTTAAAGCTGACAAATGTGAAAGGCTTTTTTACGTGTTCTTTTGAACATATCAGCAAATGAATAGAACAGCTCACGAGTAACAGAGCTATTTCAAAAGCAGTGTAGCAACATGACCACCAGGCGGCAACATTATGTAACAAAATATACATTCTTTAGAGCAAACACTAAAACCTTTTTGATGATTGTTTTATTGTCTTTTAATGCTATTATCTCCATTTGTAAAAGGTAAATCAGTGCCAAATCTGAACAAAATAAGTTTTGCATGTGTTCTTCCACCATGAATAGATTTTAAAATATATATTTTAGGTCAAAATGTCTCAACAGTGTTTCAGACCTCAGGCTGTGTATTTATAACCATTTCATGTAATAACTTTCTGTGAGGGAGCGTTTAGAGGCATTTAATGACTTCAGATATCTGGTTCTATTCACCACCACTGTGAAGATGTAAACTATGACTGTAAAGATAAACAAATGGCAATTCTACTTGTATATTAAAAATGTGTAATTTGTGCAATATTGAAAAATGACATTTTTCCAGCATGGTTGGGACATCAGTGCAGGTTCAATTAGTCAGAAAAACGTTTTACACACTTTAGAAACATTATTTAGTGATAAGATAAGAAAGAATTTTATTTATCCTGAGGGAAATAATTTTGTCATAAACATGCTCAATGCAACAAGAGGAATAAAGACAGAGAGTTAGGAGGTATTAATAAAATTAATTAAATAAAATAGTAATAGTGCAAATGGAATAATAAGTAAACTATTGCAAAAAACAGTCAAGTAACTATAACAGAAATAATCAAATAACATAATGTTTAGTTCTGCATTTAAAGGCAATGAGTCTTTTTTGTGTGCTCTGATGGCCCATCAAAGAGGCATGCATGGGGTGGGAGGGGCTGTCCATGATAATGAGAAGCATTTTCAGCTTTCTCTTCTCATACACCTCCTCCAGCTCCTCCAGTCTGATACTCAGAACAGAACCAGCCTTTTTAATCATCTTGTTCAGCCTTTTTGCACCAGGTGCCTTCATCCCACTGCCCCAGCACACCAGTACAAAAAACACCACACCCTCTACCACAGAGTGATAGAACATAGTCAACATTGTCCTATTGAAAGACCTGAGCCTCATCAGTAGATACAGCCGGCTCTGCCCTTTCTTCAAGACGACATCTGTGTTTTTGGACCAGTCCAGTTTATTGTCAATTTGTACCCCCAGTTACCGGTAATCCTCAACATTCCTTTGTCTTTGTCTTTGTGATGTTTAGCTGTAAGTGGTTCAGCTCACACCACTCAACAAAGCTGCCCACCACACTCCTGTATTCATCCTCCTGTCCATCCCTGATACAGGCCACAATGGCAGAGTCATCAGAGAATTTCTGCAGGTGACATGACTGAGACTTGTACCTAAAGTCAGACGTGTGGAGGGTTAAGAGGAAGGGTGACAGGACAGTCCCCTGCGGCGCCCCCATGCTGCTCAGGATGCTATGCGAGCAGCAGCTCTTCAGCCGGACATGCTGTGGTTAAATAGTCCGTAATCCAAGCTACTAGAGGGGTGTCCACCTGCATTTCCGTGAGTTTATTCCCCAGTAGTGAGGGTCTAATTGTGTTAAAAGCACTGGAGAAGTAAAAAAAAACATGACTCGATACAAAAAACATGACCCAATACAACTTTTACTCACCAAATCTCAGCAATGCAATTGCAGAATAATGTTAAATTTATATTTATATTTAATCTCACACTGTTGTAATCTCACAACTCTAATAAACAAGTGACTTTAACAGAGCATTAAAACATAAAAATGTGTTAACTTCTGAAATTCTGAACTTTTTTCATCCACAAATTTATGTGTCTGATGTCTATATAATTAGATGCCTGTTTACTAAAGTATTTCCTTTCTATAAAATATAATCCCCATATTAAATATCTTGACACAGGACCTGCCATATCTGTTTTCTACAGTCCTCATTCATTTTAGGTTTTAACGGGGTAAAGAACAAACTCCAGAGTGTTAAGATTTTTTTTAACAACAGGTTCTAAGTTATAAACAAGAGTAAGACACTTTATATTTTTTTCTCTCCTCCTCTCTCCTCATGTATTCTATATTTCCTTATTTTCCTCTGCTACCTCTTGACTGACCTGTCTATCCCCCCAAATGTGATGTTTGTGTATACATATGGTCGGAGGGGCTCAAACAATATCCTCCGGGATAAATGAAGTATTCTGATTCTGATTCTGATATTTAGATAATAATTTGGTCAAATTAGGTGGTACAAAATGAATCAAATGGAACATAATTTTAATGGCACAAGTACTGGGTCATTATGTGGGGTACATATTTTAACATACATTATTGAAAACATTCATCTTAAACAGTGTTTACTTATATATACACTGTTTATGATCAATATTTTCAATAATATAAATACATTGAAAATATGAATCTCAGTTAAATATGTAAAGTGAGTTAAATGTAATAATAATAAGAAATTAATGTCTAGAATGATGAATACTGCTGTAGCTGATTCCATAATGACTGAAAGGGCTGTATAACATAAATTAATAAAATGAACATCTAAAATGTTTTATACTTGAAAAGTGGTGATCAAATCCTAAAGCAGAATAACCTGGCAAAAATTCTGTAAATATATAATTACAGTATGTGATTAAGAGTATGTGATATGACTAAAAACAGAAATAAAATGATATATATTGTTACTGTAAATTGTATATGATGTATTGGACAAAATATATATTGAACAAAAGTATTAGGACACACATGTTTTTTCATTTGTTTGGGTTACCTTACTTCCAGGTAGGGGTAATCTTAATGCTTCAGTGTACCAAGACATTTTGGACAACCCCATGCTTCCAACTTTGTGGACACAGTTTGGGGAAGACCCTTTCTTATTCCGGCATGACTGTACCCACTTGCACAAAGCAAGGTCCATAAAGATATGGCTGGATGAGTTTGTTGTGGAAGAACTTGACTGGCCGCACAGAGCCCTGACCTCAACCCCATCCAACACCTTTGGGCTGAACTGGAACAGAGATTGCGAACCAGGCCTTCTCATACAACATTAAGGTCTGACCTCATCAATGCTCTACAGAATGAATGGACACAAATTCTTCAAAATCTTGTGAAAAGCCTTCCAATAAGAGTGGAAGCTGTTATAGTTATAGACTAACTCCATATTAAAGTCTATGTATCTGAATGTAATGTCATAAAAGTCCCTGTTGGTGTAATGGTCAGGCGTCCCAATGCATGCGGAAATGTAAACAGTTATTAAGCATTATTTTCACACAAAATGTGTATTCAGATGCTGACATTCAGTCATAATGGCCGGAAGGAAACTCAGAATCAAGCGTGTAGAAGAGGATCCTGTAATACCACACTTGCTCAGTAGGGGGCAGGCTTGTTTTGCATGAGAAATCTCTGAACCCCACCAGGTGGCGCTGCTGACTTAATAAGAACTAAAAGGGAATCATAAATGCTGTTTCTTCAGATTTAGATATTTGGCTGTGTGAATGTTGTCCTCATCTGCCTGTGAATCTGTTCATAATTGTGTAGACATATTTTTTCACAGCAAGAACAGGAGTGAATAATAACAATGGGAAGACTGAATGAAGTAAAAAAAAAATTTTTTTTAAGCCTAATATTTGTATGATTTTTTTGCAAAATAGTTGTACTATGTTTTGGTTGATTTGACATATTATGCGAAGAGTATCAAATGTCATGGTACCACAGAAGAACTACCTTAATCATAGACCTGGTTCACTATGATGGTGTCTATGTTGTGATTCAGTGTTTCTTCCGTTTTAGGTTTATTCCATTTTACAGTGATTAACCTGCTGGGCAGGTTTGAATTTGGAGAACACCAAACATCAACATCTCCTGAATGCCTGATGTGTGATTTGGCCCTGTCCTTGATCAACCATCGTCCAAATACATATATTTTAAAACACACCAAGCTGCAGTAAGGATGCATCATGAAGAGACATCTATATATTGAACCCGGCGGGAGTCAACGTCCTCTGTTTCTGCAGCTGGTATCCTCTAGGACAATGATTCTTAAAGATCTCAGTGAATCAGTGGTGGTCTAGGGATCTGCACTGACATTTGATGCAAAAGGACAACCTAGATCAATAGATGATGCACTAAAAATGTTGGTCAGAATTAATATGCCAGTCAACCTGAGGTTAGTCATTCATATTCTATTTCATAGATGTGTATGTGCGTTTGTGTAATTATCCCTTTGTAAGGACAGGATTTGTATTAATACCTTATAATAGGTACTGGTCCTCACAACGAAACATGCTGTTTTCATCTCTAATTTTTTCAAGAAAAAATAAATTTTCTTTTGCTTATATTTTGATTAGGTTCAGTTGTATTACTCAGATACATTGTTGCACAGGTCAATGGAATGTCCTCACATATATAGTAATACTTGTGTGTTCGTGTGTGGGCGTATGTGCGTGTTTGCATTGTTTCCCCCAACAGCCAATGAGATAAGCCCTGCCCCGTTGACGTCATCGCCGCCTGTCCATGATTGGCTGTGGCTGCAGCCACGGCAACTGTTTCATTCTCCTGCTGCCATTCAAGAATATTTGGGAAGGGGCGTGGCCAGTGCTGGTGGACACGCCTCCTTCATAAAACTTCAGCTTGCTTGCAGAAAAATTGCGAGTGCAAGTGGTGGACGGGCTGAGTGGCTGCCGTGCTTGGAGCAACAAGTCTGCACATCGGTCCCTCTGGTCTTCTGAAGTCTCATCTAATCCGTGCACAAAGAAGACGTGCCTACCTCGTCTAGCTTGTAAACGTGCAACAGTGAAGACCTACATGTCTGTATACTGTCCTCAAGTCTACTGGTAAGATCATTGTTTGCATGTCTTCTTTTGTCAGCATAGGCAAATTGTACGTACAGCTGGAAATCAACATCGCGTCAATGTCAGTCTGATTAGAACGTCATGTCGACGTTGAGCTCATTATTTTTATTTTAAACTTATGGCCTTTATGATTCGGCGTGTTCAAATCCGGTTCTAGAAACATTCCAGATTCCAAGTGTTATGAACTGATTAAAAATATTTTTATTTCATTTAATGATCGATTCTCTTATTTCATTTAATAATCGTTTCTGAAACTTGGTGACAAGGATCTGGCAACATAAAAAAGGACACATTATTCCATTATGAGCTGTGGTATAAATGCAGGCCCCACATGCAGCCCTCATGACTGGATTAGAAAAAATAACATTTTAAGCCTAAAGCTTATCGCAAAATGATGGTAAAACAATGTCTCAGACATCAGGCAGTGTGTTCATAACCGTTTTTGCAATAACTTCTTGAAGCTTTTGACTTTCAGGGACATGAGATGTCAGTTTAATTATACGGGGACGGCTGACCATTACACCAACAGTGTAACTTTAACACAATGACTTTAATGATACTGCATCCAAATACATAGACTTTAATATAGAGCTACAACAGCTTCTACTCTTTTTAGAAGGCTTTCCACAAGCTTTTGAAGTTTCTGTGGAAATTTGTGCCCATTCATTCTGTAGAGCATTTATGAGGTCAGGCACTGATGTTGTATGAGAAGTCCTGGCTTGCAATCTCTGTTCCAGTTCATCCCAAAAGTGTTGGATGGGGTTGAGATCAGGGCTTTGACCTTCCACACCGAATTCATCCATCCATGTCTTTATGGATCTCACTTTGTGCACTGGGACACAGTCATGCTGGAATATAAAAGGGCCTTCCCCAAACTGTGTCCACAAATTTGGAAACACGGCATTGTCCAAAATGTCTTAGTATACTGAAGCGTTAAGATTGTCCTTCACTGGAAGTAAGGGGCCCAAACCTTGAAAAGCAAGTGTGTCCCAATACTTTTGCCCTGTTAATGTATGACCTTTTTTGCCATAGTAAGGAGGTTTTGGAGAGATTCAAGTGTAAGACATTTCACCACTGGTGAAGAACACTATTTTGGTCTAAATTGCATTTTGTTTTCAGAGCCAGTATTGATCTGTGGGCTGTGGGAGGACGCATTGTTCAGACAGGCAGTCTAATCAGACATGGCAGTATATGCCCCACACTGTGTGGTCCAGTCTGAACATCTCTGTGTGGAATAGAGTCCAAAGCTTTGGAGTCGACTCCTGATTCCCAAATGCCTCGACTCCTTTTGAGATCAACTTCCAGGCCCATTATGATTTACCGTATCACACTCTGGCTGTATAACTTGTTGGAATGCTTTTGACACTGTTGATAGAACTTTGCATCAGGTGGACTCCTAACTGCATACTCCATACTTTAGGCAGAATGTGTGACTCATTATGGAATATGCATATGTATTTTGAGGCATAATGCTGTTTCCACTTGAGTTTAGTAGTGAGGTGGATGTGAGTCACAAGACCGATACCATCCTGGTCTGAATAAAAGGTCACGTTCCACAATGAAAGGAACTAATCGCTGCATGAGCCACAATAACACAATAGAATAAATCACTGGAATGGGCCTCTTTTGCAGATGGTCGCCGTCGGTGAGGTAATTAGAGGCGAGCCAGACCGCCTCCCTCCCTCAGTCAGTTCTTTGCGCAGCCTGCGGTACCTTCACATTGGCCCTCCTAAGTTGTCGTCACTCAAGTCAATGCTAATCCCACCCGGCTCGGTGCTAATCAGCCTACTGATGGCGGCTTACACTTGTGGGACATAATCTGACCTTTCATTCAAAGTGAGCATTCCTCACTTTATGGTAGAAAGCTGTGGTAAAAGAAAGGGGGCTTGGGGGATTCTGGTGTTTTTTTTCCTATGCTAAAGGAAAGAACCTGCCCACTGCAGAGGAAAATGGAGGAGTGTGCAGTCCTCAATCTATTTTTCTGTGCAAATGTTTTTCTACTCTGAATTTATGGAACAAACAACAGATTACCATTGATGAACGTACAGCAGCAATGTCAGTGTTGCTTTGTTTAATGTTTCTATGAGTTCTACTCTAGGCAGGAAGTGTGAACCTGACCTCCTTAAGTGAATTTCATTTCTTTCTCTCTCTCTCTCTCTCTCTCTCTCTCTCTCTCTCTCTCTCTCTCTCTCTCTCTCTCTGCAACAAGCTTGCAGTAGTTAGTGGTTTTGTTTGCAAAGGTCCTTGATCTTCTCACGTAGCTCCTCTCTCAAAGCACTTGTGTTGCTTTGCTAAACATAGGAGCTATGTGGCTGGGATGACTGTTTGAGGAAGCCTCGGTGATTCCGAAGGTGTCTGACTGAAGTCAGCTCATACTTTTTTCTGTTTACTTTTTATGTTGTTTTTTACAGCTTTCAAGAAGGTATACCTGATACCATGGTACATGCTGTCAGGTTGGAAACAGTTTGTGCCACTTAAGACTTCCCCTTTTACTCATAAATGGAACTGTTTGTGTGGGAGAAAGAATGGGGGTTACCTGTAAAGTGCATTTGAGGGGGAAAAAAGAAATCAGTAGAGAACCAAAAAGGTTCACTTTCTGCACTGCGACCAGGCCCAGTTAAAGGATATTTTTGTCCTTGGCACAGTTTTAAGGGGCTGAATGTTCATTGGTTATTGGTGTGAAAACATAAAGTTTTGTAACACGCATGCAGTCCATTTATGGAAACTGCATGTCACAAAAACAAACTCATTCACATACCAAGTCAGCGTACCGTCCATTCAAGCTTAAGGCATGTTTCAGCCTGGACAGTTTTGAATGAGGTGCAGTACAAGGAAGAACCATAAAAAAGATTCTATTTGCATATGTCTAAGACACAGCAACAAAAAAAGAATAACAGTAAAAATAAAATACAATACATTAATAATAATGTAGGCTATGGGCCCCTTAAAGCATCAGATTTCTTCATACACAAGTTCCCAGTTGAATCTAATTGTAGTCGGTCATCAAAGATGGTTTCTTCTTCTTTTTTTTTCCCCAAAGGCTAGCAATGAGGCTAGTACAGCTAGTGAGTAATGCAAGCTTACACCATTTAACGCCATGCAACGTGCATATTTGCCTTAAAACACGTCAAGTGGACTTGCTTATATGGATTTGAACACCATGATTTACTGTTATTTGTAAAAGATCATGAAATCTGAATTTTAACATAAGATTACTTTGATTATATATAGATTACTTATGTATAATTATATCATTATTATTTATATATTGTCTATTTTTATAGATTACCGGTGTGTCATGCATTGTCAGAAAACTTAAAGCAAGTCTAGAGACTACTTAACAACTTGACAGTTTGAGGCCATGCAGTAAAAGCGGCTAATAACCTTCCATTAGACACCAAATTTGTCTAGGCTGATGAACTATGTTTGAGGTGAGGGGGGAAGCGGTAAATTTAGCTGCCCCGTTGACTGCACCGTGAGCAATGATTTCCCTCCATTCCTCCTGACCCTTCACTAGACTCCTGGCTCCATGTTGGCGCCTGCGTCAGCGATGTAGGTTTCATTCACTTCTCGCTTTGGCAAGCTCAGGTGCCGGACGCCAGCTTCCGTTCCTCTGGCCACTGTGCTGATGGCTCAGATTTACAGCCAGAGCAGATGGGAAACAATGCGAGTTATGCACGACCCAATACCTCATCGCGTGCCCTACCACCGGCTGCCTTGAAGATGAGGTGTGTGTGTGTGTGTGTGTGTGTGTGTGTCAGCACTGAGGGATGCGCTGTTGGTGGGGGTCTATGCGTCATACCGATTCATCTGCACTCTTAATTCATAGTGAGTCAGTATGACTGGAATAGTCAGCACACATTGTCTTGTTCATCATTTTTCATTTAGTATGGAAATAATCCTGATGCAATGGCTGAAGGTTAAAAACGCTCCCTGACTGAACAAGGGAAAAATTAAATGGAAGTACTGATGTACTGAAAATTTGAATATTGAATTATTGGGCTAATAGAATATTGAATTTTTTGGTAAAACTGAAAAAGCTGATGCACTCCAATGATATCTCCTTTTTTCTGTGGTTGCGTCACTATGAACCATTGCAACAGTTCCCAGTGAATATTTAATTGTATTTTCCCACATTACTACATTTGAATAATAAACACAATAGCCAGAGGTTAATATAAAGTCAAGCTGAGCAGTTTGAACTCCACATGGGGCAGATATTAGCAGTTCAATTGCTTTTGTGAGTGTCACTGACAGGGAGGAAAAACCAGCAAGATCTCTCTAATGCCTGCATATTAGTAATTAATATAAGGTAAATGCTTGCAGTTATAAATGGCATGTGAATGATTACTTGATTAATCATTAATCGCTAGATTACTTAGTTAATTCAATTATTAGAGACACCCATACTTGTTAGCACACTTATTTGGCCTGTCACATTAATTCTGATCATGAATATTCACACAGGCACAGTATATCAAGGGCAGTGGGAACAAAGAGAGGCATCTCTTTGTCCTTCTGTCTCTTTCTCTGAGCAACATGCATAACAGTATTTTTAAGAGCCTGTGAAAGAAATGCGTGAATTGAGCCAGATTTCCTCATTATTCTTAATAATCTCAATGATCACAGTGTGTGGTTGTTGAGGGGAAGGCTACACTTCACACAATACAGAAGTCCAGGGGAAATCTTGTGCTCATTCACTGGGGACGGAGGCTTAGCTAGCGCTTTAGGGATCTAATCCAACCTCTAACCTTTACGAATAATGATGGGCCCCAGTGCTCTCTTGTTTAGACGGTGCAGAACATGGAGGAAATTACCAGTGACTCACAGAAGAACAAAGGCTTATTCCGGCAACATCCTGAGCTGCTTGGGTTTGAGTAATCCACTTGTACTCTAGGCTGTGTGCCCTGTGTTTCTGCTTAAAGTGGATGAAGAGATTTGACTGCCAGGCTGGCCTGGGACGCACAGGTGTTTCGGAGGGGGGGGCGGGTAACCAAATCTGCATCCCCATGCAGAAATGTTAACATTACATGACCTGCCAAGGGCTTAAGAAAATGAGTTAAAAATGCTTTCGTGTTTAGAGCAGCTCAGTAAACACGAGCCAGATGAGCTCGGGGATTATTATGCCCTGGAATCCAATGGAAAAAAGTCCTCTTTCGTGTGGTGCCATTGCTTGTGTGTGTTTTTGAGTGAGTGTGTTGCTGGTATGGGTGGAGGGTGAATGCCTGGACATTTACAGCATTTAGCAGACACTTTTATCCAAAGCGGTGGATAAAAAGTGGTGGAACGCTGAAGGTAGGATTCAAACCCATGACCTCTTGGTCCAAGTATCCTACCCACTAGGCCACCACCACCATGTTCAGTGTTTCGTCTGGATTTTTTAATTTATTTTTTTATCACGTTGGTAGACCCTTCCAAGCCAACCCGGGTTATTGCCATCAACACTTGGGGTGATAGGATAGTATCGCCATCTTTTTAAAAAATACAGTGAATACACTACACGTGACAGTACACTTTCACATTCACTACCGCATCAGCAGCAATCTGCTTTCGATTACTGGGCTTGAAGAATGCTGTAGGAAATGGATTGCTGCAAACATGTGGAAGGTGGAGTTCCTGCTGGTTTGCTCGGAATATAATGGTAAAGTGGAATTACCACACAAGCGTCACATCTGTCATTGAGGATCAGCACCGTATTTCAGTAATACCACTCTAATATTTCAGTTTGCGATATGCTTTGTTTCTACAAGGACCAAACATTTCTGCGATTAAAGCCAACTTTGACTAGAGCTAGAAACTGGTCCTCCGGCAAGACCAGGCTCTCCTGTGCAATACACTGTTAGATCACACAATTATATCAGATAGTGGATCCGCACCTGGTATCTGAATTTAGTGGGTGTTTGCATTTAAAAATGTGTATAAAAATCAAGCAACTGAGTGCTAGTAAGCAAACATTAACTTATTTCAAGCAAGCCTATTAAATGGTAGGGCAAACACTGATCATACCAGACATACCATGTTTAGTGATGCGTGATGGTATCGAAGTCATATCAGTAACACGAGATACTTGCTTCAAAAGTTAACCAACATTTTAAAAATTGTCTTTTGATGTATTTACTGTACTCTAGATGAGTTATTACACTCTAGCCCTTTAGAAGTTGTAATCTCAGTTTCAAAAATAAATTTTTTTTTTTTTTTTTACATTTTTGTGTAAAATATCAGATATCTGCATGTTCCATTAAAATGAGCATAATTAGGCCTGTTTAATTGGAATCAGTATAAAAAACTGAATTAAAATGAAAATTATGGGTTGCAGGTATCATATTATATCGCCTTGTCGCCCAGCTCTAATTGGCGGCACCAGCCCAAAGTTGCTGCCAAGGCATCAAGGCTTCTGTCTGACACCAAGTCATCCCATCTCAGCAGCTGCCGAGGCATTAGCCTGTTTGGCACGCGCTGCTTTTGCCTCGTGCTCAGACAGAGAGCTAACGGGAGGCAGGTGCTCGTTGTGAGCTTTAGAGCTCAGTGTGCACGTCACGGCTGACAGCCTGAGGTGGATAAGGGCACACAATCCTCTTTTGATCCCTTTAAAACCAAGCGGACAAACATCCAGACTTGGCGTGTCATCTCTCTTTTTGAATATGGTTTGCAATCACATGGATGCTGTGATGATAATTCTCAGTGTGGATGTCCTATCACCCTACTGTTTGATTGCATTGAATTGGTGAGGTTGATTTGAATTCTTTGTGAATGTCAGCAAAAAAATAATAAACAAACCTATTAATAACGGACTGTTGGAAAATATTGTTGACATTTGATTTGCCTTCATGCTAAGAATAGCCCTTCCCAGCACTGATTTCTTCTTTTGCTTGGCCAGTGGCCATCCTCTTCACTCCTTGTTTGTTATAGTGAAGAGCTCTTCTGCCCGTGCGTGGAGAAATTTCCAATTCTGTGGAAAAGGACCAGGGCATGTTGTGTAACAGTGGCCTGGATGCTCTTACCAGTAATGCATGAGGGAGGTGTGTTTCTCCAAAGTTGAATTGTTACATTCTCTCTCTCTCCTCCGCTTCCTCTCCTTCTGTACCCCTTTGTGTTTTATTAGGGTGATGTTCTGTTATTCTTAGCTGAGCAGGATGTTTATGTGGCCTCGGAGCTGAAATATGACTGGCAACGCTCAAGTGTTTAGCTTTCAGCCTTCTTCTGCACAGGTCTAGGCAGTCAGTGCACATTCATTATATCTGCTCTCAGCGTGTCGTCTATATTCCTATTCGCCATCTCTTGCATCGTCTTTTACCCTTTTGAGTTGGTTTTTGTGTGTGTAGACACAACCTGGTGTATAATAACATCTACATTTCATAGTATATGCCTGAGATGATTAAAAACAAGGAAGTAAAAGAGATCGGTTGCAATATGCAATGTATGACATTTTTGTACTTCATATTCTAACAATTCAGTGTTACTTGGAATTATTTGAGCAATTCAGTAGAACAGAAAGAAAGATGACATTGCCTGTTCTTTTACTTTAAAGGGGTGTTCCACTGACTTTTTCATTTCTGCGTAAATGAGACATAAAAAGTCATTTAGAGTGGATATGATGTGAAATCATTATAGAGAAATAGACTCAGATTTCTTTACAGTGGTGGTAAATGGAACCAGGGATCACTTCTATGACGCAAGTTTACTTTCCGAAGCCACCAGTGAACCTGTTCATGTCTTCGGTTTTACAGGTAATGGTGGTGATGGTAAAATAGTTGATAAATATTTTTAAGACCATTTGCTCTGCATGTATCCCTCCAAGATGAATATGTAAATAAAAATGCATTTAGCACAATGTTGTCACAGACTGAATGAGCTAGAATCCATAATTGAAGCTAATTAAGTGTTGTGTATGTATTGTTTTTATTTTAATGACTGTTTTAAAATCATTGCTCATCGATAGTTTTTGCCAAACATATTTCTTATTTAAGCCATTAAGTTCTATTTTTGTCAGAACATTCTTTCAGTGGTTTTCTGACTCATCCAGGTAGTCTTTAAAAACTTTTAAACAGGCAGAAAAGTCCTTCCTGAAGAGCAGGGTGTTCCTTCCTGCTGTCATTTCTTATGAGCTATTCTTGTTCAGGTTTTGCTTGATGGCGGAGTCATGGACACTGACATTAGCCAGTGTTGAAGAGGCCTGCACATCCTTATGTTGTTCTGGGGTTCTTTTTGAACATAACATGAGATCTTCAGAAATCTTCAAGGCAATAGCATGTGTTTACTAACCTGTGTGGTAACGATATTGATGGTAAATACAACATATTACTTAACATTTCTTGTTAGTTCTTTTTGGAAAGTATTTAAAAAAGGTCCTGTGCACTTTTTCATTTATCTTGCACACATTTTTCTTAAACTATGTACTTACTATTAATTTCTCTATACTTTAATAACTCTGGTTCTCATCTTTTCTCAATGTCCAGCAGTCATACGTAATGTCCATATGGTGTAGGTATTCACTGTGGTGGTGTTTTGATAACTGTTATTGTGATCCTGAAATGGCAGAAGGTTGCAATATGCAAATGAGGCATCTGCACTGTGCAGAGTCCGACTGATCTCAGATGTTCCAGATGAGTTTCTGTGGGCCCTGGTGTTTCATATCATTCAAGGGACGTAACAGACGAGAGTATTTGTTGGTTGATACAATCCAGGCCAGGGTCTGAACATGCCAAATCAAACTTTCTGCAGTGTCTTTTAAGGGATTATGAGATGTATTGCAACTTAATCCAGTGATGGTGCTTTGTTTATATCGTGCTGAAAGTGGGTTGCACATTATTAAACATTCTAGACTGCAAAAACTAGGTTAGAGGTTGTTGTTTTAGCAGTCCTTCGATTCAAACTCTCTGAATATTCAGGTTATTGTGTAGATAAGTTGATTGAAAATTTGAGAAAAAAACATTTAAGTACATGTAATCCACAAAACAAATTAATCAAAAAAGTAACAAGCTCATGACTTTTTTATAACCATCTTTGGCAAAATTATGTGCCAAAAATTATTCAGCTGGATCGATTGTATTTACAGTCATTCTGACAGAACAGCAATCACAAGTAAATTCTGAGGCTGGATTTGTTAGACGGGGTCCCAAAACTCATGATCCAATTAATCAGGTAGTTACTCAGCTGTTCTTGAGTTGAACTGGGTGTATAAAATGTGCAGGGCACACCTATGACTGGGCAGGCACTACAGGATTAAGCGTAGATTTGGACTGGACTGCAATGTTGTTGGTGTTTCACAGCCGAAAATGCTGATCTGGTCTGTGAAACTGCTCCATAGCCTCTCCTGTGTAGTCAGACTCATTCTTGTTTCCTGACTACATCTGCGTGAGCCACTTAGCCATTTATAATATAGTGTCAAGAGGCAAACATCTCTCATGCAGAGCAAATATTGTCTCTGACTACAGCAAGTGTGAGTTGCCATCTCTAATATGTTTAGCAGCCAGTCTGGTGCAGCATACAAAAGGTTTCCTCAGGGCTTCACTTACCCATTTGTTTGAACTGCTAAATGCATGACCTCGTACGATACCGATACTAAGGATGGTGCTCGATATTCTATATTATTATCGATACTACAGGGGAAGGAAAAACAAACAAACGTTTTAATAAATAATTTAGTGGGCTCACGGGACCGTCACACCAGTTCTCTGCGGAGGAGAGCTTCGCGACCAGTCTCATTCAATAGGTCTTGGGGAGCTGAGGGTCCCTGTAAAATTTTGCAGCACTAGGTTTTTCCCCAGCCGAGCTACGGGGCAAAATGCTCTGTTTTAGCCCGTAGCGCATTTTAAGAGCGCACAATGCTTTTTTTCCCCTGCCCTCCATAGAGAACAATGGGGGGAAAGTTTTTGGCTAATAACTCCTGATCTCTGTAGGTTAAGGGGGCAAACGAGGGCAGCTGAGGGACTGTGTAAAATTTTGCGACACTAGGTTGTTCCCCGGCCAAGCTATGGGGCAAAATGCTCCATTACAGCCGCCTGAGGACTCATTTAAATGCCAGTTTTGCATCTGCTGGTTCACAGAAATCACCGGCAGACTGCAACAATTTTCAACAGGCATTGCAGCAGGCAGCCCCTCCGCCGGCTACCTGGAGGACACAATGTTTACATGACAGGTGGCTTGGGACTCATTTAAAGGTGCGTGCCACTTTTTTTTCCTCCGTAGAGAGCCAGGGGGAGAGCCTCAGGCACCCAAAGCCCCAAAGCTTCCCCTGGCTCTCTACGAAGGAAAAAAAAAGTCTTTTTTTTAAGATCCCTGGCTGTTTACCGCAGAGACGTTTGTGTGAAGTACATTCCTGCCGCATTCTCCCCTTGCAACAGGGAGAAAATGAAAGCATGTTTTCAAGCATCCTGCTTTACCGGCTTTTAAAACATCAATATTGAGAGCAAAGGGTTAGATGTCTTTGCCTGGGTAACAGTAATATAAATGTTTTATATGAACTATTTAAATTTGCACAAGTTAAAGTAAAGCTTTTTGTTCAAAGTTTGTCATGCCGCCCAAGTCCTTTTTTGAGGATACCTCCAAAAATATTCCTCCAGGACTACCGTGTTTCACCGCATTTATGATGGTGTTGCTAAAATCTACGTCTATAAAAAGCAACTGGATTAAAAAGTTGAATACTGGTTGTTAACACACTCCCTAACTGGTTTACACGTTAAATTCTCAGTAACTGGAGCAGCTGGAGGCCTAGCGGTTGGGGAGTTGCCTCTGTGATCAGAAGGCCTTATGTTCAAATCCCAGGACTGCTAGCTGTACCACTGAGGTACCCTTGAACAAGGTACCGTCCCCACACACTGGTCCCTGGATGCCCCTCATTGGTGAAAGCCCACTGCTTTACATGGTGAATGGGTTAAATGGAGAGGGAGAATTTCACATAGCTCACACTGTGTGCTGTGACTATAAGGGGCCACTTTCCTTTACGTTATTCTGCCCTAACAAGGCTAGATCAGCAGACTACAAAAAAGTTTGGAGGCTACAGACTCCAAATTCAGACATTTGCAGAACGTTGCGTCGTAAAATTGCATAAAAAATGTCACTTATATGTGTGTTGCAAGCTTTATATGAGAGAATTTGAAGTGTAATTTGATTTCAGTTGTCACAGCTTGGCTCTAAAAACACTGGTACCAATGGAAATTATCATTAGTTAGCAGCTAAGGACAAGTATTGCAAGAATTGCAAGTTTTCTGCATAAAACGCTGCTAAGTAATGGTGCTCACAGCTGGCTGATCTTCATGATTTTAAAACTGTTGTCAGTAGAATTTAGATGAAATAGATAATTAGATGACCCAAGAGTTTAAATTCAATTTTAAATTGGCAAATGCTGGCATCTATAGAAGTTATAATGCGTTCTCTATAAAGTTTGCTAGGTGGTCATCTGTGTGTAGCATGGTGAACTGTGTGTAGACAGTCAGAGATGAAGATGAAGGCTTTATGCACGTTAGGGCTGCATATTTCTGTGAGAATTCTGGGACATTTTCTTTCATTGACCTTTTTTTTTTTTTAATGTTTTTCCCCCTCTGGTCAAGCTTTTTTTCATCAGATGCTTACGCAAGTGCTCTTGCCTGAGTTTATTTGGCTAGTTCCTTTGTGTGTGTGTGTGTGCGCGCGCGCTGACCACTACACCGACAGACTTTAAATAACAGCCGTGAGAAAGGAGCTGCAGTGCCGTGTACAATCTCAGCTGGTGCAGGAATAGATGCCCTTACTTTCTGTCACTGACGTAAATTGGAGCCATTCTGATGGGATGGGTTTGGATATTTTTTTTGTTTGTTTTTTGCTGTGTGCATTTCAGAATCTCCATTAGATTTATAGTATCTGAAATGTGCATGTACCTACACACAAAAGGGGTTTCTAGTATTTACATAATACTATTTTAAGAATAATAATAATAGCAAGCCTATTTAGACCTACCCTACCTCACAGTACAGCCGATAATGAGGCACATTATTATTATTATCATGATATAATGTTTGTGGTGCAACTTTGAATTTTATTAAAGGTTTAAGTAACTACTCACTTTAATGCATTTTTAAAAACTTGTGGAATGCGTGAGTGGTTCTTGCTAGAGATGTCATTATAAGTTTCTAGCCGTGTCAACACAGTGCATTGCTCAGGGCATACAATGGAGTGTTTCAGAGAGTGCTTTTTGAATAAGACACCATACAGAGCTATGTATTAGCTTTGGCAGATATGTATCTGAAAAATATCAGACATCAGCAAAACCCCTTTTTAGTGTGTCCCTAATATGTATAATGTGTCACCCAAATGCACAAGTATTGTGAGGTTATAATATTGCCCACTTTTTGGTCCTCACTGTACAAACCATATGAGCGTTCCTAGCTCTAGAGCAGGCAGACAGACAGTGCTCTGCACACCCACAGCTTACTTTCATAATGACTAAAATGTACACATAGGCCAACACACATTTTATATATATCTTCCCACCAAAGTGCAGAGCTGTGAGGAGACCTAGCAGCTTTAACCACTGGCCCAGTTGTGGTGTGTCCTGCTGACTGCCAACGGTCTCGGCATGCTTTTAATGTTTCACTGAGCGCAGACTAAATACCAAGCACTTAAAGGCAATAGACATAATAGAAAATATTAGTGAGACAAAATGTGTAGTGTTTGCTGTTAACAAGGGAAAATGTCAAAAATATTATTTTATCCGTGTGTGTATGTGTGTATATATACAATTATTACACATTAAAAAAAATAAATAATTATTTTGAAAGTTCGTTGCTTTGTTGTGCTCATGAGTGCACACAGCACGCAGCTCTACGAGTGGACGTATATTCTATGACTATGGCTCTACGTCTCGGCTGGTTTTTGCAGGAATATATTATATATACTCAATAATGTTTTTGAAAATCACATAAGGGCCCCTTATGTGATTTTCAAAAACATCATTTGAAATCATTGTTTCTGTGATGTCACATATTCAGCCTACATCAGTTTAGCCCCACCCACTCACGCTGAGGGTTTCAGTTCAGAGCCAAGCAGAACTGAGATCATTTACATACAGTCTTAAAGGCACAGAACAAGCCTGTTTAATTCTAAGCGATAGAGTTTGGAAAATAGTCATGCAAAGTTAATTAAAACAAACTTTTTGGTAAATTATAAATATACAAGGAAAGGTTATTATTTGTGCTCTTTAATATAAGACACATCAGGTGGTGTGATTGTATGTCCTCGTTAATTAAACAATGCCAAGATAATTCATGATGTTTTGTTGCCTGTGTGACTGTAAAAGTAATGTGTTTCTGCAGCCCTGCGTTTGTGCCGTGCCGAGAAATGACTGAAGTGATGATCAGCGGTACTCCAATGGAGGACATGCGGCTCAGCCCCAGCAAAGACCGCCTCACCTTTCAGGTATTGCATGACCTCTGCACCAAATTACAGCAGTGCAAAAATTACACACCCCCTAAAAAAGACCCAAACTTTCAGTATTTCAAGAAACCACTCACTGCTTTCACAACGCAGTCATTTCAAAAAGCCCCGGGCCAGGTTTTCCACTGTGGGCTTCCTTTTAGAACAGAGGCTGGCTTTTAGCTTTCCAAAATAAGGTCAAAATAACCCTTCTGGTTGATGGGAAATGGTTGATACAGTGTGATTTGCATGCATGCTTTTATGTGTGTGTGCAAATTAGGCAGGGGTACTTCAGGCAGAATTGCTATTTGCATTATCACGGCAAGGGAAACAGCTGACATCACGTACATGTGCAGATTTGTGTGTGCATATGTGAGCTGCTAAGAATAATTGTACTAATACTACTACTACTACTAATAATAATAATACTAGTATGGGTGCATCAATATAGAGCTTCTGTGTTTTGTGTCGATAACTGATACTATAGTCAATAACTATCAAATTTACGTTTCTGCATTTAATCCAAAGGAGTGTAAAACATGTTACAGCTCTAAAAATGAGCCACAGATTATTTTTGCATTCCTGTGACAGTTCTTCAGACTGTTATTTTTAGCTTTTACATGACTAAATATTTTATCAGGCACACTTCTCTAGAACAGTAAGTAAATCTGTCTTGTCTAGGGGTTGCCAATACAACACGATACACTATTAGTTTTTATTTTTTAAACAGAGGGGTATAGTTAAATTCTACCAATAACTATGATTGCAAATGATTCCACACCTGATGAACTCCAGAAGCAGCCCAAAGCACAGCTGGTTTACAATGAGTATTTTCCTCATTACTTTATAACATACAAAATTGGAGAGCAGTTTATCTGATTAGCGAAAGGCCTGCCTTGTCGATCTTTTTTTCAGCTTCGTGACTTTCGAGGGTTGGAATGTATCCCCAGCGCAAGAGTGCATGCTCCTATCTCATCAGCATATTACCCAGACTGCTTTTTCTTTTATCTCGCAGACTGCTTTTTAGTCGGTCCCAGGGAAGAACACGGAGAGGCTGGGTGGCCTGTACTTCCAGCTGCGCTCCTCTGGGATCTTTTTTTTAAGCCCCTCCGCTCCCTCGTTCCTTTCAGCGCTCACTTCATTCCAGGGGTTTGTTTTTCTAACCTTCCCGCAATAGTCGGCTGGACCGAGATACGCAAACAAGAATATTTCAGGCTCTCGAAGGAGAGCTATTTAAAGATGCAGACTGTGTGTGTTCCATTCCTTTCATTTTTTTTGCCATTGGATTGAGATTAATCGACAGGCCTGTAAAGATGTAGCTCAGGAAAAGTTTTGGGACTACTGATTATACTGATAAAAAGTAGTACTACTTGTCTTTCCATATCTATTCCCTAATCCAAGTTCCCCCTCTGTTTATGGAAGTAAAAAAACACTTCATTATAGGAATTAAGTGCTTAATTTTGTGTATGTGTCTGTGTGACTCCCACCTGGCAGTCTCTCCTTGTGTGTGAGAGTACCAGGACAAAGTCTGTGCCATTAGGGCCAGTCATGTTGCTTTGGTCAGCCATGAAGTGTGTTGACCAGCTCTAGCTGTAGTGCAATAGTTACTGAAAGTCTAACCCAGCTTGTACCTAAGAGAGCAAGGAAAGAGATGCGTTGTGCCCTTCCATAACTAAATGCCCAGTCTGTTTACTTGCCTCATCTGGTTTTCTTTTTCTTGGAAAATACCCAAATAAGCTAATTTTGTTAGAGCCTTATAAGGGTGTCTGTTAAATGACTATGTAAAACAGTCTATTAGTGCCATAAACCAGCAGAATTATACAATAAGGTGTGGTAGTAGCCTAGTGGGTAAAACACTTGCCTGTGAAGCCATTGACCACAAAGTTGCCAGTTTAAAGCCCACTTTCTATCATTGTGTCCTTGAGCAGGACGCTTAAGCCTCAGTTGCTCCAGGGGAGCTTGTCCTTGTAACTAATGATTGTAAGTCGCTCTGGATAAGGACGTCCGTAAGATAGCGTAAATGTAAATACCATAATGCATGCACAGGGCTAGGGCAGGGACTGGGCTTCCTAGTCGAGGTTATGGATTAGGTGATGAATTAGTTGGACAGTCAAATATGTAAGGGTGCACTTTAGATGAGCATTTCAGTTTAAAACTCACATTTAATTTTAATATTCTTTTCCTGTAATATTGACAGAAGTCATGATTTTGTATGTTTGTGCTTTCATCTGTCATTGTTCTCTTACTATGATGCCCAGCATGCATTATGTTTAAACAATCTTTAAAGGAATAGCTTGGTCAAATTTCAAATTACCAATATTTTCCACTTACCCCAGATGTATTTCATCAGCCTAGACACGTTTTGCGTCTTTTAGTTTATAACCCTGGAGCAATGGAACATTGCTAACTAACAGTACAAGTCAATAGTAACTCAAATTATTTCTGTAAATATGTCCACAAAACATCCCATCAAATTGCTCAAACCACATACAACTATAAGGTTTAATAGATTTGTTGATGTCTTTAAGGATGCAGTACTAGTAACTGTGAGCAAAAACCATGTAGCTAAACACTAGGCAGCCTTTTGAGACAACAGGGTCTGATTTCATGAACCACCTCAGCAGCAGAAGTGCTGATTTATAATCAGTATTTGTGGCAAAGACCATCATACATACATGGATACATAGAAATGATGGTGTAAGTCATACTGTGTCCTAAACCACATTCACAAATCTTTTCCACTTAATGAACTGGGTGCGGTTTGAGCAAATTCCGTTTTGATTATGTATTTTATGGAAACAATTTGACTTCGTTTTGTACCTCTACTGCTATATACTAAAGGAAACATTTGGACACCTTAGCTGATTGACTACAACCAGGGTAAATGGAAAGCAAGCATAAATCTTATTTTTCTCATTCCTTTAAGAATTCCTTCCACAGCAGTAAAGAAATCCTGGCTGCTAGTATAGCTACAATGTTGAAGCTAACGTATACATATGTGACATTTAGTTACCTAGCAGTAACATTAGCTGGCTTTAGCCTTACAGGATTAGCTAGCTAGCAGAAATGGTCCAGCATCATATATCCTCTCTGAAGTGTAAAGTGACCATTTCTCAAAGGTGAACACACCACACAGGTTTAAAAAAGTGAAGCAGCGGCCAGCCAGGAACACTGGCCAGGGAGCAGTGTGTGAGGATGGTTCCTTGCTCAAGGGTACCTCAGAGGTGCCACTAGTAGTCCTGGGATTCAAACCCACAACCTGATTCTCTAACCACTAGACCACCAGCTGTCCCAAAGCCCTTGTAGTTTTGCAAAGGATCCTCCTACCTTCAAGATACATCATCGTAAGAGGGCATTTCCTAATCTTTAAACCAGAAAATCTCACTCTCAAGACTGTTGTGGTTCTGCTGTAGTAGGAGAGTAAGTGTGTTTACAGCATATGTAGCAATGATTACATTTTTTCATTGAGGCTAGCATGCCCGTTTTAAATCCGAGCGCTTTCCTAATGGTTATACAATGTATACACAGACTCTACATTTGAGTCCTGTATGTGACTAGTGTTTATCGTCTGGTGGCCTTTTGTTTTGTTTTCAGTATAGCTTTTCAGCGTTTTGTTTTTTATTTATCCGACATATCACGCACAAACATTTTGTCCTTGGTGGGCGCTACTTTGGATGTCCCCCAGCAGTCTTCCTTTCAGACCACTCATGCATGCAGGAGACCTGCAGTGTGTTGTCCCAGTCTCTTGCCTCCTTGCAGCTTTTAGCCTCTAACGCCACAGCTGGGTCCGTGCCTCCTCTGAGTTGGGTTTGGGGGGATTTTTAATCAACTTCTGCTGTGTGTTGTGCCAGATTGTCACACACAGCAATGCACACTGCTTCCTGCAACACTCTGTACTGCATATCACCTTCTCTTCTCTCCCTCTGTTTTTTCTTTCTTTCTGTCTGCCCTTCTCTCTTTTACTTTCTTATCTGCCTCTTTCTTTCTTGTTGGCCTCTCTTTCTTTCTTTTTCCTTCTTTCTTCCTTAAATGGTTTATAGCTCCTGTCTTTTTTTTTCTTTCTTTCTTTCATTTGTTTTTTTTCCCTTCTTTTTCTTTTTCTTTCTTTTTCTATTGGTCCTCTCTTTCTATTTTTCTCTTTATCCTCCACCTCTCTTGCTCCATTTGCCTGGATAAGGAAATTTGATGGGATTTTTTAATTTTTTTTTTTTTGTGCTCTCTTCAGACCTGACTCTACTTTCTTTTCCCTTTTCCTCTTTCTCTGTGTCTTTCTCTCAGTCTCTTGGCCAATCTGTCATTAAAACATGCGCATCTAAAAATATTCTTGATCCCCGTCTTGGGCAAATGGAGCATTTGGGCATTATTTGTCTTCCTCAGGCCAAGAATGAGAGAACATGGGGAGGGGAAAAAGTGGTGTGTTTGTGTATGTGTGTGATAAAACATGTCTCAGCATGTTAAAACATCACCCTGATCAACTGCATAAGATGATGATTTTGTAAATGATATTTTACCGATCCATTCTTTTAATAACCATGCTCAAACCTTCTTCCTTCCCATCCAGATCTTTCCGGATCCTTCAGATTTTGAGCGTTGCTGCAAGCTGAAGGACCGCCTGCCATCCATAGTGGTGGAGCCCACGGACGGAGAGGTAGAGAGCGGAGAGCTGCGCTGGCCTCCGGAGGAGTTCATCGTCAGCGAAGAGGAGGAGGACGACGAAGAAGAGGAGAGCAATGGGAACGCACCAACAGAACAAGTGCAGAATTCTAAGCACTAGAAAGGACTGAAACTGACTGCTTTCCGCACACAGAACACACACGCATACTGATTTGAATTCATCTAGAATCTCAAAGGATCGTTTAAAAAGTCTCGGATTTCTCTCTGTCGGTCCCTTTGATCTCACGCATGGTGCCAAGCTGAAGGACAAGCAAGCACTCCTCCTTTGACATGAGTTACAAATATGGCCCATTTGTTCACTAAATGTGGTGAAACCTACATTTCACTTCCTCAGTACCTCAAATACCTTCCCTCATAGAACACCCCCTCCCATGTTTACATACGTACCATCCTGTTCTGTCACTTGCTCACAAATATACACACACACGGCTCTATACATGCAGATATGTGATAGTGACTGAGGAGGTCTGTACATTTCCATCCAATCTTGTCCCAGAATCTTTCCTGACCATCAGATGAACCAAAAAACAAGCAAGAAAGCCACACCTGATCCACCTACAGTTCAGTGGATTTGGTGGAAAAACATCTTGGACTTGAACCAGTGTTTTTTTTCTTTTTCTTTTTTAACTTTTTGGTTGAAGTGTTATCTTTTTTTGGCTAAATTGGAGGCTACTCCAATTTCTCATTGAAGGCATTTTAGAAGGTGATGTTTTGGAGAAGCAAGAGTAAGTACAAATGGTGGAAAGTTGTGGAGCACTAGTGGGATCACTGAGTCTGAGTTTATCACTTGAAGAAAGCCAGCTGGTGCATTAAAACAGGCACTTTTGTTTTGGCACGTTTAGCATCAAAGATCTAGATAGTGTTGGAAGTTCTTCAATCATTAAATGGTTTAGGTTAGCCTACCCTGGTCTTTCTTTCCTCTTTTTTTCCTCCCTCACCTAATACTGTATGTAAATAGTATTTGTATGCATTTCATTGTGAATATCCACAATTTATCGTGTGTGCATGTCTTTGTACAGACCAGTTTTCTTGTTGGAAAGTGAGCAATTGGACACATGGCGATAAACAATAATGCCATTTTAAAGCCTTTCTTTCATCAAAATGCTTCCCTTTCTTAATAACATTGCAAAGCCGACCATTAGCTGACCTGTATTTGTCCAGAGATTCCTGCTTCCACTGAGGTGTCATTTGGGGATTATTTGATGCAGTGAGAACCTACTTGGCACTGCCTTTTTTCCATTAAGTCATCCTTTTCCCTTGGTGGAAAGGTCCTGAAAGGTCACCTTAACTCTGAGAGCACCTTGTATATTGACATATTGAGACGGGACGTCCGGCCGCCTTCATTTGCGTTTTGTTCTGTATCCTTGACTCTGTATAGAGGGTTTCATGTAAGTCGACTCGTATGTGGGTGCGTATGTGGGTGTGTGTGGGCATATGTTTTAACATCGAGGATCACCTCCCCTCTGTGTGAGCCACCTGTAGATTTGTTTGCTCTGTATTTGTGTACAGCTCAGGGAGAATAGCTGCCATTTTTTTCTGTCTTGGTTTTTGTTTTTTTCTCATTACCACTTTTCTCTGTGATGGACAGAGGTTGTAAATAAACATTTTTGAACATAATTTACAGAGTCTGACTGCTTGTATTTGTGATGGACTGAATACCAAGGGTAAACAATTAGTACCATCCAAAAGTTCGGACACATCTGAATACTTGTTCAGAAACGAGTGTTGAGACGCTTGTTTTTTGTCATTTTATATACATTCAGTGCATAAATCCACCTCAGACTTACACACTGTCTTTTAACGTTGTGATCATAAATAAAAAAGTACTTTTAAAGATATGTTAAAATAGGGGGGAAAAGACCCCCTTTTGAGCATGTTTCAAAATAAAGGGGGGGGTGCTACAATACGTGGCCCTCCCTCTCCCCCAAATACTTGGATCAGTGCCAGTGAGACTGTCTGTTAGTTTATCAGACAAAATTAACAATTTGTGTTGAATCCAGTAACACTGCATTTGAAAAGATGTGGTATATTTTAAAAAATAACGCTGCATTTGAAAAGATGGGGTAAAATTGGACACGACTAAACTGGAGGGAAAAAAATGGCTAAAAAAAAAAACACCTTCTCTAAAGCACTTTGAAAATAACATTTTGCTTTTCCCAAACCACCATAAATATACTTTGTAATATTCATCAAAGTAATGAAATTCTAGTTTGCCCATTAAAGTGTAAATCAAAATAACTTGAAACATACCCTAATTACAGGTTAAGAAAATGTACATTTTGGTTGCCCTGTACGTTCACTCAACCCTGTTACCTAAACTTTCACCCTCTCTGAAAAAACAATTCTTTGTTTCCAATGAGATTGACTGACTGGGTCATCTTTTTTCATGCAATTTGCATTAGCAGCCATCTAGACTTTCTTTTTAGCAGTCGGTTTTTGACAACATGGTTCTGGTCAGCTGGATATTTTCGGGTGGTGGAATGTGCTCAAATGATCAGTGACAGTGCTGTGCTTGAAACACTCGTATCAGTGCTACACACACTAGCATGTCAAGAGTTATTGTGCATAGGAATGTGTTCTTTGTAGTGAGTATGTATTAATCTTAACAGAAAAGCGTGTAATTTGACCAAGAGCACCCAAACCCATGTATATAACTGTATATGGCCAAAAACAATGGTCTGAATGAGGCATAAATGCACCCTTAGCAAGTAAACACTAAGTTCTTAAAGTTGTAGCAAGAAAAATGGGCAAGTACGAGGACCAGTTTTTACAAGGTCTGATGGCTAGGCGACTGGGCAATAACAGTATGCAGTGGCTAGGACCTGCTAAATATGGGTGTGTTTGTGTGTGTATATATATACATATATATATATATATATATATATATACACCCACCTTCGGCCTCTGAGTATTACGTTCCAAGAGCACCCACGTATAGTGAAAAACTGCATTGTTGTGATGTGTTGTGAAACCCTAAATATGCTCCCAAAACACTTTAATTGCATTTAATCTCATTACCCCTAAAGAAACCCGTATCCTACTGTACAGTGTACACTGAACTCCAGCAGTGCTAGAATGTAAAATACAGACGTTACCCCTGTATAGACTGTACTGTAATTTATGCACACGCGCTCTCTTTGGTAAGCACTGTCATTTTCTTTGGTATAAGCAGGGTAAATATAGTAATAAATTCATTTAATTTACAGTAAGAAAAATACAGGGCTTTAAGAAGAACAAAACAGTGCCACAGTGTCACTGCTGAGACAAGTCCACCAGGCAAAAATATCCTCCCAACAGAGTCCTATGTCCAGAAACTGATCACTAATGAAATACCAGAGGATGGACCACCACAAACTGTGCAGCATGAAATAAACTATTGTCAAGCAATACAGAGACACAGACAGACTGCAGCCTATAAATTGCACCTGGATGGTCAGTGGAGCTGAGAAAATGGACAATGATTATGCTGTAGGTGCTGTTACCATTTCCAGGTTCGGGTCTGGTTATAAACTACATTACGGCTACAGTCCTGGCCAGGTGACGCCCCATGTTGCTTCACTGCCTTTCATTTTATCCTGAACAGTAGGATATGCATGAAGAAAACCCTTCTCAGTAGTTGAATACAAAGTTAAGATTAGTGATATAGGTAGGCGCAGATCGCAGATTTGTGGGCTATGGTGGGCTATTTTTTCTCTTTCTTCTCTTGAACATGTTTCTTTCAGGAAGCATACATGTCTTTGAAACTCCTTTCGGTTTCACTTCCCTTGCTGCAACCCGTCTCCCTTGTTTGAGAGGTTTTAAAGCAGCGTGGTGCAACTTCCTGCAAAACACCACATGCGTTCATGTGTGTGTTCTCTCTGTGCAGTGTCTGAAGGCATATTGTATTTAGTTACACTAACCACATCTTCCTGTCTTCCTAAACTCACCTCGAGCTGTGTAAACATCCTCTCCAGAAGCTGCAAGCTGACATTTTCTCTTTTTGTCACCTCTGTTGCTCATAAAGCATCTGACCGAAGGATAGGTGCAGAAGGTTCGAGCCACCATTTTCTACAGTTAAGCTTTGTGTTCAAACAAAGTAGGCCCTTAAATTGTCAAGCAGGATAAATTCACTTCAATAGCAAGGAGATGACCCCTACAGAGAACATACATTTTAATGCACAATTTTTAAAACTATGGCTGAATTTAACATATTTGGTTGACAAAAATAGAAATGCTATGTGCAAAAGTTTTATTAATAGATTAAACATAAAGGAATGATAACAAAACATGTCATTTGACTGTGGGTGCTTAAACCTTTGACTTCAAACCCATGTACGGAAGTTCATCACTATTAAAATAAGGATGCCAAACCGCAATGCCAAAAGAGAACATGTTTCAGTTCCCTAAATTGGTCTTCAGGGAACCCGAGACAGTCCAGACGTTTGCTGCAACCCAACTCGCATTGCATAGAAATAGAACATTGTGAGTGGGAGACAAAATTCTACATGCTTTATCATTTTTTAAGTCAGTGTTTGCCAATCCTGGTCCTGGAGATCTACAATCTGTAACACCTGCACTGGCTAATCAGCTGATCCAGATAATAGGCTGGAGTGTTAAATAACAAGGGATGACGCAGCATGTTAGATGCTGGTTGGAGCTAAACACAGGAAAGTCGATCTCTAGGTCCACTGTTCTAGCCTAAGCATTGACAATCTAAAGGAACCCAAGTGAAGGGGTAAGAACATTACAGAAGACAATAATGGACAGGTACAATACTCTAAGCAAGCAATGGGGAGAGTGTTGGATTCTGTGCTCTTGGTTTAAGGTTGGCAGGGCTGCTTGGATATGCAGGGATCCTCCCAATTTGCTCATGAGTAGATAAGAGTTTGGAGAGATGGATCATAGATCCATTGTTGGGAGATTAACTGAGGACATGGTTCCCTGCCAAGGTCTTCAGGTTACTTCCTGGAAAGAGTGAGCTGACATTCCACCTCGATAGAGGCTCTTGTCAGACACTTCCTGGAAAATTGCCACCTGCAGGAGTTATTTATACAGTGGACAATGTTACAGTTCTGTAAGGCAACCGGTGAAGTTATCAGAGGGAACAGGTCAACAGGTGTGGTCGAAATCAGGTGATTGCCTCATCTCAATGAGGGTCCATATGAGTGACTAAGCCCGACAACCAGGACGGGATAACGGAAAGTGTGAACGATGTATGCAGTAATGTGTTTTTGGCAATCGTGGTGAAATGCATGGTCAGATAAAAAGAAAAACAGCGCCATGACTGTGTCAAAAAATGTTTGTGTGCAAAGGTATTGTGAACTGTTTGTGTTTTAAGCCACAAGGACATGGAGAATGTGTGTGTGTGTGTGTTTTAAATTATTGTCAGGGTCATAGTGCTCAGTCACTGATAGCTCTTCTGTCTCATTCCTAGAATTCTTTCCACTGGAAACAATCTGCCACTGATCCTTGTCTGTCAGCACACTTTGAACCACTCCACACACTCACACGCACACATACACATACACACACACACACACACACACACACACACACACACACACACACTTGCTTACACTTTCGGGCCTGTCAATTGAGTTCACACTCTCTCACCCTCTTCTATCCTCACACACACAGCAGCACCCTCTCCGCAGAAGTAATGTTATTTCCTATAGATGTTAGAGACATAAACACACCACACACTGATTTGTTTTTACGCAGTTCTTATATGTATTGTGTATATATACATAGAACAATATATAAAAAATTTTATGCATACATATGTATTGAAGGTTACATTCCAAGAGCACCCGCATATAGTAAAAAAACGCATTGTGATGTGCCTATTTTTATAGTGTAAACCCTAAATATGCTCCCAAAACACTTTAATTTCATATTATAAACATAAACAAGCAACAGCTGCAGTCCAGAATTTCCCCCGTGGAGCGTCTCGAGTTTTCTCGTGTTTTTCATTTTGTTCTTTTTAATGCCCTGTATTTTTATTACTGTAAATTAAATTAATTTATTACTGTATTTACCCTGCTTATACCAAAGAAAACGACAGCACATACCAAAGAAAATGCCCGTGCATGAATTACAGTACAGTCTATACAGGGGTAAAATCAGTATTTACATTCTAGCACTGCAGGAGTTCAGTGTGAACTGTACAGTACGAATATGTGTTTACCTTTACATTTTCTTTAAAGGTAATTAGTTTAAAGTGAAATTAAAGTGTTTTGGGTGCATATTTAGGGTTTACACTATAAAAACAGGCATTTTTAGGCATTTATTTAACCACATCACAATAACGCGTTTTTTCACTATATGCGGGTGCTCTTGGAACCTTACCCCTATATGTATAATACATATAGGCAGAGAAAATAGCATCTGAATCAACTCTTATTTGAATTCCAGCTCATATTCGGTTCTATTCTATTGAGTTTTATTCTATTCTCTCTATTTCCACTTTGCAGGTCCAACAGGTCCAAAATTACTTTTAATAAATCTCTTTACATTACCTTACCTTAAAAGTTGTACAAAAACAAACATGTGCACTGTTTGGTGTCTACATTATACTTATCCTATGACCTAATGTGCTACTCATTCCACCCTATGTCCTTCTCCCACCAAACACACATACACATACACACACAAAAAACAGTCTGTACCTTTTGACCTCTCTTTCTCTGACACATTTTATTACACATTTTATCACATTTTATTTATCATATTATGAGATGTTCATTGAAGATATTCAGTGTTATGTCAGATTGCTGTACATGCATAGGTCAGGCTGAATAACTTAGATAACAATTTCTGTTGTGACTAACAGAAGAAATGTATGTGTGTATATATGTGTTAAAACAGTGTAGTGTAAAATATATTTTTCCCAGGATTGCACAAGTGTAAGAAGAGAAGAGATCTCTCTGGGCGCTGAGGAATACAGCTGCTTATTTAGGCTGCTTCTGGATATGCGGGCACTGCTGAGGTAGATAGGGAGAGATTTGGTTAGAAACATGTACTTGGGAAGTTACGAAACAGTGATTTTAGCAATCACTGTGACTTTAGCATTCAACAGACAGTTTCGGCTTGTGTTATCATTAGTGTGAATGAAGAAGATATTAAAACCCTGCATAACAATACCATAACCATGGGAAACCTACTGTAATGCATGACCTCCCATTGTGTATTTTGTATACTTGCAATGAGATGTTAGATGTTGGAGGAAGACAGCTTTTGTTATTTTGATAACCGAGTCTCTGTTTGAAACTTGTGTCCATGTTTCAATACAATAATGTGCTAATCTGACTGCTGTCCCGCTTCCATCCACCATCATTGATATAAATAGGCGTCCTCAGTTAATCCTCTAGAACGTGGTGGAAAAACATGCACTCAGCGTGAAGACCCATAATATTAAAATATCTACTCTCTCTTGTGAGAGAGGCCAAATTAAACTGGTGCAACATCATGAACGTGAAGTAGCTCCAGAAATGGAAAACTGGAGATCGGCATGCAGATTAGTAAATGCAGAGAACAAAAATAAATCTGATATGGCACTTCTCGCACACGATTCATCCCTCCTCTCCTATCCCAAAAAAGGAGAGGTCAAAGGTGGCAAGAACTTTGACAAAAAACTAAGACAAAAAAAAAAAAACCCAATCCAGCTCGGATTCTTTCCAAAAAAGCCTCATTAAAGCGCTATCAATAGCCGCCTTTTAAAATAAACCTCAGCCTGAGGCCAAAAGAAAAATATTCTCTCATTCCTTTCTTACTCCCACGACGCCTTCCTCCCTCTTGTCAGCCAACACATACACACACATACACATACCCGCACACAGAGACACACATCCATACATGACTCCACAAGGTCGCAAAAGCACTTTAAGAATCACACAGAGTCTCTCACTCACACATACATGCATGCATGCACACACACAGAGTCATGTACAAAGGGCACTTTAACTCATAATGGTAGTCAGTTGAGTGTTCTTTCACTCTCTATACACACACACACACGTCCCTAAATGAGAATAGTGCACCCATAGTCTCACAAAGCATTATGTTTTGACACAGTTCCTTCAGTGGAGATCCTGCTGGGACTTCTAGGCCTCCAGAGAAGGAAGAATGATTTCTTGGAACAAAAAATGACATTTAATAGCCAGTCTTCATTATGTTTTGGTAAGAAACAATAGGGTCTTAATGCCCAGTGCAAATGTATCCACTCGGATGTTTTTCTATCTAGGTAGATGTAGCTAAGTGGGCTCTCCCATTCTTTAGGCCTTCAACCACTGCAGTGAAGACCTAATGTATCAGATTAACAACCAACATATTTAGGAAGGAGCTTGAGAATCAACCAATCACATTCTGATTCCCAGTAAGTGGGAACACCTTTGTGAGGGAAAGCATTGCTCTAGGCCGCCTGGAAGTTCTATAAATGTAACTGACTGTGAACATGAATGCAGAAAAACCCGTGGCTTTCTGGCAGAGTGTAAACAATCACAACTCTTTACTAAAAGATTCACTCAAGAAATGGCACACTAGAAAAACCTATGTTAATGGGTCTACCACAAGCTTCAGATACTACATGAAATGTCTTTCATGAGCTTCAAATCTGTATTTAATCTAGAACGGCCAAACCATGTTAATTTGCTATAGCACTAATATACTACAAAAATCCCAGAAATGAGCATTGCTGTGTGTGCGGGTTTTTGTTTTTTTTGTATTCTGCATTTTGATATTCATGGGACCAAATGAAGGAGGAACTCTCGGGGCCTTTTAGGCCTTCAGAAAAAGTCTAATGATTTAGTTAAATAAATAAAAATGAAATAGAAATACATGTACATAATCTGTAGCTGATTTTTTATTATTATTGACAGACTCATATTTGTTTTACCCAAACTGTGACTGTGTTAATGTAACACTCATTTCATTGTGAAGGTTTTCATGGAAACAAAGGCTTAAAATCTTGACATGTCCAACAGGAAGTGCTTCCTACTAATAATTATAAAATTGTATAGTACCAGACTGATATCAGAATTGTTTTATGCGTTATCTGGAACAACACTGATTTAATAATAGTGAAAACAATGAGTTCAAACTTGCATGACAGCCTACCAGCAGCATCCTTCAATGCCGAGCAGCCCTGGAGTGTGCTTTCTGTCACGTATTGCTCTGGCCATTGTCTCCCATTCTTTATTTGTGGCCAGGTCACAGCACTGCAAACAAATGGCTTTGCTTAGTCCTGAATATGCGTGTTTGCAGTGACTCTGCTTTGGGCCTCTACGTGTACCTCTTTGCTCCGCTTCTGGTGGCCAAACATGAGACACATCTGATATGCCAAGAGGAAATGGCAGAGATGAATAGACAAAGGAGCGACTGATAAGTGGGAAATTAATTCGGCACTTCTCAACCACGCTGTGGAAGAATCGAGGCAGACAGAATGGTGCTGGCAAAAAAAGAGCATCACAAAAGAAATGAAGCTTTTAATAGTGCTGTATAACAGTATTGATGCATAATATATCTCTTTCATGTACTTGTACTTATTGGGGCGGTTTCCCAGATAGGGATTAAGCCTAGTCCTGGACTATGCAGTATTATGAATGTAGATTTTCCATTGAAAGAGAAGTATAGTCCAGGACTAGTCTTAATCCCTGTCTGGGAAACCAGCCCATTGTGTTGTAGTCTATCCTATGTGTGCAGTAAACTATAGTATTCTGCTGTGTTTTTAGATTATGATGCTATTAAACTTTACTTTTTCATAAAGGGATAAAGAATGTATTCATATTGAGCAAGAAAGCAAATGAAATGTACTGTTATATGTGTGCACTCTGCATAATCTAGGATAAGGGATCACAAATTTATCACGCCAGGATCTAAATAAAGAGGTAGTGATTGAGGTCAAGTTTATTCATATAGCACATTATCATACACAAAAGGTCATTCAGTTAGTTTTACAGAAATAGAATAAAAAATACAACAGAATAAAATAAATTGGCCCCTTATAGTCACCTGTGAACACATCACAGTGTAAAATTATTTCTCTGCATTTAACCCATTCACCAAGTGAAGCAGGGGGCTGCCACCAACTGGGGTGCACCCGAGGAATGGGGGCAGTACCTTGCTCACTAGCAGTCCTGGGATTCAAACCCACAACCTTCTGATCACAGGGGCAACCACTAGACCACCAGTGGTGCAAAAGTTAGTTCAAATCTGATATTGATGGGCAGTTTGTTCCAGCAGTGAGAAGCATAGTGACTAAAGACCATTTCACTATGTATACTTTCAGTAGTGTTTGAGGCTCAAAAAAATATTCTTTAGGGTGAAATGAGACACACCGCACCCATTTTGTTTTCTTTATTTGCTTGAACTATGCTTAGTCTACGTTTAGCCTGGTGGAAAAACAAAAATTGGGCATTGATGTGACCTTGTGTGATCCGCTCGTCCCAACAGTGTGAGCCACAGAGAAGGTCAAGGCCCACAGTATGAAAACCCCTGATCTATAGAAAATCACTGATGATTTTATCATCATACTGTTCATAGCAGTGCTGCAACCAACCCGTCAAAATATGCAGCCTAGTGTCAGTCATGCACTTGCTGTTACACTATGTATGGTAACCTAGGGATGGAACACTGGTCATTTTTAAAAGGGTGGATGGTTTTTAATTGTGAGATGGGTTTTGTGCTTCTCACCTTGGCTTAGGCTTTAGTAAGAAAAACGGGAGAGCAAGCTCCCATCGGTGTAGAATTGTGGGACTCTGGTTTGACCTCTCCAGCAACGCACTGACCCCCGAGCAGTTTACAGATAAACTCCTCAATCCCTTTAGATAAAGCACATGCCATAGCGACCAGGTCATGGAAAGTCTGGAGACTGACTAAGAGAGGGGCCACACACACATGCAGGGACGGACACACACACACACACACACACACACACACACACACACACACACACACACACACACACACACACACACACACACACATCCTTTGGTGCTGAGATAATGTGATGGCAGGATTGGCCCCTATTAAAAGGGTTTATTTGTTGAGCTGTCCATTTTTCCATTGCCCTTAAATGGAGTGCTATGATAACTCATGGAGGTCCCAGTTACACAACCACTTCCAGTCTTCATTTCGGGATGAGACGGAGAACAGTGCTCTTCAACAAGAGCAAGGAAATATTTGTTCAGTGTCTGCAGGAGTTGTTTAATAGCCTCCTCTAACCCTTTCTGCATTTCTCATTATGATAAAAGTCGCAGTGAGCAATAACATGAAGTTATTAAAGAGGTGGTCTGGCCTTAAACTAGCATTTTCATGATTGTATGTAATACTCTGTACAACAGAATTGCATCCCTTAGCCTTATCATTCTAACAGAATTCATGATTTTGTATCCTTTTGGTGATTTTGTCCATCATTGTTTTCTCTCAGCATGCATTAAACAGATTTGTACCCCTCTCAAGAAGGTGAAGAAATCCAGACAGACAACAGAGACCTCATTTTCAGCTTCAAAGCAAAACCATGGCTCAGTGGAGAAAAAAAAGGAAAAAATTTTTTTTTTAGACAGGCCCACACTTGTACAGTTTCCTCTCACCGTCAAGACATTGGAACCTGTTTTTAAGGGTTTTGGCTAGGCACCTTACCTACAGTGAAGGGCACTCTTAAGGCTTCAGCATACCAAGACATTTTGGACAACACAATGGTTCCAACTTTGTGGACAAAGCTTGGAGAAGAACCTTTTCTATTCCAGCATGACTGGAATAGTGCACAAAGCAAGGTCTATAAAGACCTTGGATGAGTTCGCTGTGGAAGAACTTGACAGGCCCGCACAGAGCCCTGACCTCTACCCATTGAAACACCTTTGGAATGAACTGTAACTGAGGTTGTGAGACAGGCCTTCTCATCCAACAACAATACCTGACCCCACAAATGCTCTACAGAATGAATGGGCAAAAATTCCCACAGAAACACTTCAAAATCTTGTGGACAGCCTTCCAAGAAGAGTAGAAGCTGGTGGAGCTGCAATGGGGGGCCCGACTCCATCTTAAAGTCTATCTAAATGCAATGTGGTGTAATAGTCAGACGTCCCAATACTTTTGTCCCTGTAGTGTACATTATTTTAAGGTGCCCATTCCTAGATTTGGAAAATCTCACTGGAGAGATCACTGCGGCCTGCTGTAGGAGAGGACTAGGCATCTGCAGGAGCCATCCAGCAAAGCTGAAGTATCCATTTTTGCCCAGAATGCCCCATTAAACCTAAAAGACAAATCCAAAAGTCCACAGAGCACCACTGAACCTCATTCAGCCTGAAGAGTCTCTTGACAAGCTAAACACACCAAACGGCGGCCCCTGCTGCCTGCCTCGGGCCGTGACTCGCCATTCCCAGCTAGATTTTTCGACTTGCTACCACCATGACGACCACCACAATCCCACATCCTTCATCCAGCCAGCCAGCAGCCTCGCTCTGGACACGCCTGAATCTTCTGTAACCTAGATTTCAACTTTGAGGGCGGAAGTGAACAGCAACCGTACCCTGAAGGAAAGATGCACTGATCCTGTCCACCTTATCTACTGGATGCTAGCTTAAGGTAGCTGGCTGGCTACCTAGCTGGGTATGTTACTCTGAGCATCTTTCTGAGGTAGCGGAAACCAAGAAACACAGCATTGACCACTAACATGTAATGAAGAATGTCATGCGTAGTTATTACAGCAGAAAAGTAACTAAACGCGTTTTGTATTTCTCGTAGCAAAAGCCAGCAAGCTAAAGTTTACATTGTAGCTAAAATGCTACGCTAGCTAAACCGGTCTAGTAGAAACAAGCCAGTTTGTAAATACATCTTGTATAAATCCATTTAACGTTTACACTAGAAACAAACTAAGGGTTTGTGGGCCATTAGTTAAAGATCCTGTTATTTTTTTAGCACTTAGCAGCCCTGCTAGGTGAAATTAGCTTGGCTTAGCTAGGAGAAGATAACCAACTTTTTCAGTGGAGAAGCAGCTCAGTTAACTTGAAGAGAAAAAAATTTTAATAGTAATGACTCATCACTTTATTAGATGAAACATGCAATCGATTCAAGATTATACATCAGAACGCAACGTTCCTGGTGCTTCTTGATGCTGTGGATACAGGCTAAGCCGAATTTGTATCAAGAGGAAACTAAGCTAAGCTTGCATTAGAAACCAGAAGCTCTTGTCTTGTTTTTCTCGTGTCTCTTCTTGATCGGTTGGTTACTATCTCGCACACAGATCTGGTTGGCTACTAGTAAGACTAATCCGGTATGATGTTTAGTTTTTGCAATATTAAACCTTACACTTGAGGTAGGGGTAACTGACAGATTCACAGCTGATAAATATCCGGAAAAACTTTAGTACATGTTTTATTGATAACTGTGACGATCACACGAGTTAACCCCCTTATTGTGTTCCGGTCAAATCTGACAGATTTTTAAATTTTTCTCTCTAGAAAATGCAGTTAATTTCATCGGTTTGTTCTAAGGTTCCATGACTTCGTTTACACAAGGCACTGGAATGCATACATTTTTATTTGAATTTTTACGTTTTGTCTGTTTTACTGAACTTAGGAACACTCATGGTGTCCCCGGTCAAAAATGACCAGTCATTAGAAATTAATTAGTAAGACTGAGATTAGTGTATAAAATAGAGTTTAAGAACATTCCCACATCCTATCGTTCTGGTGCCTTTGAACACACACGCACGCACGCACGCACCTTATGTACCCTTTTCCCACACGGGAACCTATCTCCAATTCAGTTTTTACTTCTTTGGGAACCACACCTGTTGAGTATTCATTCAAATAAAAATGCAAAATTCCTGAAGAAAATCTCCATAGTACCCGCTTCTTTCACCTGACCAACCATCTTGTATACCTTTGCAACCACATAGAAACTCCCCAGCCAACAAGTCCTAAACCCTACTAACTACCGGGAAACTACACAGCAACCACATTTTATACCATAGCAACCATCTGGAAACTCCCTAGCAACCACCTCCAACACCACAGGAAGCACTTAGCAACAACTTGGTATACCGTAGCATAAATCCGGAAACACTTTAGCAACCACCTCCTACAAAGAGAAGCTGCTTAGAAACTACTTAGCAACCAATTCCTACATCGCAGCAAGCACCTAGCAACACCCTAGCAATCACTTTGTATATCAGAATCAGAAAATTTTATTGGTCCCAGATACCACCTTAAAACTCCCTAGCAACCACCTCATCCACCATAGCAACTGCATAGAAACTACTTAGCAACCGCATTGTATCCGATAGCAACCATCTAGAAACTCCTTAGCCACAACCTCCTACACACAATAACTGCCTAAAACTACTTAGCAACCCACTCCAACACCATAGCAAACACCTTTTATACCTTAGCAACCACAAAAAACATTATTTTTTCTTTACTAAATAAATCATACCCATCACTTTTGACCGGGAACACGACAGATGTTATTTTGTGCTACTTTTTGAGAAAATCTTAATGGTTTAGAAACATTGTCCTTGGTAAACATTGAAATGAGGTACTCTGTGATAAACAGTACAAAATGTTTAATCTTAGTGTGTGTTAGTCAAAATAATCTCTCTATAATATTTCTTTCTTTAAAAAACAAGTTGTATGACCTCATGTGAATGATGTCTACAAGCCATCAATAGGAAATGGAAGTTCAGAACCTGTAATAGTTAGTAGAAAGTTCCAATATAACA
>JBBJLS010000148.1:22028915-22053364 GCA_037577275.1 Bryconaethiops microstoma | reverse complement strand
TATTATACCAGAGGTCGCCCGATGCAGGTTTTTCTATGGCTGATTCCATACGTCGGACGATTGCCGATTTGTGACACAGATTATTTTGGTAATTTTCCCCACCACCTCATAAAATGAAAATTCTTCAAAAATTCTCAACTTAAAAATACATTTGTTAAACACTTTTATTAGGTATAAAAGAATTAACAATAATAATAATGATGATGATAATGTTGCTTGACAGACACACTTTCAAGCCAAATGGTCATAATCTAGTGATCGCACTGCTGCCATGCAAGGACTACACAAGCCACTAGCTGTTAAGTTGTGAAAGCCTGACCCAGGCTCGATTAATGAGGAGAGCTAAATGCATTAAATTGTGTGTATATTTTTTAAGATATGTTGACAAACTGTTCTATTTTCCACTTTCACACGCGAAGACTAATTTATAAACCACGCATTTAAGCATTTAGTTTTCTTCATCCTCCTGAGCAACTTTGTCTTTTAAGTACGATGATGAGAGAGAGTGCTCAAGAGAGAGATGACAGTGTATCTAATTAATACAGTCTTTAACAATTTTTCCCTGTGGTTTCCATATTAAATGCTTGCTAACCGTAGGCTACAGTTTTGGCAATAAGCTATCCGTAGGCTGCTGTGTTAGCGGTAAGCTAACTGCAGGTGCCGGTAGGGGGGCGTGTCATGCATGTTCCACAGCAGCAACACGGGGCTGCCCACAAATACGCATGTCTATTAATCAGCCTTAATATTCACCGACATCAGCCAATGCTGATTATGTAAAAATGGCCAAATATCGTCCCTATTAATGGGCCAGGCCCATAATCAGTCAACCTCTATATCATGTACATACACACACGTGTGTGTGCGTGTATGTAATACATATATGTGTGTGTATTTATGTATGTATGTATACATACACATAACCACAAAGTATATATACACATGTTCCAAACTGCAGTAAGGGAACCCTTCACCACCTGAATGCCACCTGTTGCATGGAGACTACCTGGCTGTATTCTCGATTTCATAGCTAGAGAATCATTTAACTAAGGTATGATGCACATCACAACGATCAGCACTACTTGTGTTGCTGTAGTGGTTTCATTGAAGGGGGGAAAAAAGCATAATTAGGTAATGATTGAGTTTGAAATTTTCCATTGTAATTCAACAGCGGGTGGTTTCATTTCAACATTCTTAGCCCAATATGAAACTAAATAAAAGAACAGATAAAACTTAAATTCAACTTTATCTTTTTCAGTGATCTCAAGTATAAAAAATTATTGGGTTTGGAAGTGTCAATCCCTCCATGGGTTGTTTCACTGCTATAGCTTTAGTCTGGTAACTAGAATTCGCTAAAACTCTAACTCTCTTAATGCGTCCTCCCTCTAGTCTTTCCTCCCAGAGCATATCCCACTACAGGCCACGGCTTATGACTCCATTAGCCAAATGGAGCGCTCCTATGTCCAGGCGCTGTAATCTGTACTCATTTTTAAATAAAGAGGATTTGGCCTCATCCATAGGCTTCGCCTTCAGTCTCTTTACCTTACAGGAAGTTCACAGTGCTGCAAGCTTGACACCAGACATCATTTCTGTCAGAAAGGTTAGGTCTGTGTTTCACATTTGGTGAGTTAATAAGAAGCTTATTCTATACTTTTTCTTGCACAGATGGCACTAATCCGAATGTGTTGTGCTGACAAAAGTCGAAATGGTTGGTCAAAAAAATCAAAATTGCAATAACAAAGCAGTTTAGCCCCATACAGCAGTTTAGCCCCACCCATTCATACTGGAGTTCTACGTGTTTAAGTTCTGTGCTGCCTTCTGAATGAATTTCCATACAGGGCAGCCAATCAAAAAAGGGATCTTTCATATATATCAGTTTTAAAGGCACAGTAATCAGTGTCAGCTAGTGGCCTAGTGGTTAAGGTGTTGCCCCTGCAATCAGAAGGTTGTGGGTTTGGATCCCCACACTACTAGTGTCATCACTGAGGTACCCTTTAGCAAGTTACATTCCCCACACACTGCTTCCTGGGCGCCCCTCTTTGGTGGCTGCATACTGCTTGTCTTGGTAAATGGGTTAAATGCAGAGAGAGAATTTTGCATTGTTCACACTGTGTGCATTGCTGTGGTGTGTCCATGCGTGACTTTACTTTAATGGATTAAAAATTGGCTAAAATGATTTGACTTCACCTGGTACTGTGATCGGTCATCTGGTCAGAAACACTGTGATTGGTTAGAGGCTCATTTACATTTTGCAGCCTTCTTAGGTATCAGTAGTACAAAGACTGATTTCGCTATGACGATTAACAGACCACATATTGTGCAGCCCAGGTAATTTTTGGGCTTTGGGTGCAAGTAGCTTTTTTTCCTTTCCTGTTCTCACACAAGTATGCCTTTAAAGGTTAACTGCTGTCACTTAATATCTTTTAATATCTGTTTTTATATATACATTTTCATGCTGAATAATTGTTTCAGCTTTAGTCATTATCATTACATCCCTATTGCAGATTTGTTAGAGCATGTTTGTTCAGCCTATTAGCAGTTTGAGCATAAGCTCCTTTAAAGCTTAGCACTGTTAAAAGTGTTTCCCTTATCATTAAACTTGTATGCCACCTGGCCTAAATAAGAGACATGAGGAGAGACACTAGGGTGTAACTGGCAGGGTATTGGTAATCTGTGTGTGGTGTTTGCTTCTTTTTAGCAAAACAAAAATGATCAAACTGTTTAAAAATTCTCATTCTATATTTCTTAAATGCAAAGATACACCAAATTTAGATTTTTAGTCCAGCACAAATATAATCATTGATAAAAGCAAGTGTTTGGGTGTGTAGCTGAGGCTTTAAGTCTTGTAGTTTTTTGGCTATCTTGTAGTTTGTTTGATTGAAATATGATGACGCATCCCTGAAAGACATTACCTCAAGTGCAGTGTATTTATCAGCATACAAATCAGTGAGGGCTCCCTCTTCTAGATATTTGTAGACATAAGCACTTGACCTCTTATACCATTCTTCTAGGCCTTAATTCTTCTAGGACAATTAAGTGCAGATCTATATGGAGGTCTGACTGATTTGACAGTCCAAACTGTATTTAATCTTGGTTTAAATTGGTTTATGGAGCTATGAAAAATCACATTTTTCTACAGATATGTAAGCAAATTAAGTTTTGTTTTTAATGCATTTAGTTGCCCATGATCGTCTTGTATAGAAATGTACAGACAATAAATTAAATACAGCAAAATATCACTTCACAAATGTGGTGTATTCGCATGTGTTAAATAATTAAATGTAAAAAAGAATAATGATGTCAGTGTTGCATGGTAAGGGAAAGACCAATATTGATATAAAAAAAGAAGTAGTACTACAGTGCCACCTGTTACATGTCTAGTGAGTAACTCTGAGTGCTTCATATCTTCTCAAAGCAGGCTTTGTGACAATGGCCCAGCTTTTATCATTATTTGTCCGTGATACAGCTCTGATGGGCGAGTGTCCTGGCTGAGCGCCCCATGCTCATTCACTCTTTAGATATTGTTCTCATGCACTGCAGTGGAAAAAAGTAATCAACGCCGAATTTCCACCGCGCCCACGGCCTGCCCTCATCAACGCAGACAGTAATTAACTTTGTGTGTGTGGATGGAGATTTGGATGGATGGGTACAGGGGTCAAAGTCTGCTGGTTTTTCCACTGTTGCTCAGCAGTTTGCAGAGTGGACTGAGAGCATGTTCTTTGAGTGATGGGTCACCTTTAAGCACCCCTCTGCATTCACTGACACATCTCATCGCTGCAAAATAACAGAGGAATTTGCTTCCCAAAGGCCTCAGGGCTGTAATTCCCAGCCTGTATCCTGAGAGTTCTGAGATTTAATTAACAGAATGGGAGAAAGTAGGTTGAGTGTGAGGCATTCAGTTTGCTAAAGTGGAAGGTGGGCTGAAATGTCTAGAGCTGGATGTGATCCAGGTTGGTGTTCAGTCTAGCTATGCCTTATTTAGAGCTGGGAGAACTAGTCTTAGTTGATGAAAAAAGTTGATGCTGCATTTACAAAAAAGAACTGTATAATGCTCTGTTCTGTGCATATAATTCAAATGTCCATTCAAACATTGCTGTACACTACAGGCTGCAACAATTTCATTTATTGATTCAAATTTGCCCTTGTTGGCAACTAGCCTGACTATATGTATTTAAAATCACATAGGTAGATGTCTGCTACTAGAAATATGACTTTTTTTTTTTTGTATGTTGTAAAAAAGAAAACAGCGTGTCATAACTTTTATGGCACTGCCTGAGATTGTTTAATTACTTTTTATTTTAATTTGATATTACATTTGGCAAATGAAACCATAATTATGCATTAAAATGGGCAGAAATGTGCTTTTTTGCAGGAAGTTTTGTACTTATTTACACAGTTTGTCAAACTTGAATTGACAAATTGGACCAAACTTTTGAACACACTTGTAATTGGTACTAATGTAAATGTGATGTTCTCATTAAAAGAGCTTGATGGACACACTTCATTATTATATTTTTAATTCCTAAATTTCTTAGATTTGTTAGGGTTTGAAAGGCTTTACATGCTTGGCTATTCCCAAGAAAAATAATCAGTAAATTCAGTAACCGACAGCAATGGCATTTGTTTTACTGCTCCATAAAAGAAGGAAGTGTATGCCATGCAAACAACATGAATGAACCCTGAAGGAGGAAACAAATCAAATAATAGTTTGATCATTTATTTAATAAAATAATCCGAGGGTTAATCATAAAACCATAAAAAATAACGTATTCGCAGCTCTAGTCTTTTTACACGTAGAGCAGGCATTCAAGTTAGGAATGATGACAACAGCGCGCAGTGTCTTGGCAGTGATTGAACCATGAATCCGCCCCCTGGTTTCCAGTTCACATGCTATTATAATAATGGAAAATAGCCCCCCTGACCTCATTTAGAGCTAACAAAAACATCGTTCCACTAACACACCACTTCTCACTGTCCAGAGGCCTCAAAGATCCGTGTGTGAACATGCTTGGACCTGCTGTCCCATGCGCAGGAGTGCATCTGATCACGTGTTTTAGTTGCAAATTCATCACGGCCCGCACCTTCTTTAATTTCATGTTTTCCATTGCTTAGAGGAAAAAAGAATGATTGCATAATAGCCTCTCCTCACCTTTGCTCTGAGTGCTGAATCATGGAGAAAGCGAAGGGTTGGGCAAAGCTGTGGTGAGTGTTGTACAGTGAGAGTAAATATGGAGGGAAATGAATGAGTAAATGCTTGAAAGCACACCTACATGGAACAGAACCAAAATGAGACTTTTCTGATTATAATAGTTTAGAAATCAGGTTTACGCCATTGGTGCTTAACTACAAATATAGAACCACATGTTTGGGGTTTAAAGTTTTCTTCTGTAGTTTGCACCAGAGCTACAAGCTAACAAGTACCCCACCAGTTAGCATCCCAGTTAGCATCCTAGCCACATGAAAAATGTTTCAATCCAGTACGGCGCTCTAAAAACAGCACTCTAAGGTGGACATTTTTCAAAACTAAGACTATTTCTGCCAGGGGGTGTGCCAAAATACAATTTGCATGTTGTTGTTTTTTTCTTTAAGAAATGGCCAACAGATTTATCAATGATATTGTTTTTCTGCAGTTTTATTACAGTATTCTTTAAAACTGCAGGTTTATTACAGTTAAGCTTAATACGGTAGGATAATTTTACAGACAAATAATAAAAAAGGTTCTAATAATACACCATAATACGGTCGTCATTTGTCATCTTCGAGTCCGTGATTACTCCTTTTTGTTCATTCAGCTGGTACTCCACTACACGTATACACATACTACGTCCTTGTAGAGGTTTAGTTCCTGTGTTGTCTTGTGTAACATGACAACATTGCTGCAGTTACTATTTGATGGGTCCATTAGTCTTTCTCTTTGCCTTCTTCCCATGTTCCTGACTTTAATTTAAAAAAAAATAATAGAATGTGAGGGTTTCAGCAAGTAAATCTCTAAAAATCAATATTGTGTGAAAAAACCTCCATTAAACAATGAACTACAAAAAAGACCAGGATGGCAGTCGCTCACAGAGCTTTTCACTACTGTATGTAAGTTAATTAATTAGGAATGCCAGTTCCAAATAGCAGATCATGGCACATAGTGCAAAACAGAAGTAAGCAAATGTAAAGAAAAGTCATCTTAGCAGTTTAATGGCTGCCTGATCAATTTAAAGGATGTTCTAACTACAAGATAAGGAGCCTCTGGCTCAGGGCTGTGGTGTTATTGTGTACAAAATGAGATTCTGCCCATAACATTTGCTCATGTATTACAGATACATATATGTGGTTGCGTGATGCACTGTAGATTAAGAACAGTTACATTTTGATTTGAATAGGACTTATTGATAGAATGGAATAGTTCCATGATATTACTAAATTTGACAAGATAAAATGTCGGTGGTCAAAACCAGCGGTATTTGACTGTTCTTTGTCTGAATTTATTACCACAGCAAAAAGTAAAATGCCATAAAACACAATTCTGTATTTTTAAACCATACTATCAAAAACCACAACGACTAGCCATTCAAATGCTAAACAAGCAAGTTTAAGGCCAGCACATGCTGACAAAACTTTTCCATAGGCATACAAGAACCAAAACTGTACTGTGATGGTACAGAACTTGTAGCACTCTACAATATTCCAGTTTATCTCAGCCTGGTAACAGTGTTTCTGATGCGCCAGCAACTCAGTTCTCTCGGGTACGGTTTGGGTACATGTCGTTTTATTTGTAATGGAAAAACATTTGTTCGCAGTACTACACGGTTCCTTGTGCCTGTGGAAAAGTGCCATAATACAACATAGCAGTGCTGGCAGTTGTCTAGAAAGGAATCAATAGTCTAATGAGCCAGTGTGCACACCACTAATGTCTGAAATGCCATTGTAACATGTTTCCAGAGGTTCTTGACACCTGATTGCCGAGTTGTTTTTACTGGTGTTTTCTTGCGTTCAGACAAAATTGTGCTACTGATTTTACTTTTACTACCAGCACTAAAGGAAAAAGTACTATTCTTCCATGTTTGTCATCTTTAATGGGATGTTTGTATTGGTATTGTTTAATACTGGAACAAAGATACTTTTGACATTCCTGTAAATTCAGGAAAGTCAAAGCATTTCCTGAGCTGTCTACAGATTGTGTGCATTTCTATGCATTTGACTTCTAAGATGATGTCTTTCACTAAGGCCTCGTCCACTTGGACGTTCGAATCCTGGATAAATGAACGCGCTCTGAACGCCATACATGTTTTTGTTGCATTTTGTAGCTGTGCTTGATTGACTTCAGTGAAGCATTATACTGGCGTTCATCTGACATTGTTAACGCCAGCCTGCAGCCCAATGTGTAGTTTCGTGTATTTACCTGTGGGGGCAGTAATTATTTGGTCCAAAGTGTTTACATGTGGGTCGTCTTTGTGAATAGTTCTGCAATAAAAATCATTTTCGGGAAAGGAACAAACATCGACGCCAATACTGGGTTCACCCTCTTACTGCACAACATCAAGTCAAATGGATGTTTTTTTGTGATTTTTGAAGACATGCGAAAATTTAAACATTCACATGTCTAAGTTTATTATTATTCTTATTAATATTAATATTATTGATAATAATACAGCACTAATATATGTATAATAATAACGATAATATATAACTATATATATTATATAATATATAATATGTAATTATGTATAATTATATAAATTATAATAAACAGATTCAAATCTCTATATGCATATTTATTATAATTACATATTGCCCATTTTTATAGTGTAAACCCTAAATATGCCCCCAAACATGATCCCAAAACACTTTAATCTCAGTGTAATACATTGCCCTTAAAAAATGTAAAGGTAAACGCATATCCGTACTGTACAGTGTACGCTGAGCTCCTGTTTCCCACAGTGCTAGAATGTAAAATACCAACGTTACCCCTGTATAGACTGTACTGTAATTCATGCGGACGCAGTTTCTTTGGTATGCGGTGTTGTTTTCTCTGCGGTGGGCTGGTGCCCCGCCCAGGATGAGTCCCTGCCTCGCACCCTTAGACCCCAGGATAGGCATTCGGTACCCATGACCCTAGTAAGAAATAAGGTGTTTATTCTATCATTTGATAGAATAATAAACACGTTATAGAATCATGGGACATATTCAGTCCTCCAGAACATCAACCGAACGCCATGTAAACGCAGTAGCGGCGTTTTCTTTGCGTTTGTCAGATTGACTGCTGCCATTTTTAAAATGCATGTCTGCTAAATGCATCACCTTCCAAAAAGACAGCACATATCTAATCATGACATTTGTTTGTCATCACACCCCTGCTGTGCATGGGCAGCCTGTCTGGCCTAAGACACGGCCATATGTTTTTAAGCCTGAGCTTTGGAAACGCTGCGGTCAAGGGAAGGAGTTCAGTTGGACACGAAAGTAATGTAAGCTGCGGTGATGACTCAGAGCACAGTGACATCACAGAGTGGAGAAGATTAACTCTAAGCTCTGACTGAGAAGTAAAGAGGCCATCGCCCAACCACTTGGAAAGCTTTGGTTTGACAAGTAAAATATGATTTTTCTTTCATTCCTCTTTGGATGTACCCTGTGAAATATGGCAGCATTTAGTAGTACCCAGGGCGGCAGAACATAATATTTGTTAACTGTGTTAGCTATATCTGCTTTTTTAGTCCTGATAACACAGGAGGCTGCAATATGTAAATGAGCTCTAACAAAATCAGGGTTTTTTTTCTGCTGAACAATCAAAGTTCCAATGAATGACACCAACCTAATCACATGGAAACAATGAGAAAAGCATTACATATTACATAAGCATTACATATTTGTTCAGTAAAGAAATGACTTTTTATTACATCTGTTCCATGTATTGATTATCCCCAAAGGTTGTTTTCCAAATTAGCACTTGCACCCAGCTTCACTGATCCGGTTCTTTCTCCGATCAAAGTCAAATAAATGCTCCATTCAGGTCCTTTGAGTAAAACTGATCAGAAACCTCTCTCTGTCTTTATCTTTCTTTTTTTTGTCTCTCTCCCAGTCTTCCAGGTATGGCGATGGTGTCTGTCCGCGGCCTTTATTTTGTGATCACTCTGTTCCTGGGCAGCTTCTTCGGCAGCATTTTCATGCTGGGTCCGGTCCTGCCCTTGATGCTGCTCTCTCCAGCCTGGTACCGCTGGCTTACTGACCGCATCGTGGCTACCTGGCTGACCCTGCCTGTGGTACGTTCTGACTTTCATTACCCTGTAGAGCACCACCGATATACTGCAGTTTTCTTTATTTCTTATCATTCAGAAATGTGTGTGTGTGAGTTGTTTTGCTTATACCCACCACAAAGGCAATTATTCTGCCTTGGATTTCCGGCTGTTGATAATTGCTTGGTCGAGCCACTCAAGGACCCACAACATATCAATAAAATATAGATTAACTAAATCAGTTTGTTTCTGGAAAATATTCCTTTGGTTTGCACTAGTGTATTGTTTGGGAGAACAAGTCCTTTAAGCAAGTCTGTATACATGGCAAAATGTAACAAACCTGATTTGTTCAAGATTCTGAATGGGAGGTTTAGAATTAGCAGCATCTCTTACTGCACAAATAATTTTTAAAGTCTTTTGTTCATGCTAAAAAACACACATTTTTACAAAGTTATTGTTGCTTTTAAACATTTGTCTATAGTACTTTGTTTCCATGTTGTGCCACAAATGACCTGGAAGCCTTCCTCATTCGGCCTCATGCTGAAACCCAAGTGTTTCATGTGTAAAAAGTGAGGCTTGTTTCCTCAACATACTGTTACCCAGAGGAACCTGTGTATCTACTTGTGACCTGTATGACATCCCAAATGAGTTTCAGATCATTTCCTGTTTAAACACAAGGAACATATTTTTGGAAAATCAGCAAAACCACCGACTCTTAATGGATTCAGTTTGTTGCACATCCTGACCGTGACCCGACTGACCAAACAAGATCTTGTTTTTATGAGGGCCTTCCTGTAAAACCAGACTGGGAGTCTTCAGGGTAGATCTGCTATTGTTTGTCTTTTTTTAAATTTGATAAGGTCAGAGGGGCCGTGGCTGCTATTTTGTGCTTTAGCTCGATGCATTTCCTTTTCATTTCCCAAAAAATTTGGACTTATTTCTTAAAATAATGAAATAATGACCTACTATGTCAAAATAATGAAACTAAAGAGGAATACTAGGAAAATCATTTTTCGTTCGTCCTGGCCTTTACGATAGCACAAGAGGTTTATATTGTGCATATGTTAATTACAAAGTAAAAAGTGTTTGTTCCCCCCCTCCCCACATTGTAGTATTGATTGCTCCCAACCCTTTATTGAGTGGAAGTGAGTGTGTTACAGCAGAGGAAGCACTAAAATGTGCAAGGCAAGGGGGCATACAGGATGAGGACTGGGAAATACTATTTTAGTATAGAACACACTGAAATGACCAATCTGGTCTGAACTCCATTGGTAATTAGGGTAGCTGGTGTACTAGTGGTTAGTAAGTTGCCCCTGCGATCATAAGTTTGTGGTTTTGAATCCCAGTACTGCTAGTGGCACCACTGAGGTATCTTTGAGCAAGGCACCGTCCCCAAACATTGCTCCCTGGGTGCCCATGTTGGTGGCAGCCCACTGCTTCACTTGGTGAATGGGTAGACTGCAGAGAAAGAATTTCACACTGTTCACTGTGTGCTGTGCCGTGGTGTGTTCATGTTTGGCTATAAGAGCCACTTTACTTCACTTAATGAGTGCCTGTTTTCTGCCTTAGTATCCAACACCACATATGCTGCCCTTCAAAAGTTTGGGGACACATTTACTTTTATGAATGGTTGTTTTTGATTTTCACTGTTAATTTTTAATTAAATTATGGTATTTCATGGCCAGTTGCTTGTCCTTTTGGTATATTTAGCAGCAATATACAGCAAGGTAATCAAAGTGTCCACTCCCATCTCTCACCAGGCTTTGTTGGAGGTGGTGTTTGGGGTGAAGGTGGTTATAACAGGCGATGGCTTTGTGCCAGGGGAGCGAAGCGTGATTATAATGAACCATCGCACTCGTTTGGACTGGATGTTTCTGTGGTGCTGTCTACTAAGGTACAGCTACCTTCGTCTGGAGAAGATCTGTCTGAAAGCAGCCCTCAAAGCTGTGCCTGGTTTTGGTGGGTGAGCTCCTTCCCCCAGCACACAAACACATGTATGAAAACAACACACCTTCATTATTCTTTTCATGTGTTCAGCTGTGTTGATAGTCATATTGACATTTTAAAGAGGTAGTTTAAAGTTAACTTACCCTTCAAATATGGGTTGTCAGCAAAGGCATGTTTGGAACATGACAAAGACAAATGTCCAGCCTTCAGTATCAATGCTACTGTTGTTTTTGGTTATTTAATATTTTTTTGCCCATTTCTTTATCAATATACCAAATGTTATCATACAGTGTCAGAAACCATATAAGCTAGTCTATTTGAGATCACTTAACATTGTTTAAGATGAGTGTGATCAGGTAGGCATGCAGTAATTGCTGATCGGTGTCTTCTGCACTTGAGGCTAATGGAGCAAGTTATAGAAACTTAAATTGGGTGATTCACTACATGAGAGGATGAGGGCAAAATTGTGACTGTTTTTTTTTCTATTTTTTGTTGAACTATTCTTTGTGTTTGTTTGTGCAGGCTGGGCAATGCAGGTTGCCTCATTCGTCTTTATCCAGCGAAGATGGGAGGAGGATCGTAGCCATATGGCCAATATGCTGGAGTACTTCTGTAATATCAGGGAACCTCTACAGCTACTTCTCTTCCCTGAAGGCACGGACCTCACTGGTAAGTCATGCACATAAACATATATAAGTATATATTTATATGCAAAAGTTGAGTACCCTGGTCAAATTGTTTTGTCTACTTGTGACCTGAAAATAAGTCTACATTCTACATAATTCACAAGTACTATTTATTTGCTAAATAGTCTGATTTTTTTATGACTGTAAGGCTGTGTTCCCATTTTTACTTAGAAAATCAACCAAACATTTTGTTCAAACCTTTCACTATATACGCACATATATACACATAGTGTTAGGGATGGACATTTAATTCAGTCCATGTGAAGTGATGCCTCCCAGTCAAAAAGATTTTGATACCTGTTTAACACTTGCTGTTCAGAGGAAGGTGGATTTGGCACATAATCATGTCTGTAGGACCCTGGGGGGATCAGAAAGGCTTAATCTAATTACTGAACAAGAGTGGGTCTAGGTGCACATGTACAGGAAGATGCAAGTGTATTTGTGCATCTGAGCGTGAACACCATAACCTCTATCAGACTGAACAAGTGAGACATCAGGCGAGTCTTTATAGGGCACTGTATTTATTTATGCTCTGTCTCATCTTCCTGATGGGATTTGGCAGATAAAAGAAGTAATTATAGGATTTTTAACCCCAATTGTGTGATTGTAAAATATTCCCATTCCAATTATTTCTTAGGGCTATTCAAATACACACTGTAATCAAAGTTTGCAATCTGTCATGTTTCTGTAGAGAACACTCGTGCCAGAAGTGATGAGTTTGCGGAAAAGAATGGCCTCCCGAAGTTTGAGTACGTGCTACACCCACGGACGACTGGTTTCACCTTCATTGTGGACAAACTTCGGAAAGGTCAGGGTTCATGAGACTTCACGTGGACTCATTTAGCCATATGTACAAAAGCATGAATAAAACTCAAACTTCTATTTTCAAAATTTCAATTCTAACGTTCTTGGACCAGCAAGAGAAATTGCTAGATTTTCTTCCAAATTCAAATTCAAAATTTCAGAATTTTTTTCAAAAGTCAAAACCATTGTGCTTGTAAATATACAAAAGTAGCCACCAAAAGGACTACAATGAGAAGAACAACCAAACCTGCAGAGATTATCCTCACTTCACTATGGCTGCTCTGTTCCTGTTGTGTTGCTGGGTCTCAGAGGGCTCTCCTAATTAAGGAAACGTCCTGCACCTGATCCCATCAGCCCTGGGAATAAATCCGTCCCCATCAGGCTCCTTCTGTGTTCATGCATTCACCTTCACTCGGAATGGAACTTTTAGCGAAGCAAAACCATGGTTTACATAACACCCTGTTCCTCAACTTGACACTATTGCATGATCTTATACATAATTGTTTATGCTATGGATGCACATATTGGACATTTCTGGGTGGATATGTTAACAACTGTGAACTTAGAGTGATATCGTTTACTACTACCTTTGCTTTGCCTAAGTAAATTAAGTTTCTCTATTTATACAGTGCAATTATACATGACTTTTACTATGAAAGCAGTGCCGTTTGAGATAGTATCCCCATGAAATGCTGGCAAGGAATCTGTAGGATGTAGTGGTTGCTAGCAGTTTGAGGTTTCAAGCACTTAACAATAAATAAGCAGTTGGGAGGCCTGAAGACCTCAACAGAGAGAGGATATAGAGACTATCCATTTGGTTGCTAGGAGTCCAAAACAACTTAATGGCACATAATAAAAATAATGATAATAATATTAACAATAACAAATGTACATTAATATCGCTAGTTTAACTTAATTGCTAATAACAGTTTGAAATTTGAATGACCTATGTCATAGAAAACCCTAGTGGGTAAAACACTTGCCTGCGAACCTGATGACCACAAAGTTGCAGGTTCAAACTCCGACTTTCTACCATTGTATCCTTGAGCAAGACGCTTAACCCTCAGTTGCTCCAGGGGGATCGTCCCTGTAACTAATGATTGTAAGTCACTCAGGATAAGGGCATATGCCAAATGCTGTAAATGTGTAGTAAGTAAACACGGTTACAGTTTCAAATTGTACCACCCACCCTCTCATTCCTTACGGTCTGGAAACTAAAAACAGCCTACGTTGAATTCACTGAATGTCATAGAACCTAACACATGCTTAGCCTTGCCAGTTCATGTCGTCTAAAGTTTTAAGTCTTTGGTTTCGCCCAAAGTGACCTGTGAGCATCCCTATCAGTTTTTAGTATAGCCTATAATTGCATTACTGAAGCAGTTATAATAAACTAATTTCCATTTTTATAGACTCATAATGACATATATTGACCACTAATATATGATATGCTGTGCATCGTTGTTTTCTTAGTGTCGTAATTTCTTCATGTCATTTAGTTAAAATGAACACTTCTTGTGAACTGAGATGGAAATGTGATGGAGTGTATTGAGTAACATTGCGGAAGTTTTAAAGCAAATCAATATCCATTTATGTTTTCAGCATTTCACAGATAAACACTTGTGTTGCGAAACAGGATTAACAGGGACAAATCCCCAAAATGTTATGTAATATTAATACATTAATGTCCAGCAGTAGAAAATGCCATTTAGTATGAATATATCAAAGCTATTAAACTATAAACTGCTATAAACTGCAAGACATTTTTTAGCTTTACATAAAAACAGAGGCTTTTTAAAAACATTCTCAGACACATATATATATGTTTGTGTATGTACGAATGTATGTATGTATGTATGTAGATCCTGGGATCCTACTTTGACATTGTTCTGGCAAATGTATTCGAGTGTTCCTTCATGGTGGAATGACACAACTAGGGGGCACATCTCAGTACACATTTTGGTTTAATGTATGGTTTAATATATGGAGCCTGTTGTAGCCTTTATAATGATATTAAACATAGATGTAATAGATTGTCATATGTCACAATTATGACATTCTGAGTATGTAGTGGGTATGGTCAGTCCTCACCAAACATCTGAACAATAGCCCCCCCCGTTTAATTAGATTAAGTGTAGCACAGAGTAGTTTAATTAGATTAAGTGTAGCACAGAGAAGATAGTACTGATTAAAAATCATTTGTGATAATAGTTTTTAAAATACTTATACAGTATTGCATTGGGTCCTCTTAAACGACCTGCTTCAGCTCACACTATAATGTTTCCGTAGAATTGAAGTTAGGTCTGTGAATTGGCAGACAGTGTTTGAGATTTAGATCACAGACAGATGTCCAGATTTGATACAGCTTGGAATTGGTTCAGTGGTTGTGAGCTGTCCAGACACTGAGGCAGCAAAAACTCCATCTGCCATGCCATTTCAGAGTCAGAAGTAATATGCCATATACCCAGTGTAGATATAGACATGTACAAGTACTAAAACAACACAGGTTTAAAATCTAAAAAGTACTAAGAGTTTGAATATTTCTAAGTTAAGCTGGGGGATAAAGAGGCACAATAACCGATCAAGAATAACAACTGTAATAACAAATATATTGTACAGGTAATGGTAAAGATGTTCAAATAGGATCATACATGGGATAAGTAAGCCATTTTGGAGTAGCAGTTCAGTTCAAAGTTGGGTGTAGACATGTGTGTGTGCATGTTTGTATATGTTTTTATGGCTGTTGCGGTTAGAAATGGTAGGATCAGTCTAGCCTTTTTGTGGAGGTAGAGGGGAGAGTTTTCAGCATCCTGACAACCTGATGGATGAAGCTGATACCCAGTCTGGTGAAGTCTTTTCTGTCAGATGTCATGAAGTTTTTGTGTTTATGTTACAGTGTTGTTTTCTCTCAGTATAACGCTGCATCAATTGATGCTGCATCAAGTTCTCCATCATTTGACCTGTCCACAAAGAATTGTGGTGTGGAATAAATAGGTAGATGGTTTTTGTTTTAATGTTTTAAGAGAGCTTTTCTATTCCCCCAAATGTCTAGAGGTAGCCTGAATAAAAAAGCCTCTACAATTATTACTGTCAGACTGTACAAACCACACACTGCAGGTTCATACTGGATTAAAATCACCCCACAATTGTTAAGACAAAAAAATATGGACACTGCAGATTTGTACTGATCAAACTTTATTATACATCCGGTTTTAAAATGATAAAAACCTGTCTAAGTAAAAAAAAAAATCCAGCTCCAGTAGGGCTTTGGATGAACATTAAATCTCTTTTCTGAGGTGCCACTCATGCAGAAACCTAGGTCTTTTCAGGAATTTCACACTGCTCCTAACATAGCACCAGTGATGCCCATTGATATCAGAATTATCAACAGCAGACATCAAAGAGGTGTATAGCTTTAGCTAATATCTTGAAGATGCACATATTGCAATCTGGAGAACCAGAACGTTCAGGCTGTGCTAGGCTGCTACAATTTAATATTTGCATTTGTAACCAACTAAATATTTATACTGATGATTTGAGTGGATCTGCATTTTATAAATGCTCATGTATTGTATTCTGCTCACAATTCCCATATCGGTGCATCCCTAGAAAAGTACCGAACACACACACACACACAAACACAAAAAAACACTACAAGCCACGGTGTAGTGAGGTAAAGTTGGCATCCCACCAAGTGTTTGAGACGGATCTGTATTACACTAATGCTGCACCAAACAGGTGCGGCAGCCTCTCTGATGTCGCACACATTACAGCCCGTTCCTGATGCCATGCGCATGCGTTACCTCCAGCCAGTATTTCTATTTTTGTCCTCTATGTACCAGACAGTGTATGTGTGGGTTTGGGGGTTGGTAGGTGGGTTGGGCATGTGTCATCCAGTAAACCCATTTGTCATGCTCTGACTCTATTGTATGCCTGGCAGCCCTCTCTTATGTAAGCAGTGTGATGATGGAGCCTGTGCGTATGTATATGTGTGACTGCAGAGATCATGTTCTATATTTAAAGAGCTGCACTGAGACGTTCTGCCAGAAATATATAGTAATGTTCTTTTTTGGTACATTGCAGCTAAAATGACTTAACTACTCATTTTCTTACCTATTACTCAGAGGTATTATTTCTCCTGTTACTATTTCTCCTCTTCATGCCTTTGCTACAAGACTGCAAAGTGTATGCTGGTACAAAAAGGTTACTAAATTCCACAAAAACTGTTTTTACTTTTTCATAACAAATGCAATGGCATTTTAATGTTTGTCAGAGTATGGCACAAATAAGAACAGATAACGGACCATACAAACTAGAGCTGGGGAAAATAAGATATCTTTGTAAAAAGCCACACACATTTTACCAGCAGCTGTCAGTAGCACGTTCTTCTTTTGTTGTTTAATGGAGGTTGGCAAACGGACTTTAGGAGTAGTACCACCGTCTTCCACCAGTGGTAACTCCCGACCACCAACTACAACATGTAATTCTGTGTCTTTTTGCTCCAAGGTAGGCAGCGAAGGAGGACAGCTGTCAGCAGCAGTGTACTGCCATTTGAAATATCTTAATTAAAGGCTTACACGTGTTATTTTGGTCTCTCTTTGTATTACTATTTGCTACTAAAAACATTTTTGTGTTACTGTTTCTATAAACCTTGTGGTAATCTAACTTGAAAACGGCTTTTTACATCACAGTTCAAATTTGAGGGCTCGTACGTTTGTATTAACACAAATGACATCATGCACAGTGATGTATCGCAAATAGTTTTGTAATCCAGTCATAGACATCCCCATTAATCAACATTAGTATTTGCTCATTTCGCCCAAGTGCTGAGTCAGGGATATTTCAGTCACTGCAAACATGAAAACACATCAGTCCCTCAACCTCTGACTGTGTTGTTAGCTGCATTCTGAGCTAGTCCAATTTATTTTCAGGGCTATTTACAAAAATAAAACGAAAGGAACAGATTCTTGAAATTAGCATTTAGCCTTGCTAAAGCCTAGCTGCACCTCGGTTTCCTCTCATACCTTCAATATACCACCTCACCCAGCCAGCTGCATCACCACAGTCTCAAGGCTGGTCCTCATATTGAACCAAAAATGTGTTGACTTGTCCAATGGTTGTGAATGATGTGAGAACTAGAGCATGAAACTGAATTTAGCAGTGAACCCAAAAATCCCACTGCATGCTCAAAGTAAGAAAAATATATTGACAAACATATCTACCTAACCTTAACTCTAACTTACAAAATAAATGTACTTAAGTGTGCATTTTAAATTGTTTCTTGTGGAAAAATATATACAGTTGTGTACAAAAGTTTGACTGCACCCCAGTCAAATTATCCTTTGAATTTTTTTTTTTTGTGTGTGTGTATATAAGTACACATTTGTGATGAAATTAAGTGCATGTGGTGTACAGGAACTTGACCTCTACTTCTCCATTGTCTGTTCTGCAGGAAACAACCTGGACGCCGTTCATGACATTACCGTGGCGTACCCGCAGAACATCCCTCAGACCGAGCGTCACCTGATGCTGGGCCTCTTCCCTCGTGAGATCCACTTCCATGTGCGCCGCTACCCACTGTCCACCCTGCCTGAGCGTGCTGATCTCCTGCAGGCCTGGTGTCAGGATCGCTGGATGGAGAAGGAGCAGCGACTGCGGGAGTTTTATGGGACGTCGCCACGGCAGTTCGATGCCCCCGAGGCCCGTGTACCGCCATGCAAGAGTGAGCTGAGAGTCACGCTGGTCAAAGGTGCATCCCTCTGCTACTGGACCCTTTTCATAACCCTGTCCTTTGTTGGCCTCTGGCTGTGGGCACCACTGCGGATGTATTTCCTGCTGGTGGTGGCATTTTTCCTTCTTCAGCAAAGGCTCATGGGTGGTGTTGAGATGATGGAGCTGGCATGCCACCGTCACTGGAGTGCAAAGAACCAGAAGGACGAGAGGAACAAAGCAAAGGACGGACCTCAGGTGAAGAAGGAGTGAGATTGAATGGACTGAATCAGGGTGAATGTACAGCCGGATTGCAGGCTGGTGGAACCCCTTGCTGGACTGGAGCACATCCCGCACAATGGACACACAACATTGCTGCCTTTTACACCTGGATCCTTCGCTGTGTTGCTTTTAGATAAGAAAGAAGGAGAAAAAAAGGAGCATGCTTGCTTCGTAAATGCGTCAGTGCTACAAAGATGAATGGCTTGGAAGCAGAAAGACAGACATTGGATGGACTTCTATGCTGGAAGTGGAGCTTAAATACACTATTTTACAATAGTCACTGTTCATATGTTTGACGAATGAAGGGTGTATGTTTTCATTCATTTCCCCCAAAATTCTGATTGTGGGTTCTATCATAATTGGTCTTCTTAGTTTGCTATTTTCTATAATTTTCAGAATTTTGTTTAATTCTTTTTCTCTTATCTCTTTACATCTTGGTCTTTGGAACTTGGCCACAATGCAATGAGTCACTCATTGCTCTTGCCATATTTTAAGATTGTTTTAATAATGTTTTATTTGTTTCCCAGTTTTTTTTTTTAAGTTCACACACACACACACACACACACATATATAAATATATATGTATACACCCACATAGCTGTCAAACAAGGCGCTGTCCTTTACCTTTGTTCTTGAGTCCCAATGTAGCCAAACAAATCACTGTAATGTGCTGCCTTGACAGCAAATAAGCACTTAAATGTTGTCAGATGTGTCTCTTTATTTTTTTATTTTGATTTTTTTTGTGCTAAAGAATAGAAGCAGATCAACTTAAAATGTATAACTATCTTTTCCAGCAACATCCGAAGCAGGTTTCGTACATCAGGTTACAGGAGAGGGCTGAGTGCATGGCTGCGGATGCTTTTTGCTTAGGGGAAACCAAAGGCTGAGCCTTGGCAGGGCTGCAGTACAAAACAAAAAGAATGTTAAAGTAAATATGAATTGCACTGACTGGCCAATTCAGACATGCTACAACTTAGAGAAAGAGAGAGGCTGATAAGCTGGCAATGTGGTTAACGTGCTTGCATGTACAAGCTAACGAAATACTGCTATGCTTACAAACCATGCAGAAGAAGGAATGAAATTTGAAATTGACGAGTAACAGATGGAATTGGTTCATAGCATTCAATCAGGGCTGCTTTAGGTAAACCACCTTAAAGCTTCTTTAATGTTGCAGAATATGTAAATCTAACTAGATGCCTTTAGACCATCTAGTTAGTTAATATTTCGATCATTTAGGTGCTTGATGCTGCAGTATAGTACTCTAGCTCTGTTGGTAATTCAGCATTTCTTTTGTCCTTGAAATTTACAGTTGGGGGAAAAAAGGTATTGGTGCTGTGGGATAGGGGTTTATATTATGTCTCATTATGCTGTTTTTGAGTTTTGTGACCATCTTGCTGACAGAAATTTTTCTCTGTTTGGCCTACACATGCGTTCTCTCCTGTTGCTAAGTTTAGACAAGTTTTGTAGAAAGTGGCAAAAATCCCATTCATCCAAATTGGAAGCTGACATACAATGTAGACTTCAGGGTATTGTCCAAAATTTAGCAACAATCTGATTCAGTTACAGTTCTGCAGGGATTTAGCTCATCCTCAAACCTTCGATTTAACTATTGATTTCAATTAAGCAATTTCGAAACATTAAAATTTAATAGAAGTGTTTATAGACCATAGATCTGAGAACTTCATCTGACTATGACCCTTGACTACAAATGCATCGCAGCAACTGTTGCCCACTTGGACAAGCTTTACTGAAAAAAGTAAAGCTAGTGTTTAGTCAAAACTAAGATACAGCAATACAATCAAAATATTTGCCACCATGTTCCTGCAACACCATCCAAACACAACAATACAACCTGCATCCCAATTGTGGATCTTTCAAAGTATTCCAAATACAAATATACTTTAATAACATCATTAGAGTGACAACACACTGAGCTAGAATTGGGAGTATTACAAATGTTCTCTATAGATTGTCCAACTTGGCAACAGTAGTGGAAACTGAACGGATTTGTGGATGAAGTAGAAACTAATTGCAGAGCAATTAGCTCAGTTTTGTCAAAATCTATACATTTTGTCTCATTCAGTTCAAATTACATATACATGTGTGGAAGGTCACTTTGTTGGGATAAATGAGATATGAAAGCACCTGGGACTTTGTGTGGTTTTACATAAGGATCTTTCCACCTTTGTCTCAGTGTCGCTGATACTAAACAGGTTAATGTTTTTGATGTAGCTTCAAAATGCCAGGCAAAATACTGGGCAAAACGGTATTTCTGCCGGATCAAGAGGTTTGGTGTGGTGTCTGTGGTACTGGGCTATGGGGTCATTTTGTTGATTGCTTTTACTAGAAATCTTACAAGCAGAAACATTACAAAATATCGTCAACAGTAGCTACCAAGAGGGAAGGCGGAAGAGTCTTAGGGTTGTGCTTTATAAGGGCAGTGTTCAAAAGGCCGTCATGTCACCTACGTAAGCTTTTCATGGCAAATTACATAAACCTTTATAGACATAAGGCTTATTGAAACAAGCATCAATTGTCAGTTGCTAATGTACAATGACATGATTCTTAGGGAGTTTCCCGTGTGATCAGAATGTTGTGGGTTCAAATCCCAGGACTGCCTGGGGCATCACTGAGGTACCCATTAGCAAGGGACCATCCCTACACACTAATCTCCAGTTGCTGCATCGTTGGCAGCTCACTGCTGTGTACTGTTTAGTGGTGTGTTCACACGTGACTACAATGGCCACTTTACATCAAAACAAACAAAAAGAAGCCTTTATGATAACTGATGCTTGTTGGAGAAAACTTTATGTAGGTGTTGTGTTGCCTTCTGAATTCTCTGTAAAGTATTGAAGACGAATGTAGGTGAAAGAAAACAAAAGCATGTAAGAGAGTTATGGGGTCCTTCTTGACGGAAAATCACCCTTCACACATGTACACACTTGTACATTTACTCCATTTTCAACCATGGACTAATACAATGACCTCTTTTTAGCGGTGTAGGTGACAATCCATTCAAAGGGTTTTTTTTCTTTGAGTGTTTTTATGTGTCCTTAATGCTGGCTTGTGTTACCATAGAAAAATGGTGGACGTATGTTAATTATATTATAAAAGGACATGATCTTATTTTTATGTTGTCTCATGTACTCAGTGCTGAATGATGTAGACTGAGTGATAAAGTTTACATGTTTACATGTGCACACAGCAAATCTGTTGTGATGCAGAGGAAGATCCAGCCACTGTGATGGAGAATGTCATTGTCTGTAAGGTTCACCAAATACTCTCAATTTTATGGAACATGATATTGTCTTTCTCTATATATATCCATTGCTCTTGTCCTCTGTTTGTATTTCTATGTTGGTGAATCTCACACTACATTTGCTATCCTCAGGTATACTTGTTTCATTTTTCAGTCACTGTCATCATATCCATACTGTTAGAATCAGTAGCTATCAGTGCTCCAATAAACAACTACATTTTCAGCCTCATGTTTCTTCTGTCCTGGTTCAGGGTTCTAGAGATTTAGACTAGCAAAGCTGCAGAAATAGCCCATTTTGAATTCCTTTTTTTGTGACGTCAGAAAAACCAAAACATCTACATACAACTGCTCATTCATACTGAAGTTATAAGGAGTGTTTCAGCCCAAATTATTTTTCCAGTGAGGAATAATATAGGGGCAGCCAATCAGAGCAAGAGGACATTTCTGTGTATCAGTTATAGCAAAAAAAAAACCCTGTTTCATCCTGAGGGATATAGAGGGGTTTGATAATGGCCATGTAATAATCCTTTTTGGTATAAAATTGCACAAACCTTAAAAAAAACAAGAAAAATGTATGATGGGCCCTTAAAAGAACCTCCACATAACATAAATGATAGAAAAACTTTCAAATTGCAGATTACATGCATGAGATTACATGGTGAGGGTTCTTTATACCTTTAAAATGTACATGCATCTAACTACAAATGTAGTAAATTTAAATGGCATGATGAAAGAACCCTTTGTGTCATCTTTTTATAGAGTGTACCGTTCACTTCCGAGGTGTATTGGAGAAGCCATTCAAATTGACCAGACTCCGCAGGCATATTGAGCATATGTCAGGTTAATTTGTTAGATTATTCCTTGAGAAGTATTAAATAGAATTGATCCTACGTTAAAGGGCCCATGTAATGGAAAATTGAAATTTCCTCATAGTTTATGTAGTATGCAAACAAAGTTTCAAAACATACAGTTCACTCCCCTTTCAATATAAGGAAACTAAGCTGCAGTAAAAAAAGATTGTATTGATTTGATTGCTTTTATGATGTCACAAAAACCAACACAATTTCATATGACTGTCCATTCAGCCTCCAGCAGTTTAGCCTCGGCCATTCATGCTGAAGATTTAAGGAGTATTTCAGCACAGACTGCTTTTTGAATGAGGTGCAAAACAGGTCAGCCAATCATTGCAGAAGTCATTAGTCTTAAAGTCACAGTAACAAAACTAGCCTGTTTTGAGTTAAAGAGAAATTGGAACATAGTTGTGCCAAAATGTTTCTGGTGCATAAAAATAGAAATGGGGATAGTGAAGTGAAATCCATCAAAAGTAGGATGTGGGCCCTTTAAAATGCATAGACAGTTTAAATATAATTTCTTCACACTACTGTTGGAAATTTTAGCACACTGATACTGAGCCTGTGAGCAGCAGAGGACAGTGTCTTGCCTGCAGTGTCTTTCCAAGGACGTGTTACACAACTCAACACAGGCAGAAGGGAGTCGACAGGATAGGGCGTTTGAAGGTGAAACTGTTGCCTTGACAACTGATGTTGACTTCTCAGTTGCCAGGTAACGTGGTGTGTGATGTCAATGCAAAACAGCCTTTTTTTCTTTTTTTTCTTCCCCGCTCCCCACCCTTTCTCCTGCTGACAGGAAAATGGTCTGTGTGTGTGTGTGTGTGTGTGTGGGTACACACATGTCCTTGCTGTCTGTTTTGACATCACAGAGAGAAGCAGGAAGCTCAGGGAGAAAGGAGGCTGGTGTGACATGTGCTGTGAGTAGAGGCGAGAGTGAAGGCTGCAGGTTTCGTATCCTAATATTAACCTTTCTACACATGGAGTGATGCTGGTAGAGGACAAATATACCTCACACATATAGGGGCAGCATGACCCAGGTGTGTCTACTGTCAATAAATATGTCTCATCTGTCAAATGAACACACTATTTGGAAACAGTAAGGTTCCTAAATGGTTATTGTCTCAAATATTAAAGTGCAAATGACTGGAATCAGTGTTTTTGTTATATAAAAGTAGTTATGCTATGCAAATGATTGTTTGCATCTTTATACATTTATATAAAGTGTAAAGTGTCACGCATAAACGCAGCATGAAATTGTTCTCTGCATTGAACCCATTCACCCAAGTGAAGCAGTAGGCTGCCAGCTACACAGCGCCCAGGGAGCAGTGTGTGGGGACGGTACCTTGCTGAAGGGTACCTCAGTGGTGCCACTGGCAGTCCTGGTATTCAAACCTACAACCTTCCAGTCATAGGGGCAACTCCCTAACCATCAGGCCATCAGCTGCCCCATAAAATAATATAAAAATCTGATGCATCCAAAGTGCTGAAAAAGTGCCTCTAAATTGATAAGAAAGATTTGAGATCTGTAAGTGACTGTCATATCTCAAGGCAAAAAACCTGACAAAAATTCCATAAAAAGATCATTCTAGTGATCTTCATCCTTATACAGTGGGGCAAAAAATTATTTAGTCAGCAACCAATTGTGCAAGTTCTCCCACTTAAAAAGATGAGAGAGGCCTGTAATTTTCATCATAGGTAA
>JBBJLS010000148.1:21980786-22010864 GCA_037577275.1 Bryconaethiops microstoma | reverse complement strand
TATAGCAAAATACAGTCGTTTGTACTTCTTTAGAGTGCTTCTCTCACCTAAAAGTCAGCGCTTTTGCCGCGACATACTTCTTAAAGAATAATTACCCTGAGCTGTAAAATTACATGTGCTATGCAATATTTTGGGGCCAGCTGGAGGCCTGGTGGTTACCCTTGAACAAGAGACTGTCCTCACACACTGCTCCCCTGGAGCTGCTTTGCTTGGGTAAATGGGTTAAATGCAGAGAAGAATTTCGCACTGGTCACACTGTCTTATGTGCAACAGTCTTATTCTGTTTTCTAAATGGGTGCTGAATCACTTAATTATGTGCAACAGTCTTACAATGTGAATATTACTACATATGTCAATATTACTGATCTACTACTGATCACTACTAAGTGCAATTACATACTCCTAGCTACAATTTGTGTCATTAGAAATTCACTTAACTAATTTACTTATCTATTGTATTTATACCCAGCATTTGTGTATATAGCATAGTGTATTTTATTGTACTTATTCGGACTGTTATTTTATATTGTTCTTGTCTTTGTTCCTTTAAGTCTGTGCAGTTGTAACATAAACAATTTCCTCCAGGATCAATAAAGTGTTCTGATAGTGATTGTAATTCTGTGTGACAAAAATGACCACTTTACACTTTAATATTTCAAATAGTAACTATAATTTTTTATCTATCCATCCATCCATTTTCTACCTCTTTGTCCCGCACTCGGGGTTGGGGGGTGGTGGGTCTTGAGCCTATCCCAGCTACAATGGGTGAAGGCGGGATACACCCTGGACTACAAATTTTTATTTTATAAATGATTTTAGTTGTATTATTTTTGAGTGTGCTGCACTTAACAAGCAGGGAATAATGTGTTCTACCACTGGGGAGACCAGACATGCACAGTTTTCTTGTTTAACTGCACCTGAGTGCAGAAAGAAATTCACTTGACTAACTTACTTATCTATAGTATTAATAACCAGTATTTGTGTATGTAGCATAGTGTCTTTCATATAGAGTATTTTTTTCTTCATTAGACTTTTATTTTTATTGGACTTATTTAGACTTCATGTTTTATATTGTTCTTGTCTTTGTGTCTTTGTGAGTCATTACAGTCATAAATAGTTTCCTCTGGGATCAATAACGTGACAAAAATGGCCACTTTATACTTTAATATTTCAAATGGTAACTTGATTGTTAAAATTATTTTATGAATACATTGTTTATTTTTTATTTTATGCACTTAACAAGCAGAAGAATCATTTGTTCTACCACTGGGGATATGCAGTTTTCTTGTTTAACTGCACCTGGGGCAGTTGGCGGCCTGGTGATTAGGGAGTTGCCCTGGTGATCGGAAAGTTGTGAGTTTGAATTACAGGACTGCTAGTGGCACCACCGAGGTACCCTTGAGCAAGGTAGAGAAAGGATTTCACACTGTTCACACTGTGTGCTGCCGTGGTGTGTTTACACGAGACTATGAGGGGGCACTTCAATTTACTTTACTGAGTCGCCACACAATTAGAGCACGGGCTCAGGTACCAGTACGGTGCTGTTCTTCACTTTCCGTCCAGACGAAGTTTGACCCTCCTCAGTCGCCGTAGTCCTATAATGAAAGTGTATATTTTATACATGTTTAATCGTTACCGTGTATATTACTTCGCACATAACGCGACATGAGTTCACTTTATACGTGTTTAAATGTGTTCGCTCGCGTGATCTTCGTGTCATTTACTCTAATCCTGCTTTCGGCACTCGGGGGTGACGTCGAGGCGTCGATGACGTCATGCTGTGAAGATGGCGGAGGGGTGAGTGTTTTTGGAGACTCGAAATTATTTAGATTTTCCAAAGAAAACACGTCTAATGTTCGCCACCGCGTCTTCGAGCCAGTGTGAATAAAATGTGGTGTTAGTGCTGATGCGTTCGGGGCGGTGTTTGGTGATCAGGGAGCTGTAGTTTGTTGTTATTATTGGGTTCTGTCCTACGTGGAGCGGGTTTGTTTACAAAAACAGCTGCGCTAGGCTAAGAGGGGCTAGCCAACACAGCACCGGAGACCACCTTGTAAACACGATTTCTTGTACCTTGTAAACACGAAACTTAGGACGAATTAGTGTTTTTTCTCGTCGAAATGAACTTCTCTGTCTCTTATATTTGACAGCTGTCACTTGTAGCAGAAAGGCGTCTTGTGTGAGAACAGCTATATGCACAAGCTAACTACCATGACTAACTTCTTTTGTCAATATAAGCTGTTAAAGGGGTGTATTATAATTAAATTTGTATAATAAAATCTCGCAGCGTTGTTTAAATACAAACGTATTACAGTAAACAAACGCATAAAACTGTAAGACATTGAGTCTGTCTAATCGTCAGTAGTAATTGTAATCTAGTAATTGTTATAGTAAAGTAGTAACTGTGATATTATCAGATGTTACTAGATACAGACTTTACTAGATATCTTCATTCTCAGAGCCAAACGTAATATTTTGGATCGAGTGGCATTAGTAGGTGCCATTAAAGAACTAGATGGCTTGCTGTTAAAGCTTTTAAATCCCTAACTTGACCTTAAATGTTGTTTATGCCGGAGATCTTACAGAATTGCTTCGTTACGGTTTTAATGTGTGATGTTAGCACTGACAGGTAGGCTGATGCATGGGACCATGTGTGTTGATCACAGGGAAGGAGGATGGTGGGGAGGCTGGCTGCAGCAGAGCTACCAGGCCATCAAAGACAGAGTGAGTATCCAGTGTGGTCTTAAAGGGCCAGCACACTTGGGTCATTCCCTGCTTTCAGCTCTGATCTAACTAATCGGTTTTAGTAAAGGCTTTAGAGCATAGAAAGTGTTTTTACTGTAATTTCTAATGCATATTCAGTTGCTGAGAGCTTGTTCTTGTGGAGTAATTTTGAAATTGCATACTAATTCTGACAAGTTTATGCAGAATCTTTTGTACAGGAGTGCTGTATTGTAGTATAACGAAAGCTTTTGTTTTGTTTTATGTAATAGTTTATCAAGGAAGCGTTTCTATTATATCTCTTTGGTTAACATATTGCCTGCTGAACATTCTTAACAACGACTGATTTCTGTCTCTACAGTCATCCGAAGCATACGAGTTCCTTAAACGGGATTTAACAGAGTTTACAAATGTGGTGCAGCATGACACTGCATGTTCCATTGTTGCCACAGCGAGCGCTGTCAGGAACAAGCTGGCGGTATGAACCTTGTGTTTTGTGATGGCTTATGTATTTGTGGCAAAATATTTCAGAAAGTATCTGTTACATGCTGGACTTTTATTTCAATGAAATTTAGAATTCTTTAGTTTTACATGCTTGGAAGTTTTGTAGTGTCTTGCCATTCTTGAGTTGCTCTTCTGAATCTGTACTTTGCAGGTGGAAGGCTCATCAGAGACCACAGAGAAGGTGAAGAAAAGCATCTCCAATATCCTGGGTGTGATCACAGACACACTTGCTCCTCCACCCGATAAGACCATTGACTGTGATGTGATAACGCTGGTGGCCACCCCAGCTGGCACTACAGAGGTTTACGACAGCAGCAAGGTAAAACCACAGTGCCAATAAGAGTATGTAATGGATTTTAAGTCAGTTTACCCTTATAATAATATGCAACAACCAAAAAAATATAATACGTTTTATAAAGCCAGTTTACAAGGCTAAAATTACAAGGCTAAAATTTAGTTGTTGCCATGTAGCAACAGCATGCAATAGTGAAACTGCAGTGTGCAATGCACACTAGCTTTGCTTCCTTAGGACACACTGAAAACCACCAGTTCTCAAATTATTTGTCTTTCACGTTGATTGACTATTTTCATACCTTTTAATATTCTGATAAACACTTGTGCATGAATGGCCGTCATGGTGAACCATGAATAATCAAATTTCTAGTGATTAAGCTATTTTCAGTAATTAAAATAAATAAAACATTTTTAATTATAATTTGTGCAGTTAAAATGAATCTGGTACTTTTGAACCAAGGATGGGTTAGTATTCATTGAATATACAGATTTATAACCCGTAAAGGCAACAAGTTTAAATAAATGACAATTTCACCTGCACCTCTGCTTTTGCCAAACACAAAAACATTGAATAGTATGTCACTAGTTATAATGGTATACTATTTCAGAAGAAATGTTCCATCCGTAGACTGCATTAAGAAAAATAATTAATTGTTAAAGTAGCTGTAGTGGGAACTATATATATTTTAAGTCAATTACTGTCTGGGACAGGGTTTTATCCTGTTCAGATGTGTTTCATGGATGGAATTATTGGGTCTTAAAAGTGTCTTTATTAAGGTAGTGAAATGTATTTATAAAGAACAGGAATTAATAAAGAACAAAAAAACGTTCTTGCTATTTATTTTGGGGGTCTCTATCTTAGTGTAGTGTGTGTGGTTGACTTTGTTGTGCTTTTCTCCAGGCTCGTCTCTACAGTCTACAGGCAGACCCTGCAACATACTGCAATGAACCTGATGGTATGTTTTTTCTCTCTCTCTCTCTTACTGTTGTGATTGTCTTTTTTTAAATTCCATGTTTCTTGCTTGCTCATTTGGTTAAACCATGTATATTCTAAGCATATTTCTTAGAGCTGTCTGTTGTTTGTTGTCTAAAGTCATTACATGATAACCTGTATAACTATAAAAATGCTGTTAACGGTGATTAATGTAGTCGAAGGTGGGATGAGTTGTGGTTGTAATGAAGAGTGAGGTCAAAGCATAGTTTTAGGTTTAGCTTAGATTTTTTTGACTGCTCACACCACTGCTCAGATTACAAGTACCTTGAGGATAGCCAAATAAATGAAAAATCACAGAGGACAAGACTGGAGCCTTATTTTGTTTTGAACTGATATTAGAATCATAGCAGTTATTAAGTCTTGCCAGATGAATTGCTAACTTGGTTACTTGGGATGATCACTTGCAGTTAGAACTAGGAGAATGATAAAGAAGAATAAACAAAGTTGCATTTTGGTCACTAACATTGCTTTTGTGCTCTAATTGTGCACATTTAAATGATTTAAGACCTTGAAGATTTAATTGTGGTCTTTAATGTGCCTGTGACAATTAATGTAATTTTTATGATGACATTTAAGTTGATGGAAATTGCATTATATTTACTGTAAGATAAGTATATGGGAGGTTGTGGAGATGAAGTATGTGTTTATTTCATCAGGCCCTCCAATGCAGTTTGACGCTTGGCTCTCCAGCTTCAGTCTTGAAGAGAAAAAAACAGAAATCTCTGAGCTGTTGGTCAACAGTCCTTCTATCAGAGCCCTCTACACTAAAATGGTATGATTCATCTCCTCTTTTTTTTTTAATAACAAAATGGTAGACATGTTGGCCCTCTGAACTATCTATGAGCCAGTCGATATTAAGGTTCCTCAGATGTGTTGGTATGGCTGCAAATCTCAATAAAACACGTTTAAAGAGAAGAGATCCGGTGGAAACATGAGAAATAAGTTAATTATAATAAGTTAAGTAACAAAACTCTGAATTTAGGGACACCATCCCCTTTTGTCAGTTCCTTGTTTTCAGTGTATCTCTGCTTAACTAAAACCTTTCATTTTTTATTTGATAATACATAATTATGTTGGCTAAAATTATGGGTTACTGTGTTTTAGTGTTGATTAAAAATTAAAAAATCAGCCTCCTGCTAATGTGTACTGAAAAGTGCTATTTTCTATCTCTCTGTGTGTTGGTGCTTTGCATCAGTGGAACATTGTTTCGCTTCTGGATTTGAAAGCCTGGCACAGTGCTACTGTTGTTCCCCTTTGCTTTGTTCTTTGCTCTGTAGAAGTGTGAAAAAGGGTTTGGGATTTCCTGTACCATAAATAATGAAGCTATTATCTGTTGAGATCACTTTGTGCGTTCTTTGCATTTGGTATTCAGTAATTCCAGCTTGCTTTTAGTTCATACTCATTTGGCCTCTAGTTGTCTTTTAAACAGTGTAAATGACTGAACTCTGTTTGTTTTTGTTTTTTTTAAAGCCAAATTGAAAATGGGATGAGAGAAATTATTTTAATGTTTGTGTATTAAATCTCAAGATACAGAAATAAAGACATGTTCTCCCTGTGCTAGTAGAATGTGGTATTACAGAATACACTAAACAGCCTCTTTTTACTACATAAAGCTCAACAGCAGAGCACATTACCATTTATGTTCCTTATTTTATTATTATTATTTTTTCTTTTCCTTTCAGGTGCCAGCTGCTGTGGCTCACTCCGAGTTCTGGCAGCGCTACTTTTACAAAGTGTTTCAGTTGGACCAGGTACGGTCTCCAACACAAGCATTAAACTTTTGCTCTCAAATCCCTTAATAAGAGATGTTGATAACAATGGGAAGTCCAGTGTAGTCTGCGTAGTACAGAAGTGTCACCAAGGTGGTCCAGTTCCAGCAGGTCTTTGTGGCTGAAATCCGGAGTTGGCATGGACTATAGAACAGATTCCATTTTATAAAGCATTGGCCTTGATTCCTCTGTGCACTCAGCAGATTTTCCCCCAGTAGCTTTAGAAGGGAAACTGGAAGCGAACCAAATGTTTGCGAGGATTGTCATGTCTGCCAGTGCCAGGGCTTTGCTTTGTGTGTGTGAAATGATGTAGACACTCTATTTTTGTGTGTGTGTTAAAACAGGAGGAAGCCAGGAGGGTAGCACTGAAGCGGAGAGCGGAGGAGACCACTCATTCAGAAAGTTTGGGTTGGGAAGAAGAGGAGGAAGGTACTGCTTTCATCACATTTCACTCTGTCACACTGTACAGCTGTGAAATTGTGTGTGTGAAAGAGTGTTGGATGTTTGTTTCATTTAAGCATTTCTTTAAATGTATCAATGCTCAGATTAAGTTCCAATCGAGAGGCAACTCCCTATGTCCATGTAATTAGTGGTGCGTATCAGGCAGTACATTATTATTAGATGACTGGAAAAATATTTCCCAATGTTGGAACTATAGCTTATAATTACAACTGATAGTTTTGCACCCTATTGTTGGCTTGAGAATGCACTGATGCCCATGTAGTCAGTAGTGCTGTGTATTTCCTTTTTTTTTTAAAACCACTCCCTCAAAGATTCCCGCTCCTGTGCCAGTAAGAGTATCCACATAAGCGCACAGCTACAGGAGTTATTGAGTAAAATTCCTGCAGTCACTTATAACTGACTTTAAAGACGAGTGTCTACTAAATAATGTAAAACGTTGAAATAAGAACAAGATATTGTAAACAAATTACAATAAACAATTGGCTTATGACCTTTCAGGGTAGTCTGTTTGTAGGGATTTACGGATATTGCACAGATACTTTAGCCTGTATTTTATACAAACTTTACTTATTTTTTACAAGTGTTTGAATACAGCTCAAATTTTTTTTTGTTGCAGCCTTAATATTGACCATTCTATCATGATTTCTCTAGATGAGTTTCTTGGGGCCACATCTACATCTCGCTTGGACTTCACTCCTCCCCTTGAGGAGCCTCAACTCCCTACTGTGACCATAGACACCCCTTGTGAGCCTTCAGTCTCCCCTTATGATGCTGCATCTGATGTTACACCGTCAGTCAGCAGTGACAGCGTCAGTCTCCCCACTCAGCTGGAAAATAATCTGGAGCAGCCTGTGAGTAGTACAAGGTCCACACCTACTGAGGAGGTCACTCTGAAGCTGTCTGATATGCGACTGGAGAAAGAAAAGGAGAAGCAGGCAGCCCCAGAGGCAGCCTTCTCTCTGGGAATGGAGAGAGCCCATGCAACCTCCGAGAACAGCACTACCAGAGTAGAACAAACCAGAGAGGAGGGACCACAGGATCTTCGAGTGTTTGAACTCAACTCGGACAGCGGCAAGTCTACACCCTCCAATAATGGCAAGAAAGGTGAGAGAGCGTGAAATAATAATCATAATAAAACAAACAATTGAAAGCAGTTGTCTAGCCACTAATCATTTAATCATCATACCTTATTCCAGGTATAACCAGTCAGTCAAGATGTGTTTGCTTGAAATTTGCTTCTTTAGTTTTGCACTGGACCCACAAGGCTAAACAAATAGCTTATACACCACAATAAGATTGTTAGATGCATGCCTTAATTGTCTTATGCTTGCCCAAGTTCATTGCAGACTAATCACTATTGGACATTTGTATGTCACTGTATGACTTATTCTTATCTGGAAAATAGTCTGAGGACGTTTTTGCCAAACTTAAGGCAGTTGTTTATCTGTGTTGTAACAGGAAGCAAAGCAAGTGTTTGTGGTGTTTTATTGTTATTTCTTATATAAGTCTGTGTCCTGGCAGGTTCAAGTACGGATGTAAGTGAGGACTGGGAGAAAGACTTCGATCTGGATATGACAGAAGAGGAGGTTCAGATGGCTCTTTCTAAAGCTGATGCCACCGGAGAGGTACAAGTACGATTCTACCCCATTAAACCATTTACCATTTCAGATTTTAGAAGAGGTTAAACAGAATTTGGCCAATCCATACAGTTTTCTGTGACGTCTGCTTTCAGAGTAGATGCTATTTGAGCTGACAGTGAAAATAGTTGTCAAGTAGTGGTAACTATTTTAGCTATTTCTTTTTATCATACGTGCAGTTGTTCTAGAAATAGTAATGATACCCACAGCATGCTCTAAACAACATAATTTATCATGATGACCATAACAACATACAGGTCACTTTTAGAAGAAAATGGGTATATCATAAACCACACTTTTCACTGTTTTACATGTAGTTTGACGATGAAGACTGGGAGAACTGGGACTGAAGTGCTGAAGCAGTGATTCCTGGCCTGATGCTGACGTGAGACTTCACTGTTTCCGAACGAACCATGCTTTAATGTCTCTAAACTCTTAGTCCACGCCCACACCTTCTCATTCAAGCAATCGGAAGAGAAGAACTGCCACAGGCTCTGCTGATTGGGTGACTTCCAGCTAAGATTTAGTTCAAAGCTGAGAGCTTTAAAAATATTCACCTTGTGTAATACATGTTTCTGAGGTAATATTCTTGGGGGAATTGCAGTAGAGCCGGTACCCTACTCTAGCTATGGATGCTTGAAACTGAACAGGACACGTTTGTGTTCAAGATGGGGGGATGAAGGCATAAAATTTGTAATAGAGATAGTGTCAAGAAAATGAGCGATCAGATGATGCCGTCTTACAGTATGTAAATTGTTGTACTTCAGTTGTAGGAGTGGGGAAAAAAACAATTAACTTTTTTGCCATAGTCTCTCATGCTGCTTGTCACTCGTCTAGGATTAGAAAATAATCCTTCACATGAAAATGTATGTAATTTATGTTTCCCATTTTGTGTTCTATCTTTGGCATATCGTAAGTTTGCTCTTTTCTTGTCTTCAAAGTACTAACATTTCTAATCTTATGCAAGTGATATTAGCATTCGGAATGGAGAACACTTTTGGCCTTTTTGGAGAGGACTATCGCACTTTCATGTTGGAACAGAACGTGGCTACCTGTGCTTGTTCATTTTTTTTGTGGAATGGGGAAGAATTGTATTTTGTCACACATTGAAAAGTTAATATTTGACTAAACACAACCAGTCCTTCCTGTGCATTCTGATCTGTTCTGTTTTGTCATTTTTTCCCTTCACTATACATGTTGGCAAGAGCCCCCCCACCAAAGTTTTGCATTTCCCAGGCTACAATTGGAAATTATTTTGAGTTCTACTCTATGTATATAGTTAAGCTGTCTTGGGTTTCATGTAGCTGTAGAGAATGTGGCATTGTGTAACTATAGTTACTGTGCAAATGAGATGTTCTTTATTTTTTGCTTTTTCAACTTCTATACAATGGTAATTTAATGAAATCAGGCAAATACACAATTTTTGCTGTTTCTTTTTTCTGCTCAATTCTCCTAATACAGGCAAAAAAAACAAACCTACTCATATTCCACACTAACCCCATTTTAGTGTGGTAATGGTTGTTTAGACCTGCATGCTGATGTGGGCTATATGGGTGACTACTGAGAGATGTCTGGAGACTTATTGGACATAATGTATAAGGTATGAGCCAGTTCTTTCAGTAGTCACCCAGGTAGCCCTCATAATTTGTGCAACAATGCATCACCAAAACTTTTCTATACCTGCTCAAATCACATCTAGCTCTTAATTTAGCAAATTTTGAATTTAAACTGCTGATAATTAACTAATTTGTTCCTGATCCTTTTGTCCTGCTATGTCCTAGTGATGGTAAGTGGTGTGACAGGTCCACTTAGTGAAGTGGGCTGGACATTTTAGTATTAAGTATTTCTTGCCCAATAATCTCTAATCACCTTCCACTTTGCCTAAAGTACGTGTACTGTAACACATCAGAAAACTGTGTGAGGCCATTTAGCCACAGTAGAACTTATTTAATTCAAATTCATGTTTTATTCTGACTGTCCTCAATTTCTTTCTTCATGGCCCTTGAATCCCAATAAGGCTGAATTTATGCTTCAAAAGTTGACTGACTGTAAAAGGAAAGCCACTCAGATTATTGAGGACCTGGACCTCAAGATGATCTTACCAGGATCTTCTGCTCGACTGAGAAACATGAACCTATAAAACTTCCAAAATGTATCCAGACATCACTTCTGTTACTTTAAGGTGAACTCATTGCTGACACGGGTGTTTGGTGGTGAGTGCACAGCAATATAATCTCCATAGAAAAGCACTTCTAATGGAATGATACACTCGAGAAGAGGAGCCCATGAGCCTGAAGTCACTGCACCCAGTTCCAAGTGGCACCGGGCCCCAGCATTGGGCCGTGGAACTGTAGTCTCTGGATAGATCTCTTTCAAGTACTTTTTGGGTAAGTTGGAGTGGCGTTTGTGATCTAGAGCAGATCAACCAACATCAGCACTAATGCTCTTGTGGCTGAATACAATCATATCCTCAAAGCAATGTTCCAACATTCAGTCTTCACAGAAAAGCAGAAGCTGTTACTGCACTGAAGGGTGATACACAAACCCTATTCATAGATGTCAGAATGAAAAAGATCAGTTGGTACCTACAAACCTCTGGAAAATTGGGGCTTGGTTTCCAAGACAGGGATTTGTCCTGGACTACGCTTTCAGCGAAGAATCTTAATCCAGAATGTTGTCTGGGAAGCAACCCTCTTGTGTTTGACATACCAATCTGAGTGGATGTTTGATTCACTAACGAAAATGTTAGAAATGTATTGGAAATCACTAAAGTAAAAACTAGTTAAGCTTTTCTCTCACCACAGTTGATATTTTGGGCAGTGTGTTGATAGCAGGGTGCTATGTCTTTAGAAAGTAATGGCTGAAAGGGGAAGCCCACCAGTCTTGCAAAATTTGTCTTAATTCAGTGACTGAGAAGGAAAAGTCATTCCGATAAGTTTGATGTAGTTGTAGAGAAACTCACCGACTTTCTTTACAGTAGTGTTGAATGGAACTGGAACACTAATACAGCCATTTTATCTACCATGCACTAGTTTTTATATGTAATATTGGTGATTGTAAAATACTTCATCTCACAGGCCCCTGCATGTACCCCATCCACCATTAATAAAATATATTGACATTTTACACCAAAACGTTCTCAGTACTATGCTAAAACAATGTCTTGTTGGCATGGGGTAGTGTATTTATATATTTATGAACTAGACCATATGGACAAAAGTATTGGGACGTCTGACTTTTACACCAGCAGGGACTTTAGTGACATTGCATTCAAATACATATACTTTAATATGGAGATTTTGGAGTATTTCTGTGGGGAATTCGTGCCCCTTCATTCTAGCATTTATGAGGTCAGGGACTGATGTTGGACGAGAAGATCTGACTCGCAATCTCTGTTCCAGTTCATCCCAAAGGTTGGATGGGGTTGAGGTCAGGGCTCTGTCTGTGCAAGTCAAGTTCTTCCACACTGAACTCATCCAACCATGTCTTTATGGCCCTTGCTTTGTGCACTGTGGCACACTCATGCTGGAACAGATCAGGGCCCACAGTGTTGGAAACATGGGGTTGTCCAGAATGTCTTGGTATGCTAAAGCCTTTAACTGGAAGTAAGAGGGCCACCTGAATTCAATAATGTCCCAATACTTTTGACCACATAGTGTTACTTTGTGTGAGGGAGCTTTTTGTGGCGGAGATCTGGTTCCTTTCAACAGCACTGTGAACAATTCTGACTTGGTAAGTACCTTTAGAAGGGAGAATTTCTCACCAAACCCACTCTGAAAGGCTTTATTTACATCTTAACCGTTAAATTATTAAATTTGATTTGTTAAACCGACAGAACTCCCCTTTAACCGTAAACATGTAGCATACAAGTTAACAATGCTAACGTTACGAATAGTTTTTACTAGAAGCCATTGAATCAGCATTTTAAATTAATTTTCAGTAGGCAAATATAAACCAGCAAACGAAGCGTTTGCGGGTTAAAAAACAGGTTCGCGGCTTTTCTACATGGAGTGTCAACACTTGGTGGCAGTGTTACCACACACACGCTGGTCTGGGACCTGTGGAATGAGGGGAAAACCCCTTTGTCGTTATTCCATCATGTCAGCTGTGGAAAGGAGCACATTTCTTAGCAGAGCTTCCTCAAGACAGTCTTCCTCACTCTATTTTACCTGGCTCTGGCTCTGATAAGGAATTAGAAGGTTACAAGTGGAGTATAAAGGCAGATGTGTCATGGATGTTATATAGTTCATCTACAAACCGTGTGTGTGGTTAGTGTGGGTCGCAGTGGAACACCTGCAGTGCTGCTTTTCCTCATCAATGCTTCTATACGACAGATAACGTCTCTGTCTCTCTCACACGCACACACACATTCCAGTTCATGTCACACATTCCTCCCCCTTTCTCTCTCTCTCTCTCTCTCTCTCTCTCTCTCTCTCACCCTCTCACCCTCTCTCTCGAACATTCGATGCAAATTCAATGTTCATTTACTCTCCCTGACATTTCGAATTCTCACACCTTGTCAAAGGTATTTGCACCCTTACCCCCGCCCGCCAACACACACACACACACACAAATACATAGAGGGAGTGAGAGCTGTGTTTTTGTCGATGAAAAACCAATCCTTCAAATCTTTATAGCCTAAATAAAGTGAAACAGCTTTAGCATCTAGTGTATAGTTTCAATTAAATAGTTTCTCAAGTTCTGCATAGTTTACTGATCAGTTCCGAGCGATTTAGTGAGAAATGCTCTGGAGAAAACTCACTGGTGGAAGGGAATGTCTGAGGACCTTCATTCTTTTATAATATTTAACATTGTTTCACTTGTTTATTTTCAGGACCACATACACAAACTCCACAGTTCCATTTACAACCACCGTAGAGAAATCGGAGTCAGTTTCTCTGCAATGAACTATTTCATGCCAAACCCACTCTGAATGACCTTGTTTACATCTTGACCACTGAATTATGCAGAAATTTTTAAGCATCGGTGGAATTTCCATTTGTCATCTTGTGCTCACTGCTAGCATTTCACAAATTGCATTCAAATAATAACTCTTAATCCTAAAATTTTCAAGGATCTCTGATGTTTGATGCCTTTTTTGTAAGAGTAATGCATTTTGTGCATTCATTGTGATACATAGCAGGTCTTAGACGCTATCAGCAGCTCATGGGAAAACAGGTGTGTGAGAGAAAGCGTGCAGAAGAAAAAACGTGAGAGGAAAAAATGGTTGAATGAAACAGGAAGGGGCACGATAACTGATTATGCCATTCCTTTATCTCAGTCAAGGCCAATTAAAAATAATTTTGTTTTTAATGACCTCTCCTCAACATTCATTCGGCCCTCTCTGCTCCGTGACCCATTCATACCTGCCTTTTAACTCTTCACTTCTCCGTAACGAGGGACCTTCTGCTGTCTCCTGCTGTTCACACACACTCAAGTGGAGCCCCTGACTTCTTGGATTCTGTTTTTCTCCTGTATGATTAGTCCTCTAGCTGGGTACAGTGTGTTCTCCCACTATGAAGAAGAGGGATTTAAATAAATATTCAATACTTTCAAACTAATCTCTACAATTCCCTTGATCAGACGATACCATCAAAGCTGGGAAGGTGAAGGCTAGCTAATGAAGTAATTGGACACTGGACATGCTTGGAGGAGAGCACCAACTGATGATTCTATTACATCAGCAAACGGATGCCATGCTGGCCAGCATCAAGCTGAGTGATTGAATGAGGACCATCTTACCCACCCTGAGAGGGCAGGACCACCCTGCTGTCTTGGACCTCTGGCCACAGATGGCAACAGCATCACTGAAGAAGAATCCAGATTAAAAAAATATTTTATTGACTATCAGACCTTTTATTTGGGAAAAAAATGCTCGTCTTGGTCACGTGATTTGGTACATCAAAAATTTAGCACACATGCTAACAAAAATGAGTAAAATACAAACGTCTTTGGGGAGCTTCTTCGTATTTTTATGCACTTTGTTATTAGTTGTATCCATACCAGTCCGTGAAAGTATTGTTTTACATTAAACTGGTCCGTGGTGCAAAAAAAGGTTGGGGACCCAGCTGATTTAGACAGTTGCACCATTTGAGTGCCTGGTGTACATTTTAAGCGTCCCGTTCTCAATCACTCAGGAGCCTGTGAAAACTCCACCCACACTGCTGTACTGGTAACCTTAGTTGTTTCCATCTAGATCAGAACAAAGAAATTATACTGATTTTCTACAAATACTTTTGATTAAAGAATTCTTGAAAGTACTGTACAAAAACTTGCGTTTTGCTCGAGGTTGAGTAACGGATTTCAGCAACTGCTGACTGGATTCTATTATAGTTGTGTTTCAAGTCAGCGGGTTTTCAGTTCTTTTGAGTACAGGACATGGTAATCGACTGTAATCAACTGATGTAGCAAGTAGTGATATAGCAGTGGACTGTCCCTTTAAGTTCATACAATATGACACTGGTTCTCATCGCCGATCTGGGGACCCCCTGCCTGCATAATTTGAAATTTTCTCAGATATTTATAATGGCCTTTGTGATCTCCATCTGGTGTGTTTAAATAGAGAATACTTTCCCAGAACCGGAGCTGAGAACCTTCACATTCTACCAAATTCTACCAAATGTTCTCCACCAAAGTGCCATCTAGGACTGTGAATATATTTGAGATTTGCTTAGCTGTCGCGAAAGCAGTGATTCTGCTCAGCATCTGCTGGTATAATTCAGTGAGAAAACCAGACACCGGGCCTTGCGCCAAACCCAGCTCAGCTCCAAAGACAACACACAAACACATGTGCGCACACACTCCATTACTGGTTTTAAGACTTGGATCTAAAGACTATATGGGTGTATTTCTGATCAACAGGGTTATCATAAACAGACTGAAAGGAGCCCTTTGGCATTAACACAGTGGCTCATACTGGATATGATGTCCTTAGCAACATCAGACAGAGAATTGGAAATGCATCCCAAACAAAGGCACTTGGAAGGGTGACCTTTACAGTAATTGACATTTTAGGTTTGCAACTCTGGTGATTATGTTAATACAGTAATATTAGCGCTTGGCAGCGGCCTGTGACGGTTTTGTAGGTTTGGCATCTCTGAATTAAGTTGCAGGCCAAGGCTCAGTTTTAAAGACTAGGATCGCTGTCAATTTGGCATGGCTTAGATTCACATTTCTTTGGTTTGCCAGCACTGAGAATGGAATTCCTGAGGTGGGAATTGCATGAGCTTGGCATGCTTGGTGCTTCCTCACTCAGGATGGCATGGACTTAAACTGAAACCAGATAGATATGATCTTGCTGGAGGCTGTGTTACTTGACTTGACCTTTGTTGTTGTATCATGAATTGCAATCTAATCCATTGTAAAGGGTTTTAGGGATGATTTCCGGGATTGGATGTAGTGCACATTGTAGTATTTGGTGATTGTCACAATATTGTGTTCAGTCTATATCCTCAGTCGTTACATATGTTGTACCTAGTGTGTCAAAATGTAACATAGTGATCTGAAAGTGAATCATCTACATCTGCTTGGAATTCATTAGGTTGACTATAAAATATATACATTTTTGGGCATTTTCATATATAAAAATCACTTGTGTATTCAGTGCATTTTCATATACATTTTTTAAAAATCTTCTATAATTCCTAATCACACCAAATTACCTCTACTATTTTGTAATACTTTTTTTGTAGTACTGTTTGTAGATTTATTTGTATAGTAAAATTGTATAGGACCAGTTTCACCAAAGTAAATTCCTTGTACAATGTATAAGTGTCCTTGGCCAATAAAGTGACCGTGATTCTGCGGAGGTCTAGGCCAAGAGCCAGTCAGGAGTCTAGCTGTCTGTCTCTAATTCTGTCTCTATCTGTTTCTACCTCTTGCTTGAGTGATCCTTACTCTCTCTGTTCCCTAACCCTCCAGGCCCTGTCTGTTTCTTTGATCTTCTTAATGTATAATTCACAAAGTTATGAAATCAAAAGGTAAAACTAAGGTATCCTTTTCCTGCATAAATATTTTGTCTTATGATCATTTACAAACACGGCAGTGAGTGTATGCCACACTGGGGAAATGCCACCTGAGTGTGTTGGTTCCTTTTCATAACCAGTTTCACAGGTCCGTTCTTGACACTGTCAGCTGTACCACACTGTATGCATTGATTTGCATATTTATATTCTGATGTGTTATATTTCTAAGTGGGGATTTCTCTCCAGATCCACAAATAGCCAGGTATCCCTTAATGCTACAAAGTTCTCAACAGCTCTTAGAGAATACATGGTTGTACAACGGCTGTGGCATCACCAGAAATCAAAATTGCAATTTCCCAACCCTTAGGCAGGCTGATTTTAAGGGGATTAAGAATATAACATAGTTTTAGTTAAACAGTCCAGGAGCTGTCCAGACCAATTGAATATTAGACTGTACAGTAACTGTTAAAACGTCTTTCCGTGCATAACTTAATAATAATTATCTAAAATTCAGCTTGTCCCAGCCTGTGTGAAGTGTTACAATGGCACTCTATCAGAGAATCCTCAGAGCCTGGGGAAAGGCATGGCTTTGTTGCAAAAAACATGCGCACACACACAGAAAATAAAGACCAAAGAGGCATTGGAGATAGGCTGCCTTCACACTCTTCAGAAGACCATGGGAAAGTGGGAAGTCTGGTAACCATAGAAACAGAAGGGGGTGGGGGGGCTTTCTCTCCTTTTTTAGTCTGTTTTGCATCATTCATGTTCATGAAATGGTGTGTAGAAATGAGCAGCTCCTCTTTGCTAAAAGCTTTTTCATTGGAATCTTTGGTGGGAAATTGTGGCGTAACTTATGCAAATAAATGTTCAGCAACCAACTCTGCTCCTGGCAGCAGACTGTTATGTTGGGTTAAAGTTGGGCTACACATGCCAAATGGCGAGCAGCAGGGATTAGTCTGCAGGTTCTGTCATCTGTATGCACTGCTTGTAAAAGCTCAATATGAAGACTGTGCTGTGCTGTGCTGTGTACGGTAATATTTCAAAGAAAAGCACACCAGCAATCACTCCGATTGTAGTATGCTAAGTTACATACATCTAAAACACAAAGATAAATACCCTACCTAAATCAACTGAATGACCAGGTACAAAGCCTGCAGATGGGCATTAACATCAGTCAGCTGCCCACAGTGCATGTCATGGCGCTGCCCTGTTGACTTTTGTGCAAAATTTGTTTTCCTTCTTGGGTCAGCATTCAAATTCGCCTACAGGTTTGGTGCTGCATTCAGAGTGCAATCTGTTTCTTTCATTGAAGCTTCTAGCAATTGTCAGATCATTCAACTGCCTTTATCCCAAAAAAAACACCACTGGCCCTGTTTGAATGTGTGGTACACCCTTAGTAAACAGGGTTACCAAAAGCCTGTATGGAGCCCTGAAGCTCTTTTTTTCTTTAATGCTCTTTTAATTAACCATATACATCGAGTTCACCATCAAAGAACCATTTAAACCTTGCAAAGAACCATGTATAAGAGAGACTTTTAAAAGGTTGCCATCTAAAAATGAAGTTGGCTGCCATACAAATAGTATACATCCTTTCTATCATGGATCAAAAACCAGTTCAGAGGTTTACATTTCTTTGCACACTGTATGAAATAGTAATCCCCCTTAACACTCTTTACATTGCCCTTTGTTGAAATTTCATGATGGATGGACCTATAGAATATCTCAAATGCATTATATACACTATAAATACAATGCATACATTATAATATTCCATTTAGAGCATGTTTTCCTTCCTTGAAACTGAGATTTAAGAGGGATAAGAGATGTTTTGGGTATTAACTGGGTTGGTAATCTAACTGAATTGCACTTGTTCTACACATTAACAAGGTGTGTTAGTGTGGTAAGTATTGTGTAATTAGTTTGTATAAACTGCGGTAACAATAGTTTAACTAAATTACACGGATCTCAGATCGAATATATTAAATAAGATCACAAAGGCCATTATAAATAATCAAAATAATTGGATAATTATTATGAATAATTAGGTTGCATGTATAAAGACACTAAATATCACTTTTATGCCTCATATTTACACCAGAAAAACTTTGTTAGGCAGGCTGTCCATTAATGGGGTTGAGTAGGATACGCAGGATACATTTTATACATTTTCCAAACTGACAGCAGTGCCATCACTATCCGACTTATTCCACAGTTTCAATATACAAACAAGACTGCGTACACATCTTCAATAATGCAGACTTGATGTGTTAATGGACCATTTCCATCTTACCTATATGTGGAAGTACACATTTACTCTTACATGTTTTTTAAAAACTGTTTTAATAGGGTGTAGCTAAGAAGCTAATTCAATACACTGATGACAGTAATGATAATGGAGCACAAACACACTTTTTTGCATTAGACTTTGGAAGTGGGTTGAAAATTCAACTACATCAGGGTCTTGGGTCTCGCTTTTACAGCTCTCGAAAGAACATCTATTGCTTCAAATACAGATTACAGTCATGAACTGACTGACTGAGGTGATAGTGAAGTGGTAGTACAAGTTTGTAAGAGTTATTTTGATTGGCAACAATGCAAGGATGATGCAGAAAACAAGCTAAATGTTTGTCGTAGAAAGATTGAGTTCGAACTACCAGCAAGTTTTATATATACTTAATGATTTTATTCTCTTCTGATCTCTGTCTGGCAGCCCTGGGTAGGGGGGTGCTTCTTGGCAGGGTCTAAACCCATCTATGACACCCCACCCATTACCAGGCATGTTAAGCAGGAATATAAATGAGAAATTAGCACCAGATAGTTGCATCGGGTACGGTTCTCACATAGTACGTACACAAATCAGCCATAACAATAAAACCACCTGCCAAAAAAGCTTCTGCACGTCAAGCGCATGGACTCCACAAGACCTCTGAAGGTGGGCTGTAGTATCTCTCACGGAGTCCTATATTAGCTAAATTGCTCAAATCTATGTGGAATTTTGGTGTAATTCAGTTAGACAGCCTTGAAACTTACTTCCCCTTGGTGTTTATACTGCACACTTTCCCAGTTAAGAGTGTAATTTGGTTAGCCTGATGTAGAAGTGACCGTCATGTCATGTTTAAGCGAGTAGGATAAGGACTCAATGTATGTGAATGTGATTCAGTGACCAGCAGTGTTAGCAGTGTTAAGTGTGAATCTTGTAATGTATAATTTTATGTAGGCGTCCTGCTTGAGCATGTGATCCACTTTTAAATCTTGGTTCCTCTCAAGATCTCTTCCTTTTTTCTGTCTCGGGGAGTTTTTCCTTGCCACAGGCATCTCTGGTGTACTCACTCAGACTTTCAGGACAGTTCTTGATAAAGCTGCTTCGTGACTGTATCTGCTGCGAGGCATTCTGTAGAAGTGAAATTGAATTAAGCTTTATTTGTCTCAGGAAACAGTACTCCTTTTCAGACATTGATGATTAACGATTCTGTTTAGCTTTTTTTAAATTTTTTTTTACGGATGACACTTCACTGTCAAAGGCCTCTCTGGAGTAGCTCAGGGTTAAGTGGCACATTTGAGGGTGAAACAGTGAGTGTAGCCAGCAGCTGGGATCAAACCCACGACCTTTTGGTTCATAGCTAACAGTTCTCTGGCCGCCAGATTGCTGTGATGCATTGTGGAGGAATGCTTCTAAAATCTTTTTCTTTTATTTGACCCACAAGTAGCTTTTAAACATCTTATTTTCCATTCAGTGTGCCGTAGCAGAGGAATACTGGATCTCCTTTTCTTCTAGTCATCATATTCAGATCCAGGACAAAGGGTTTTCTTTGTCAGCTTTATTTTCTCACTAAAAGTCGAGTAATTATTTTTTTTTTGTATGTTACATGGAAGAGGGTTTTTTTTTTTTCATTTACAGTAAACCATGGGAGGCTGTAGGTTAGAGTAACTACACACACTGCAGATTTATACTGGATCCAAATCAATCCACAATTCTTACTCTCAAATTGTATAAACTACACATTGCATATTCATACCTGAATCATTCATCCAGTCATTTATTCTGCAGAAGCATCTCAAGTAAAAGTAACGCAGCTCCAAAAGCACTTTAGTTAACCACTCACGCTATGACTTGGAAGCAACAGCCCTAGCAATTCAACTTCATAAATTGTCCTTTCAGCTTCTTTGTGCGTGCAGTTGTCATTCACTCTGGGTCTCAGGACAGTAATGATCTAGCTTAATGTAACCTTTCTTTTCCTTTTCCCAGCATTATGCCCAGTGGGCACTGTAGGCCAGATGAGTGTCTTTTCCCAGCTATCAGTGTATTTCTCACCCAGAACATTGTGGGGAGTGATTGCATTACCAGCGGCAATGGGGCCGTGCTTACCAACCAAAGAATGTGGGGAATGCATTCTCTTAGCAGCTAATAGTGGCAAACAAAGAGCTTCTATTTCTTTCCCTGATGTCCCAAAGGCAGAGACATCATTCTTAAAGTGTGTGTGTGTGTGTGTGTGTGTGCACGCATTGGTTTTTAAACATTTTTAGGTAAAAAATATCCTGACTTTGTAGCAAACGAGTGTTACAGGATTAACAGCATTGTCCTGACTTTCTAAAATGCTTTTTACGAATGTTTACATAAGCGAACGACATAAGAATGTATGTATTGCCTTGTAAGTAATTAGACATTTTCATTGTGTGGACAAAGCCATTTCATGACCTTAAAGATGAAGTCACGTGATTTCTAACCAGGATACTAGTGGCTGAATGTTCTACCTAATAAATATTTGAGCGTATATATCATATGTAATATATATTCAACTAGTGTGTGTGTATATATAGCATATATTATATATGGTCACTGAGTGAATGTATAATTTACAGTCAGTGTGTGTATCATATGTGTATATGTATGTATAGTTCATGTGTGTATATAATATACACAAACAGTCAATGGTTCCAGCTCTTCCATAATTGTAGTTTCTTAGTCTCATTCATACATCTCAAGGATTTTTGTTAAAGTGGAGGCTCTGGAGCTACAGATGTCCTTTTTAAAGGCTGTTTGAGAGCCTTATATGAACAAGAGAGCTGCAGTCATGGATTCTTATTGTCTGCTTTCCAGTAAACTTGCCCCATTTCTCAAATGTGCAAAAAGCAGAGTGTGCAGAAGCACACTAAACACACACCTTTGTGAATATTACATTGAACAGTATTGGGCTAAATAATGTCTCACATTTCAGTGCTTTGGTTACATTTTAACATGCTGTTTCAGAAATCTCAGAACATGAATATAGCAAAAACATCTGCAGCACCATGTCCCACATAGTGGTGACACATATCCACCCATTCACGGCTTGTGCATTTTATCAAGAGTTGGAAATATATTACCCATTGATAGGGTTGACCAAGCTATTTGATACCACTTTAGGTCAGTATTCACAACAACTGATCTAAACCTACATAAACATTTATTCCAACAACCATGTGTGTGTGTGTGCGCGCGCGTGCATGTACGTGCACCCACACGTGTGAGAGAGACTGAGCATTGATTTGGTTGTATGCAAAAGGGTGATTGAACAAGAGCTTTGTTTATGACTGAAAGGGAGGAAAGAGATAGCAACAGAACTACGGTGCGTGTGTTTGTGTGTCTCCAGAGTTTATCTGTGTGCGTGTGTGTGTGTGTTTGTCTATGTATCTTTTCCTAAGTCTGATAGAGCTTTTGGTAGTTTGTGTGCGTGTATATGTGCGTGTGTGTGGTGTTGTTGTTGTGTTGACATGCTTTGAAAGACTCTGAGACAGGGTTTAACCTCAGAGTCATCCCCATTAGAGCAGTGACCTGGGAACAGAGATGCTTTACAAAGACCTATAATGCACAAACACATGTTGCAAACACACCCTACAGCAAGAGACCTGTCTGTCTGTCTGTCTGTCTGTCTGTCTGTCTGTCTATCTGTCTGCCTGACTTTTGGTGCGGCACAATACATGGGTTTGTTCATCATTCCTGCAGTATACTTTCAGAATAACACTACTTTTGCAGTGTTATTCTGAAAGACTGAAATCTTTGGGTTCACTGATCTTTGTAATGTATCACATGATATAATGCAATCGCAATATGTAGCTAAATCTTGTCCATATTATTCAGCCATAGCATGTTAACTGCATAAATGTTTTCATGATGAAGTTAATAGTTTAACTAATTTTAATGATTTAATAGGTATTTTTGGTGCCATGTTTTTTGAGAATGGTATAGTGATATGGGGAATATCCCAGTATGCTGCAATAGGACAAAGCAGTACTCACTATCCAGATATAAACAAATGTACATCACGTCCAAATATGCATAAATGTTTTATGAATACAGAAAGGAATATTGATAAAACCATCAACTTGGAATGTAAAAATAGATCAATGAAAACAGCAGGGGAGTGTGTGTCCAATGGAACTGTAATACTTTACACACATTAGCAGATAGCAGAATTAGCAGATTGCAGTTCCATTGATTTATATTGTCATTGAATAGAAAACCGATAAAATCTAACCTTGATTCATTAATGAAAGAATGTGTATGTGGTTTAAATTTTTTTTCTTCTTTGTTGTGTACGAATATTGAGTTATACACACACTTTGAGAGTTTCCGAGGCCTGGCTTCACCATGTGATGTGTATGCGTGGGTGTGAGAAAAACAGTCTGACCGACACAGGAAGGCATATGGTCAGAAAATTTTTTAAATTTTTTTCTTAAAAGCGAAGAACATGTATAATAGATATATATATATATTATTATTTTATTATTTTTATTTTTCATATTGTAGCCAGGCAAAAATAAAAGCCGAAAGTCATTGTTGCCATGTTGCAGCACTGTGCAGTAAAGGGTTAATGTCTTGCTGTGTCTCACCGTCTGCTCATCTGTTTTCTTTTTTTCTGCAGTAGTTGCACACTTTTTTGCAGTCATTCACACCGTCTGCATCTGTTTACATTGTAAGAAAAAAAATCTCTTATTGTCTGCAAGCATCCCCTTTAGTAAAACGAATCAAGATTCTGTGACAGCTTTACACTCTGAATATCCAAACTAAACTCTGTTTTACATAACTGTGATACGGAGTCAGAAACTGCATAGGCAAGTCAAGTAAAGGTTCATTCTTTTTTAAAGTGATGATTTTTAGTATATATTTTGCAAAAGATGTAAACTGTTATTTAGAATGGACTGTTCCATTCTGGTCACAGTGGTGGCAAATGAAACCAGACATTTTGCCTCCAAAGCTCCAAAAGCTAATAGAAAGTTATTGCATGAAATTGTTTACAAATATTCAGTCTGTTGTCTAAGACATGGCTTCACTGTAGTGTTGAGAAGGTTGTGAAAGATTTTTTTATAATGCTAGAGGAATACATGTCTGCTGCTGTGAGGCAAAACAGTCCCCAAAGACAATGTATTTAGTTCAGATTTGCCCCTATTTTGCCATCTTCAATAAGAGCATTTACTGGCGGGTTTGGATAGTAAAAATAATTTCACACCAACTATGACTTTGTGTGTCAACTGGTGAATTACGTAGAAGTGTTGAATTGTTTTCTGTTATTAGGTCAGTAATCAGGATGATTGTGATAGGAATGGAAACAGTGAGATTGAGAGAGAGGTGAAAAAGAGAAAGAGAGTGTAGATGATGAAAAAAAATGAGTAGGCAAAGTGACTGAAGCAACCTTGCACCCCATTTTAAGAGTACTGCTATGCATTCAACAGTACTTATCCTTTACATCTTAACAATGTGCTGTTAAATGGGGTTCTGTGAATGGTTAAATTAGGCTGGCACCACAGTGAAGAATTACTGTGTGTAGGAGGATGTAAGGAGCTGAAGAATGACTACAACCCTTCCAAGATTTTACTGGCTAATCAGCTCCTTGTTGCAGGGATGCATTTATTCAGAGCCTGGTCATTAAACTGAATGCCAGGCTGCGCGAAGGTTAATGAAATATCCACGTCTCTCTCTCGCCCCGAGCGATCGACCAGACGCGCCTGCTCCCGGCTGCCATGGCAATGCATCAATCCCTGATTTACATCTGATACTATATGCAGACCGAACTGAGATTGCCTGATCTAAACAGACGTGCACACACACACACACACACACACACACACACACACATGCGCATACATACGTTCTTAACATCTGTCATAAAAAAGACTCATGGTATCTGCCTTTTATGTTGAGTTAAAAGAATAACTTGGAGCTAACAGTGAGTAGAAGCAAATGGATAGCAATTAGCAGTGGAGGATGTTCACTGTCTGAGCTTGGCCTTTAGTTCAGGACATAAATCTTGGAAAATGAGGAAAACACCCACCTTTACAACAATGCTAATGTCTGCCAGCACCTGCATGAGTCTATTAGTATATTAACACTAACAGTCTAGCCATGGGTATATGCTGGAATACAGATGTTTTCTTTCATTCTTTTTTTCTTCATCTTTTTTTTCTTTCATCTTTTTTCTTTATTTCTTTCTTTCTTTCTTTTTTCTTTCCTTCTTTCTTTCTTTCCTTCTTTCTTTCTTTCATTGCCCTGAAAGTTCCACTTCACTAATTAGTATTATGTTTTTCCTGTCTTCTGTTTTTCTTCATTTTTTCTTTGTTTGTCTGACTCTTTCTTTGTTACTGTTCTTCCATTTCTTTCGTTGCCCTGAGAGTTCCACTCTGCTAATTAGTATTATGTTAAATTCATAATGTTACTTGGTTGATCCGTGCTATTCATTGCTCATAATTCTAGTGCATTTCATGATAAATAGGAAAGACACTAGGAATCTTGTTGCATAAACCTATATTATATACTTCCTCCAGATATGACTTTACCATTTCTGACAAGATTTCCTACAATACCATTCTTATTAATATTACTCATTCACCTAAACAGCCTTCACACAGACCCCATACAGTGTACAGTACAACACACTGCCTCATTCCAGAATATGTCTTTCTCACACATACACACACAGACACACACACACATGCAGACACACACACAAACACACAAACACACACCCATCTCAGACATCCATTTAACACAATGACAGAGTCTGTGCGTTTTCTCCTCGGGGGAACACTAGTTCCTCTTTCATGAACTGCCTGTCTAAGGCCAGGCCTGTAAAAAGTGATGGATGGTGAGGAGAAACATGAAATGCGAAGATTCTTTTGGCATCCTTTCGTCTCTCGCTCTGTCTCTCCCTCTCCCCAGCTGCTTATCTGATCTGATTTCACCCCGCAGACAAACCCCCCAAAAAAAGAGAGAAAGAAGGTTGAGAGAAGGTTTTTGGTGTTAGATGAGAAGTATCTGTACCTCATTCTCAGTAGAGAAGTACTATGCCAGTGTGATGGTCTGTACTTTTCCTACCCCCCCTCTTCTTTTTCCCTCTGTGTAAAATATTTGTGGTTTAGTGAATCTGTGGAGAACGAAGTCTGTTTGAGAGATTATCTGACCATAAGAAAATCTCTTTGGAGCCTTTACATTCCATTCTTCTGTCATATCACCCCAACTACAATGCTGACTATCCTCTAGAACCATCATTTACATTTCGACAAGGGATCAGTAAAAGCCACAGTTGAGGAAAACCTATACTTTCTCAAACCACCACTGCAGCTCTTGTAGACCAAGTGAGGGAACACTGTGGCAGCATGACCACCAGCGATCGTGTAGGGCTCTCCTTTATTGAGTTGGGAAATCTTTGTTTTTCAGAATTGCTGACAAGTCTTTTCTGAAAACAGCTGGTTCATCTGACTTTTTAATTGTCAGGTTTTGTGAATGTGTTTGAGCAGGGGAACTACCAAACTGTGCTGGACACCAGGACTCCAGGACCATATTTGGCTACCCTTGGACAAGGTCATTCTTATTTTTAAAAAAAAGATCATAAATTGACCACAAGACAGCAGTTTTAGCCTTGTAATACTGAATACTCTTAACTCTTTCTTAAATTTCGTGGGTAACAAAAGGGTTAAAACCTTGATTCAGCAAATTTGTCCAATCAGATTTTTAAATTTGACTGAGCAAGTGAAGGCCTCCCCCATTGTTTAGGCCTTCACTAGCTAGACTTTACACAATTAGGGAGTGACAGTAATCAACCAGGGCCAATTTTCAGAGAGAAAAATGTCTTTACTGAAAGAGTCATTGTAAAACTGACAATGTGAAACAATGTGAAAGTTTTGTTTTTTTTTAATCCTAGAGGGGCACTAGCAGAAATTAGGGTTATTATAGAGATGTAATTTTCAGGCGAGTTTTCACATTCATGGCCTGAACTAAAGCCCTAGCTGTAATCATCTGAATAACATGTTGAATAGCAACACTGCAAAACCAAAAAATGTTCTTTAGGACACATAATTTGCAGTTAAAAGTTAAAAATGTGATTTTGTACTCATATTTCTTCAAAAACCACAATCATATTGTGGTTCAAGTATTGTGATAGTATTGTATCCTGGGGCCTCTTCTGAATATCCTTTACATAGCTGATTTCAAACGGTTCCTGCACTGTCTGCTAAATACTATATTTTGAGTTTTACATAAGCTGTCTGCTAAACTCATCATGCTCTCCACTGCTAATACTTTGCTTCGGCTCAAGTAACTTTTTTCTCTTTCACTCTACCTCTCTCTCTCTAGCCTCTGCTCTCCTGAAGGATCATTAAACTAAGGCGATGAAATCTTGCAGCTGGTTCCTGCGTGTCCTCTCGTCTCTCACCCTTACGTTCCTCACACGCTCAGACATATGGAGATGTTTAATTGTGTACAGGAGTGTATGGGAGGAGAAGCCACTTGAGGCCACTTGTATGCGAGGAACGAGGCTAGAATGCTTTTTTTTTTTTTTGCTTTTTTTTTCACCCGCACAAACCCTGGAATGATTGGCTCATAAAAACGCATTTCCCCACTGACCGCATCTCTAACATGTGCTATCCATCGTTCTTCTCTTTCCTTATTTCTGCAGCTGTGGCTTCATGCTTGACAAGACTTTGAGGGTACAGGGGTTTTTCTCTCTCCCTCTCCCCCCTTTGAGAATCCTTATCTCGATCTCCGCTTTCTTTCTCATCTTGGCCTTCTTGCTTTGGTCCCTTTAGGTCTTTGGGTTTGTATGGATAGAAATCTTGACATCTTTATGATCATAGGGAGTACATAGGGATGTCCAACATGTATGGGTGATGAGAGAGAAAGAGATTTGGTATTCTTTAGCAAAGAATGCTTCATCAGCAACATCAGCTTTAGTATCATCCAGATACACAAGTTTTCCAGATGCAATTTTCTTCCCCCCGGCCATCTTTCTCCTCTCCAGATATAACAGATCACTCTCGAAATGTTTGGGATCTGTCTTTAGTTTTTGCACTGAAGCTATGAGGCTAGAAGGAATGTATGCGTTTGTATAGGAAAAAAAATCAAATGTGTACATGATTATCCACTATAGGGCAGCTCCCAGTCTAGTGTTTAGGGATTTACCCCGGTGATCGGAAGGTCGTGGGTTTGAATCCCAGGGTTGCCAGTGGCACCACTGAGGTTCCCTTGAGCAAAGTGCCATCCCCACACACTGCCATCCCCACACACTGCTGCCCACTACTTCAGCAAACCCAGTAGAGGTGGTGTATAACCATGTGACCTTTCGTCAGCAGCAACCCAGAACGGCCACTTCTTTCTCTGTTTCTGCAGTTTTTTATGATATATTTTAAAATTGTCTCCTCATCTGTTGATCCTGTTGTGCAGGTCAAAGAACACGTTCTCGTGCCAGTGACAGACATATGGGATCTGAAGTGTCCCCTAGTAGCTCTAGCTTTAAATCTTCCATTGAGACAAAAGATTTGCAGATGTGTAAGTAAACAGGGCTGCTTGCATAGGCGATGTGTACGCATATACATACTAAATATTCTCAATATGGTTAAGTATATTGAGGCGCCTAAGGAGAAGGCTGTGTAAATTAGATTTTTGGACAAGCTCTATTGGTCTTATGGTTATGAATGTTTATCAGTGTTCACCATCTCTTCAACTCAGCTTGTTCCTCTGCTTGTTTTGGCTGCCAAAGTGCATCTTCTTGGACATACATTTTGGCATGAGCTGCTCAGCACAGCTGGTCTTAGGTGGAGTGTATTGTGCTGACGATGACTCGAATCTCTGTACTGTTCTGTCTCTCTATCTCTTTTCTCCTCTCTCTCTATCTCTCTTGCTCTCTCTGTCTCTCTGTCTCTCTCTCTCTCTTACCCTCCACCCCCCCAACTTCTCATCTGTCCAAATAGAATGAGTCATCCTTACATCTGGAGAGAGGGTGGGTGGCGAGTGACAGAAGATGAAGATTTTTACTAGCCTTTCTAAAGCTTGCAGAGTGGCAGCAGTTTTTGGCAGAAACCAAGTCAGTAAAGTGGAGAAGACAACAAACAAACATAGACATCAAATAAAACCACACAAGTTTTTTTTTTTTTTTACCTCTGAAGAAGACAATCTTGCTTAGCTTCTGGTCCAGAGGGCAAAAGTGTGAGTGTTCTACTGGAGGAAGCCAACGGACAGAGAAGTGTGTTGTGTATAGTCTACTTCAAAAGCTGATTCTGCAGCTGAATCAAACTTTCAGAGCGATAAACTGTGGATGGTGTGTGGCCTGTAATTGGTGGTTTGTTTTCTTATTCTTTTCATTTCTTTTTCCTACTCACTTCACCCTTATTCACTCACTCACCTTTTATTTGGTTGCTCAGTCTTTCACTCAGTCTCTTACATTCTCGCTTTTATTCTCCTACTTGTTCTTAATTATTCTCCCTCACTCCCTTGTTCACTCATGTATCACTTCACTTCACCTTCATTCTCTCATTTAATCTTTCATTCTCTCGCTCACTCTTATACCACCATGTCACTCACTCCCTTGCTTACTTTCTCTCACATGTCTCTCTCATTCACTCGCTCACACCAATTAGCATAATAATAAAATCACCTGCCTAAAATTGTGTAGATCCACATTGACTTCAAGAACTGACTGTTCACTTGCTCTCCAGTGAATTCCACCCTATGGCAGGTGCCATTATAACAAAAAATAAATGTTATTCACTTCACCTGTCAGTGGTTTTAGTGTTGTGGCTGACCAGTGCCTTCCTTCCTTCCCGCACTCAATCATTCGTTCACTCGCTCATCCCTCATTTTGCCCTCTTACACACTAACTTACTTATGCCTCATCTTGCCCTCTCATTCACTCACTCACTCACTCACTCACTCTTTCCTAATTTGCTCACTCACTTAACCAACATCTTGCACTCTTATTCCCTCACTTACTTATTCTCTCACCCACTCATCCTTCATCTTGCCCTCTCATTCACTAACTCACTCATTCATGCCCTCTCATTCCCTCATTCACTCATCTCTCATCTTGGGCTCTCATTCCCTCACTCATTTACTCAATCTTTTTTTCATTATTTCACTCGCTCACTTTTTCATTTACTCACTCACTCACCCTCATCTCGTTTTTTCATTTACTCTCTCTCTCTCTCTCTCTCTCTCTCTCTCTCTCTCTCTCTCCATTCCTCCCTCCCTCCCTTGTTTGAGCTGTCAGCATTGCTCTGGTTGCTGTGTTTGATTAAAAGCCTATATTTGATGTACTCCAGCGTGATATGCCACAAATGGAGAAATGGCAATAGTCTCCATCTGCTGTGGTCAGAGTGAACATGTGTGTGTGTGTGTGTGTGTGTGTGTGTGTGTGTGTGTGTGTGTGTGTGTGTGTGTGTGTGTGTGTGTTCTCCCCACAGTGGATGATCCAGGAGCCCCATAAAGTGGC
>JBBJLS010000148.1:21935708-21961373 GCA_037577275.1 Bryconaethiops microstoma | reverse complement strand
TGTGTGTGTGTGTGTGTGTGTGTGTGTGTGTGTGTGTGTGTGTGTGTGTGTGTGTGTGTGTGTGTGTGTGTAGGCTGGTCACATGGAGAGGAAGAACTGGCAACACAAACCGAAACTTTACATGGGTTGCCCTTGGTTACAACACTTGTGCCATCCCACAAGCTGTGACTCAAACACAATTGAGTCACAAAAGGTTTTCCACCGAGTAATACAGTAAATTAACAAGCCAGTCACAACAGTTATCTTAGTTTTATCAGAATGGGCAGAGATGTGTGTCTGCGTCCATGTATTGTAAGAACCAAATGTCCACAGGAAACATCTGAAAACATGTACATTTTATACTGTGGAGATATTTAACTGCTTTCCACAAGTAATATTCTTAAAATATATATATTTAAACACATTTTTGTTTCCGTGTTTGATTTTTTTAATACTGGGAAAGTTAACAGTTGTAGCTTTTTTCAGTCTCAATTTTTTTGGCCTGTACTTGTCAATATACTTTTTTTTTTAATTGAGATTTTTTCCAGTGAGACTAAATAATAAAGAATACAGTCTACACTTGAATATTTTGGTTTCTGAGGTTAAGGTTGGATTACGTGGAGTACAATCCTGTTTACACACACTTATACAGACAACCTTGGAAACACGCAACAAAGGTAGGAATACACACTATTAGAATGTGTGTGAGTATAAAAATCAAGTGTATGGATTATGATTCACTGCAAGTTTTATCTCTTTGCTTTCAAAAGGGGAAAACCCATTTGGCATTCATTCACAAAGTCTACTGTTAACATTTGCTGCTAAGGCCCAAATTCTCTGTCTCACACACACACACGCACACACAAACACACACACACACACATAGTGTTGAGAAAAACAGGATCAGAGCAGTCACACCTAACTGGTTGTTTTCTCTTGCTGAAGCCCAGTCAATCTCCTGACCAATCGGATCGCTCGGTCAGCTCCCCCCAGCCGTCCCTTTGTTTGCATTCTCTATTGTATGACATCACCAGAGCCCCTGACATTGCTGCACTCCCATTGGCCTGACCGGGTGAATTTTGCTGATTAGGTTCAAAGATCACAGCAGGTTGCCAGCGGTTGACATCATTAGCTGGACCTTTGCCAGCAGCCATGAACTAGAGCCCAGCAAAAAACATCCCATTCACTGCCACTGGACTGGAGGGGACACACACACACACACACTCACATTTTCACAAAGGAATGAGCCATCTGAATTAACAGGTCACTTTTCACCAGTACAAATGTAACTCATATTCATATTAAATATACAGTATGTTATAAAATTGATAGTTCTGGTTCTAAAATATGATCAGCTGAGCAATATTCAAAGCTGTTATATGTTATACAGTCATACCTATGACCACAGCCACTGAATACTGTATTAAGGAGCCAACTCACTAAAACCAACTTTGCCATGAATAGAACTCTCTTACTGGTCTGCAACATTCAGGAACCGCTGAATGAAATGATAGGCGAAGTAAACAACTGGTTTTGTCTAAACTGAGGGACTGATGACTTTCTTAACTACAGATAGGTTGTTCAGCTAGCTACCAGGCTAAAGGGCTCCTCCATTAATTTCATAGGTTTTGAAGTAAAGTGCTTACTACATGATTCAGTGCAAAACTGCAATATAAGAAAGTAAAAAAGTGTCTTACACATTTCAGATGTCCATGTTTGTTAAATGTCACCTTAAGGAGGTGCAGGCTCAAATGGCTTTGAATTCTTTTTATGCTGCTCTACATAAGTCATGAAAATAGGGGCTTCTGCAGGGGCTAGTGCATTATATGACTTACAAAGACCCAATAGGGATTAATTCAAAATCAGAGCAATGAGACCTGTAATGTGAACATTTGCCTTTGTAGTGACTGAACTTATCACACCACATAGTCTGGCTGGCTCCGTGAGTCATTTGCATGCTTCAAAATTGTGCTGCAGGCACTAAGAGAGTGATTAAACCTCACTGTGACTTTTACATTCAATTTAATGACACAAAATACCTATGATCGAAAAACAAGTCACTTTCATGGCATAAACCAAGTCTTCTAGTGAATCTTGAAAAATATGTGTGAGATTGCTGTGAAGATTCATAGATCACATTGCTATGGCAATATGTGAAAGTAGCCAAAAGCATGTACTACTTAAACTTGTTTAACTACATTAAAAATTTAATTTTACATAAAAAAGTCGTTACATTAGGTTTTCCCCCGACTCCTTTAAGGAGGTCATACTCCGCCTTGCCTTGTGGCTTATTGCCTTGGTTTACTTTTGTGGGCCAGCATTTCACGATGAGGAACAGATGAATAAATCCAGGATCAGCCCATTTGGCACAGCCAAGCTCAGGATGAAATGACTTGGTTCAGACTGAATCACCAGCAAAATGAGAGTCTTGCTTTTACACACACACTCTGTCATGCGTGTTGCTCTTTGGTCCCTAAGGCTTCAGTGGTTCTCAAATCAAAAGAGAGAAAAGAACAACAGAGAGGGGAACGGAATGATGGAGGATGGGAGCAGAGTGATGGAGTGAGAACAGAGTGATGGAGAGAGCACAGAATGAGTGTCCTGATTGCTTTGGACCACGCTGAGTGTTGATCTTTACTGTTGGCCGGGCTGAAAGTGTGGAAAAATAAGCCACAAGGGGGAAGAAAAGAAGGGCCGGTTGAGGAATGTACGCGCTTTATTTGCTCTGTCCGCACCCCTCTTCACCCCCTTTCTCCCTCTAGCTGAAGAAACGAAAGCACGTGTAACGTAAACCTCCAACTCGGAGGGCAATGTCATGCTGGAAATTCCTCACACAGCGACAGAGCTCCAAATCAAACACTTTCCAAAGCAGCGTGATGGCATGAAGTGCTACAACTACCTCCCCCTACCCCCACCTTTCTCTCTTTCCTTCTTTCTATCTCTTTCTCTCTCTCTCTCTCTCTCTCTCTTTGTCTTACTCTTTTTTGATTCATTCTGACTCTTTCTCTTTTTCTCTTTATCTTTCTTTCTATATCCCTTTTCCTCTCTGTCTTTAATTTTCTGTCTTTCTTTATTTTTTCTCGGTCTGTCTCTCTTTCTCTTTCTAGCTCATTATTTCATTCTTTCTCCTCCTGCAGCCCCCTGCTCCCAACACAAGTGATTTTATCCATCCATTAATAATCCCTTACTGAGTATAGAAAACACTAAAACATGGGGTTCTTCAAGCCAAGGTAGGGAACCACTGTGTTAAGTCATTTAAGGACTGTACTATATGGAAATAAGTTCATGTTGATATTATTTTAATATTTAATGCAATTATAATGTGTGTAATTATTCCTTATCTGCAATATATTAAAACACAAGGATGACATGAAGGTCTTCCTCCTTTCAAATGAATGTGAATCTTCCATCTCTACCTTCTGTTTCCTGTGATGTTTTTTCACCCCAGACTCCTCCCTGTTCCTCAGTTCCTCAACCTCTGTTCATCATAAGGCCTCCTCTCATACTACAACCGTGATGTCCCTGTCAAAACAAAACCTTATACATTCAAAAACTTTACATTATTTACTAGTTTGTGTAAAAACATTGTATTCTAAATCATTTTGAGCCTATTCACATTCATCAAAACATGCCATTAAATGTAATGATTTAAATGTTGTAGAAAATTTTCAAAAATCGTATAAAATAAACAACAGTTATAGGTTGGATGTATATGCCGAACAGTTTTTTGGGTCATGTGAAAGACTTGGTTCAAAAAAACCCAGACACCCATGAGAAACATCTGAAGTTGGTCAAAATGCTCATAATATGTAATAAAAATTAATGCAATTTGGATTATGGTACGCAAGTATGCATACGCGGGATAAACAGTAAAATGCACAGCAGTTTTCAGTCTTCACGGCGGAAAACTACCTAATTTGAGCAACTTCATACTGGATCTCTAATTACCACCACTCAGGTAAGGAAAAGCTTAAAAAGAAAAATAATAATAACACTTGAAAATAAAAGTGTATACCAGCCGTTTTTTGATAAACATGACGCTATACAGAGCGTAAAAGAGTTACAGTCAACACCCGGAATTCATGGGGGTTCCTTTCCAAGAGCATCGGTGAATTGTGAAAAACTGCAAATTTGTGATGTGGTAAGAAAAATGCCTATAAATGCCTGTTTTTATAGTCTAAACCCTAAATATGCCCCCATTTTTAACTCAGCTCAACTAATACATTACCCTTAAAAATGTAAAGGTAAACTCGAGAAAGCTACTCATGGCAAACTGCAGGAATGCTGGAATGCATCTGCCAGAGATGCGTCACAGGGCAGATTTTTAATCAGCAGCAAGGAGAAATGAATAACGCTCTTGGTACAGCGGTATTTCACCATCCCAAGACACATTTTTGTATACAGTTGCGTTGTGTTCTCTTGAAAGCGCAGTACAAAAAAATTATATATGCAGTTTTACAGGAAATATAAATTCATATTTATGGTGCAAAATTAATAAGTTGTATTTATCTTAATATTTTAGCGCTAAAAAGCACAAAAAATAATATATTGCCACCAAAAATGCAAAAAAAAACACAGAGGATATTATTGCAGTTTTTAATTTTGGTGAGTACCAGTTCATTCATGTAGGTATTATGTGGACCCCTGGATATGGAAGTCTGTGACTAAACTGTATTGAGTCTGTAGTTGGGAGCACTTCTGGGAAGCGTCACTTTGAAGGCTAACGTGTAGTCTGCTGAGTTGGTCATGAGTAATTCACCACAGCTGCTTACTCTCAATGATTAAAAGATTTCTAAAAGCACAAGTTGCCACATGCATATAAAACATGTACATTGTAATACTTGTAATGAAACAAGTCGACCTCATAATTTCCCTGTGGTGAAAGAGTGCCAGCTTATTTGGTTCACCTACCTTGAACCTAAGCCATATTATCAGGTACACCCATATAGGCGTACCATTATAAGGCACATCTGTTGCTACACAAATTATCAGCCCCCATCTCCAAGCTATTACACCATTAATTATCAGTCAGTTTCTAACCACAGATCCACCATTGACCAGATATTATTTGAGTGATGGAGCCTTCTCAGCTCAGCAGTGACACTGACATGGAAGTGTGATAATAGTGTGTGTGGTGCTGGTATGAGGTGGAGGAGCATTGCTGGGGTCCACTCTATGTACAATTACTGGCCTCTATACGGTATTAGAAACCCCACCCTTGTAGCTCTACCTCGCTGGTGTACAGCTATGTCTGGCCCATGTCACAGGCTTTATAAAATTTTAACCAATGTTGGAAGTGACCTCAACAGTAACAGATTTTCTTTAGTTTTATGTCATCTTTCAGTCATCAGAGCCCCCATACTTTATAATTTGCCCAGAATAAAACAGCACACACTTTAGACGGTGGTCACAAACTAGTGTACCAGTTCTTCTTTGGAAAAATTGGATTTTAGATCAAAACAAATGAAAACACTTTCCCAGAAGGTGGGATTCGTAATGCTACATAAGTCTGTGATTACTGCTGATATAAACCTATATAAACACCTCAGCCAGTGTTATGACAGCTCTTGTTGGAATAACCCTTGTCTTCATAGGTTTATATCAGTTGTCATGAAGGCTTATGCAGGTGTCATGTAGCTTTATGAATGTTGCCCTTCAGGGTTGGAAAACATACGTAGTGGCCTGCATGAGGGCACAGATTGCTGTGGAAAGTGTTGCTGGGGAGGTTGCTGTGGAGGGGTAAAGAATTATATAGACCCCACACAATGGTATAATCTTGGAAGATAATCAGTCTGAAATAAGGATAGCTTTTGCAATTGTAGGGTAAATCGGCCCTTAAAACTGGTCCAACTTTCTTGTAGTGTGGGCTAGGCATTAGGGAATGTAGCATATCTAATAATGCCCAGTTGTGTAAACTGTAATTCAGTCCTTCATCAAGGGTCATTTTTTGGCCACTAAGCCACTTCTGACTTGGTCAGTGGATGACTATACTACCAAGGTGTGTGTAAGAACCCCAGCAACAATGCTGTGTCCATTACCATGTTAGTGTGAGTGGTGGTTTTTCCATGTAATAATGGAGTAGCAGGCAGCTGATAAATTGTGCTGCATTGTACCAAACTGTAGCTGTCTCTCTGCCAATCCATCTAGCAGTGTGTGTCAGTGTATCTGGCCTGTAGTGTTGTCTCAGGCTTTGGTTGAGTTGAACTCTGTTTGCTCTGTGAGACTCCTGCCAAGACAACACAGAGCTTCTGGAAAACAGCTTCCAGGGCGGATGGATGGCTGGCTCTTTCCTTCTCCCTCCAAGCTAAAGGGACTCCATTGCACATGTCTGTGCAGTGCATGTGTGCTGATTTCAGTCAGTTCGTCTTGCTGATCTTGGTTTGTAGCCACATGTTACTGTATTATGTAGCCTGGATGAACCCAGCCATTATGAGTTTTGCAGCTGCATCTGCATCAAGCAGAGTTTTACTGAAGAACCAAGTGTGATGAGTTTGTGAAAGAAGTTTATTTGATGATTAACAGGGATTATCATTTGAAAATCAATGCTGCTGTATGTCATACCTGTTATAATATAACCTCAAATCTCCAAGGTAGAAACTTCATAGAAGAGGGAAATGTTGTAACTGTAAGTATGTAAAAAGATATCCATTATTATTGGTAAATATTAAAAAATATTCATAGTAATATTGGACATTTCTTGTTCATTCATCATGAAATGTTCACACAGTAAATAGGCATTTTCAAATGATGTAAAAAACAAGATTTTGCTTTATCAACAGCTGTATATGCCCCTAAAAGTTTTGTTTTGTTATGCTAGTCAAATCTAATTACATAATGAACCAGAGAAGTGTATTCTTTGCGCAGCTTAAACATTTCCCTGGTATTGCTAGATAATTGCAATTGGATTCCAGGTATTTAACAGGGTATTGTTAAGCTTTGCCATTGATATAGTATTCTGTGTGGTTGTTTGAGTATTGCTACATGGTTATTGTGGTATTCCAGGTGGTTGCTAGGGTGCCACTACATGTTATTTATTTCAAGGTGTTGCTGGATTAATAGGTAGGCTAAACATTCTGGAGTTGTCTATGTTTGATATCAATGTTTTGAAAATTGCTGGACAACAAGGCAGACAAAAATCTGGCACAAAAATAAAAAAAGTTAGAAAAAGAACCTAAATCAGACAACAACTGTGCTATCCTATTAAAATAAGATCTGACCTAAATAGAACTGAAGGAATTTACCTCTAGTTCAAGTTCATGTTCTGTCTGCCTGGAGCTGCCAAAACAACCACTCTAGAGTGATATACTAATCTTTGTTCACACTCACAAAAATGTATAAATTTAATTGTTTTCTTTTTCATACTTAACACTCGCTGGAAATAATAGGAAACTGAGCTCACAAAATTTGATATTACTAATATTTGTCACTTTCTTAATGTCTTGAATGGGGACCAACATGGATGGGGTAATTACTTCATCCCAGGTGCATTTCCCTCTGCTTTTACCTAGTTAAGTTGCTCTGCCTCGGCTGTTATGTCTGCATAGTTCAACATTTTACATTCATACGCTACATCAGCTGCTGCCTCTAAAGGCACAGTTAATTCCACAATAAACATGGACCCCTGATATATTGGGTCTTTTTTATGGAGAACTGTGGCCAACAAACTTATGATTTTGAAACAAGCAGTTATGAGTGACATAATTAAGGAAATCATTTGAAAGGCAGTCAGGATTTAATTTGTTAGTTCAACTTATTTAATTAGTATGAAGTCATGTAATTATTCCATACTTGTTTACTGTAATATGGTATAGACCAGTTACGGCTCACGACATTCTTATGTGCTCTGTTGTTTCACTGTTGTTCTGATGTTTTAAAGAGTCAATAAAAAATTATGTCTGGAATGGTTGAGCAATACAGTCTTTGAACAAGACTATGCATGCAAACTGATTGTAGTCATCCATGTTTCCTTTGTAATATCAGTAAAAGGTTAAATTGTTTAGTCTTGCGTCAGTTACTTACATGTAAATGAAGAATAGCATAACTGGGAAAACAAAGAAAAGGCGGCCAACCAATCAGCACAGCAGATTCTGAGGATTTTAAATTAACCAATTTCTTAAATAGAATTGACATACTGTGGGCCCACCTTGACCCAAAGAAACTATAAAAACTTCAGTTATAAATATCTTTGTGTCATTTCCCCATATTGCAGGATATTTGTATCAAGTGGGCTATCCACTGTTGTCATTCTTTCATCTGTTATCTCGAGTGTGTATGTGAATGCCATATCTCTAGGCCTGATAGTCCACTCCAAAGATGCTGAGAAGGAATATGAGGAATGCAGAGTGATGGATGGAAGAGAGGCGTCGTCTGTGGCTTTTTAGATAACCCAGCCTGCTCTGTCAACCACAGCCACAACAAGAACCCAAAAGAATGTGTGAACACCCCCACCACAAACACACAGTCTCTCTCACACACACACACATTTGTTTTTATACCATGTCAAGATATGGGGTCTTGCAAATGTCCCATAAGTATTACATAAATCACCTCAGAATAAAATATATAAGATCTCTATATCTACAGGAAAAGGAAAAAACCTTCTTAACTTGTGGTTAATGTAAAATAATGTAATAACATGAAATGTAAAGAATATTATATCAAGATATCTAGAGATCTTCATGCAAGAATAATTGTAATATGTAATATTTTGTTCTAATAATGTGAGTACATGTTTTTAATAATATGTCTCATACATTATCTAAGTAGCTGTTTGTAATAATAATATTACATTTCAGTCCAACGCGGATTTCTTCTGCGAACCGAACTAATAATTGTTTGCTGAAACCCCAGCACTAACGCGGAAACTGCTGATATCCTCAAAAAAAAATTTTTTTCTTTTCCTTTTGTGATGTCCGGGCCTCGTCCGCCACGCCCCCTTGTCCTCGTGCTCGGTTGCTAAGCACCGCGCTCAAACATAAACAACCCAGCACAAGGATGAGGGGGCGTGCAGGACGAGGCCCGGATGTCACAAAAGCATAAAATAATTAAATATATATATATATTAATGCTTGGCAATGATTAACATGGTGTATTGCACACTTTTATTTTTTAAGTACTGCTATATGAACAAAAGTGCAATAACATTTTGTTTGCAAACACTTTAAACAAATGAGGAACTTTTTAACAACAGTGTTCCCTTTAATACTGTTACAGAATCTCAATTTAAACATTCATGTAATCAAATCAAACATAAAACCAAAGCTGTTTGCCCCTGCCAGGGCATTCACGTTTATCTACTTTGTTATAGAATAACAAGTTACCCTCAGAAGGGGCAGAACCATTATAGCAGCTGCAAAGGAAGACCAACTCCATATAAAAGTCTATGCCCCTGAATGCAGTGAAATTAAAGTCTCTGTTGTTGTATGGACAAAAGTAATGGGACGCGCAATTGCTCAGGAGGAGGAAATGTCTGGTGGGACTGTGAGACAAACGTTCTATATTGTATAAAAAAGATGCAGGAGACTTCAAAAAGTTATATGAGCTTTTAACCAAACAAATGTGCTTTGTTACTGCTTAATTAGGGCCATTTTATTGCTTAACCATTTTTATAATCAATAGATTGCTCAGGTATTAAACTCGTTGATAGTGACAGGCTTATTCAGGGCCTTCAGAGAATGCAATGAATATTAAGTGATTCATTTTACATTTCACAGCATGCACAGCCCTATTACACACACACACACACACACACACACACACTCTGGCATTTTCATTTCTTTCATTACACAGGAACACTAGTACACACATCTCCAAACCCACTAGTTACTCAAATTCCTACAAGGTTTGCCACATTTTTTTGACAGTCACAAGTTTTGATTATCCGCTGCAGCCAAAGAACGAGTACAATCAGGGCAGATACACAGAGAACTGTTGAAACACACACCCCCACACACAAATAAGCTAAATGCATCACAAACTCTGCTGCTCCTCTCTCTCAGACATGTTTATGTTCTTACCTTCAGCTTGAGTTACTCTTCTTCAAATACACACACACACACAAACACACACACACACACACACACACACACACACACACAAACAGCAATGCTGAATGACTACCAGACCTTACATGGCCATGGCTGTAGACTGTGCAGGCCGAGAGAAATATTTCTGTGCATGTCCATCTAAAATTGCAGTTTTATTCTCCAGAAACTGTCGCTTGAGGAATAAATATAACACTGACTCTCTGTAAGGTGGGAATTTTTAAAAAATGTTTATTGGTGCCTTAAACTTGAAGTCTGTACCTTTTTGTCCTCTGCGTTCAGTCATTTTCAGCTCCTTCCTTGTTTACTTGCACGTCTTCCTCCTCTTGTGCAAACAAGTGTCAATCTTTTCTGCTAGTTTTGCCAATTCAGCTTCCTTAAGAACCATCAGTGTTTCATATTCATTTCTACCCAATTTGTGTTTCACATGATCACAGTCTTTCAAAGTGTCAGTGTCACTTTGACTGCCCCCACCCCACACCCAGTTCGGTTATTTTTTTAAGTTTTTGCAGTTGTCACATATGTGTCACAGATTTCACACCCATATTATGTTAAAAACCCTCTCGGAGCCAAAAGCACTGTTTTGAAGCATATAATTAACTAGCCATGCTACAGTACCAGCACCATACAGGGGACTTAGTTTCAACATAATGTTACTAAACATCTAATCTCTATATCCCTTATGTAAGATGTATATGTAAGTCTTGATCTTACATATGGGGTATATCTCATCCTCAGTATTAAACAAAAAAAATTAAGATACCAAAGAGTTTTCTTTGTAGCAGTGCTTTAGAAGAACCATTTTTGTTCCCAAAAGACCAAGGATGGACCTTTTTTAAAGAAAAAAAAAAACTCCACATAATGTAAACATTTTACACCAATCGTCACGGGATTCCAATGAAATGCAAAATGCAGATGGAGGGCAAGGAGTGAAAAGCAGACCGAATTAGACAGAGAAAAGCCTGTATCATGCTCGTTTAAATGATATAACAAGAGAAATGTATGAACAAAAAAATCTGTGTTGGGTGTAATCCTTATGTTATGAAGAGGAGCAGTTATTTTTTTTAACTGAATTTAAAGTCTCACCTTCTATCAAGGTAATAGACATAAGCAACTGACAAAAATTGTACAAATATAAAAGCACTTGTAAAACAATACCACAATACATGTAAATTAGCTAGTTATTTTTAGTTATTGTTGCTTGGTGTAGTTCAGTTTCCAGTGGTACAAACTTCAGCAAGAACAAACAATAACTTCTCATTTCAAATAAGGAAACTGTATGCTACATAAGCATAGCCACATAATTTATGTTACCTGTAATGAAGTGGACACTGTACACAGGAGCATTTTCCTTCCAACAGCAGACAAAGGTTCGCAGACAAAGCCATTTTTCATTCAATTTCTTGCATTTTTCCTCTTATGAACAACTACCTGTGGTGTTCTATTATTTGATCAACTGGTAATGACTCAAACCATAGGTGTCTGAGAGCTTGCGATAGTGCTCCCTATGAAGAAATTCACTTTTTTTTGGGATTGTGATTTTCCTAAAATACTGTTTTTCCTAGAATAATCCAACATCATATATGTGAGCTAATGTTTCATATTGAATACGTTTCATATTCAATAACATAGCGATTATGAAACAGTTCTCAACAAAATGTACCACAATTTCTCATTATGTAGAATGTTTTTTTTTTTTTTGTCAAAGCTCATTTAATTCTGCAACAGTTGCTACTGAACAAGACATTTGTGGGCAGTTCATCATAATCATCTTGTGCTTGGTCATAACAAATTATCGTTCCACTCAGACATTCCTAAAACCACTCTGGCCCAGAGATGCTTTTGTGAAGGCCCATAGCTTTTCTAGTCTGTAAGGCCCTACTGCAGATAGCCTTTCAGAGCCAATTAGCTTCAGATCCCACAGGTCTGGATTCAAGTTAGAAGCACGAGACCTAAACTACCATTTAATGCATCATCCGTGCTGGAATAGACAGGCTTCGGTCACTGGTGGTGAATCTGTGGCTGAATGTGTGTCCAGACAGACTCTTCCAGCCCATATATGGTGCTCCCTGTGCGAGTTCAGTTAAACCACATAATCAACAATGGTTCCCCCCTGAACAGGCCTATTTCTGTACACACACTAAATATCCACCTGGGGGGTATACTTTTCAGCTTGTGGCCAGTGTCTTCTGCCTCATTGCCATGCATCTTCTTAGTTCACTGTACCACAGCACGGCACACACTCACCACTGCCAGTAACACTACTGTGATCCCAGAAGAATGGAACGAATCACATACCCTGAAACTGCCACCTATGTGGCTAACTACATACTAAGGTAAGTCAACTTACCACAACTTCATCCACCACCATACTTCACCATTTTGGACCTTTTGTTCAGCTTCAGCTTGTTTTACTTCCCTGGGCATCTTTAATTGGTATTGAGGCTTTACATTATATGGAAGGTTCCTCAAACTTGAATGTCTGGTCTTCAAAAGTGGTTATTTCCATCCACAGGAAAATTCTTTAAAATTCATAGAAATGTTCTTTAGAAATCCAAAAGTGGTTCTTCTACACTTATTTGATACTACATTGAACCATTTTTAAATGATACATTTACAGCATTTTTCCATTATAGAGAAGCACCATTTAACAAAGCAAAGAACTAATTGAACCCTTGGAAAAACACTTTTAAGGTTCTTTTTATGGTTCTTCTGTGGTGTCACTCAAAAAAACAACGCTTTGGCCTTTATTCTTAAGAGCATAAATCAATATAGTGTTTTGCAACAGCATTATATTATAGCAGAAATCGTTTCTTTTGTGTGTGTGTCTGTGCGTGTGTGTCTGCATTAAAAGATGACTCTGTATTCCATATGACTGACTGATAAACTAGAGTGTTTTGATAACCAACATCATATTCGTTTAAATCCCATCAGTCATCAGAACGATCAAATACAGAAGGGCTTGTAATGGAAAAGCACATCCAGCCTTAGCAAAGTTAAAGCAGACACACAGGCACGCTCTGAAGAGTGTAAACAGGGTCTGCCAAAGGTGACAGAGCATGTGCTTTCCCCCTGTCTGTGATGAATTAAAATCACACCGAGAGAAAAGCCAGATGCAGACGAGAGAGATAGAGATAAAGAGAGAGAGAGAGAGAGAGAGAGACAGAGATAAAGAGAGAGAGAGAGAGAGAGAGAGAGAGAGAGAGAGAGGAAGAGAGATGAAACCCAGCTGAGAACAGTGGAAATCATTCATAAACACCACTGCACAGTTACGCCATTTGCACAGGGTTTCTGTGCTGTAGGATTAAAACCTTTGACCGTTCTTTAGTTCTATGCATATTAGGCCTATTACCATTTGAGGATTGCATTTCAATGCGCATTGATCTATGTTTGATACCTTTTAAAGAATGTGTTGACTTTTTCTGAACAAATTTGAAGACGTGTCTTAAAAAAGGACTGTCTGTTTACCACAGTGACAGTATTGGTTAATTTTTATCCACAAACTGGTCCATGATGATGATATCAAAAACTCAGAAGACATTTTATAGGCAGGGAATGTGATTACATTTTGATAGGTGATTATGGCAAAACAATAACTATGTGATATGATGTGAAGAATAATATGAATAACATGAATATGACCAGGGTAAAAGAGGTTGGTTTTGTTTTCAGGTTAACTGCAGTAAACTGCAGCTTTTATTAGAAAAAGGAAATGAGGCCAAAGCTGACCTTTCCGTTGCTGAAGTTAAGGTTAGGATTGTGTTAGGTGGACCTAGAGTATGTGCTGAGCGTTTACTTTTTACACTGATCATTTTTGTAGTTTTTCTTTTCACTTGTAATGAAATATGGGAATGTTTGATGCTCGATCTGTGAAAAAGAACAACTTTGAGCTACAATAAGGTCATAGTATACCCTGACATATATTATTTTCTTCTTTCCTATCCTATCCAAACCCTTTTGGATCTCCTTGCTTACCCTTATGTATTCCTTTCCTTTTCTCTCCACCCTTTCTCCAGATTCCAGCATGTACCCCACCTCCCCTACCCTTTGCTCTCCTCCCTCCTCTCCGGCTCCCGTGCCACTTAAGCAGAACCACAGTGCTTCTGTAAATCACTCAGTAGCAGGCCAGTGTGGCTGTGTGCCAGCCATGCATGTGTGTAAAATGGCATGCGTCATAACTCGCATGCCATTCCGCCATCCACATAAAAACAGCATTGCTCATGTTGCTATGCCAGTTATTGAAGAATGCAGGATGCGACTTGTTTCTTCTGGTGGCTGGTAAAGCAGCTCTTCATATTCTACGTAATTCTGAACTTTTCTTTCCTTCTCCTAAAGAAAAAAAGTTTACTTGAGCACTAGTGCATGTCGCTCTGGATACGAGTAACTGTAACTGTAACTGTAACTGTAAATGTTTGCAATTAATCAAATTTGAATAGGAATTTTTTCCCAAATGTAGTGAATCAGTCAGGACAAGGTTTTTAAAGTTGGTTTGGGTCTGTGAGGCAAATGGAGCTAATGGAAGCTTGTTATGGACCGAAAACATTTCGGTTTGAATGCTAATATTGTCACTGATCCTGAAGATTTATAACCAGTTAGACTAGTCTACAACCTACACAGAAAAAGCTTGGTTGATTTACTTGCACACTCTGCCCGGCAGCACAAACAGCCAGTCCCAGCAGGACAGAGAGTGAAAGAGAATGGGTCACTGTAGACAAGCTGCACTCCAATGCCCAGCTTAGCGGGTGTAAAACTGATTCTTCACACCTCTTGTTAGAGCTATGTATTTTAGTACTATTAAGGGAGGCTTTCAAAATGCTAGCTAGCTAGCTCCATCAATAGTAGTCGATCAGACAGAGCTAAAGAGACTTTGGATCATGTGGAACCAGGTTGTGGAAAGAAACCACAATTCTGATCGGTATGAAAGATCACTACACTTCAGTCAAAAATATTTCAGCCATCAATTTTCAAGTACCTCGTTTTCATTATAAAAAGGTACCCCTCTCTCTATCTCTCTCTCTCTCTCTCTCTCTCTCTCTCTCTCTCTCTGTAGCAGGCCACGGCTACATCTCTATGAGCCACTCTATATTAACCGTTACCACCTTCCAGATCTACCAAGTTTTTGCACTCCTCACCAAGGTCGAGGTGGCTATTGGTCCAGTCCACAGCGGTACCAGCAGTCTGGCTCCACTTGGCAGGATACACACCATCATCTGCTCATTGTCCCTGGGAACACTGGCTTCTCTGATGTCCACTCAACTACGGTGGCCAGCAGTTGCAGACTGCATCACACACTGGTGTAAGGGGACATGTCTGATAACGAGTATGTGCTGTGTATGTGAGTCCTCCACTCCTGAGTCTTCCTTCTCTGAGACAGGGGTTTTACCACACACACACACCCACACTGACATATTTTTACTTCTCTCTTATGTGACCCAAGGGGTTAATTCCCCCTCTTGCTTTGTAGTAGCTGGACCCATTGTGGCCCCTAATAAATGTGTTTTGCACAATGCATCACACTGTAAGTGACCAGTGTTAGAAAGTGAATAGTTGAAACATGTGTAGCCTACACACACAAACGCTCTCTCTCTCGCTCTCTCAGAAATGGATATATTTCAGACACAAAACCCTGGGGAGAAAGAGTTTATGACTCATTACATTATGATGGACACTTCAGAAGGAAGTGAGTTATACAAAAACCTTTTCCCTCTCTCTTCTTCTCTCTCCTTCTGTCAGAATGAGTGTATTTAACTAGGTGAGATGTGGTGAAATATGTCAAAGGAATTTTTATTGTCTCTTTATCAGAGAGGAAAAAGGAGAGAGAATGCAGCAAAAGAAAGCCATATGTAGTTTGATATTTATGAATGTATGGTGCTAATGCAGGCTTGACTTGAACCCAAATCTTTTAATGCATTTTCAAATGTTTTTTTTTTCCTCCTGTAACCAAAGGTATTTTGTGATTTTGTGGTTCTAGGTGGAAATATCGCTGGCAGAAGCTGAAGGAGCACATGAGGAGTTACAAACCCAGTATGGCAGCCAAGTGCATTTATAGGCCTTGAACTTCCATGCTGTGGGTTGAAAAAGTTTCTTTGTTTTTCTAACACTCCCTTCTCCGCTCCTTACTATTTCACTTTGCCCTCCAGTCTCAAGCTCCCGTGAACCTCCTCCTCATTGTTATGATCTGTATGTATATCCATTACTGATGCTTTATCAAGCAGCTGTGAAAAAACTCAAGATCGTTGACCATTCAAGTGTGCGAAACTGGACAAGTCTGAACCCATGCTTATAATCACATGAAGGCCATCTATGAGCTCATTTCACCCTATCTGCTTACCTTATGTTTACAGCACACATAGACAGAGATTCCTATACAGTCCTGTAGAGCAGTGGTCCCCAACCTTTTTTGCGCTGCGGATCAGTTTCATGTAGAACAATATTTTCATGGACCAGTATAAATACAACTAAAAACAAAGTGTGTTTGTTTTTCACACATTTTTGCTAGCTTTTACTAGCTTTTTGATGTACCGTATCACGTGACCCCTTTCATACTCGGATAATCAATTTAATATTTTTTATTCTGTCTTTTTGTGCAGCCCGGTACCAAATGACTCGCGAACTGATACCGGTCAGTGGCCCGGTGCTGGGAACCAGCAAAATACACATTTACCAAAATCCAAAATGTAAATGTAGTCAGTCAGTCAAGACATTTTTGATGTTTGAAGTCTGATTCATAGGTTTTGCACTGAAGCTTTGGGCTGATATAGTAAAAAAAAAAGATCACATCTCAGCAATTAGCATCATGAATCACACACACTTCCTAAAAAAAGTGGTTTCTGTATGACACAGTATGGTCTGGTATTATCTATAAAAAATGACCAAAACCAGTGGTAGCAACCATATTGACGCTTGTTATCCATTTTTAGATCACAGTTGTGCAAAGGCCCCCTTTAAGAACAATATCTGTTTGCTGTAAAGCTGAACTGTTTCTGTGAGTTTAGGTGGTACAAGATGATAATGATGATGATGTGTAAACCTACACACAGCAATTATTCTTCTTATTATTGTTGCAAAATAATAACAATTTAAATTAAGCAACAGCATTAAATTGACACTGAATTGTAAATGAAATAATAGAAAAACATGGCATGTATTTTTCAGAGCAAATGCCTAGCAACTAAACTCCACTAAAAACTTAAGACAACAAATGACCTAAATATAGCCAACAATCGCTATAGTTAACATTAATGCTAATGCTAGCCAGTAAAACCCCAGCGAACAACTTCATGTCAATATGATGAAAATCTAAATAAATAATGTTTTATTTTAAAAAGAACTGTATTATGCAACTGTGCCACAATAATTTCCTTTAAACAAATTCATTGATCACTGTTATCCAGTGGGAGGTTACTGGATGAATAAATCACAGAATAAATGCAGTGATCCAGAACTTTCAGAATGATATAGACCATCAGTATATGTGTCGACATTAGCTTAGGTCCCATCATTTGAACAGAAAAGAAAATACGGTGGGGGTGGGGGGGGGGTGGTAACCTTACCCTTGGGATTGCAAGGTGTCATAAACCATTAGCAAGTCTATCTGAGATGACTCAGCATGGTTTGAGGCAAATGTGGCCATTTAGCCATGCAGTTTGCACCACGTTAACTGGTATGGACTTCATACAATAGCCTCATAGCCTCATAGCTCCAGTGTGAAACTACATACGATGCCAAATTGTCGCCTTAATAGCACTGAGAAAGCAATTTGACCAGCAATGCATCAGTACAGCGCTGTAATCCGTGTGGTTTGTCTTTAATATGTATAATGCTGTAGGAGACCAGTAAAAATGGTAATGTACAAAATACATAACGATTCTCACAACGGATAAAGCTGTATTTTTTTCTCCCTTCATTGGTCTCTCCCCTGTCTCTTGGATTTCTGCTTTGTGTCACTATGTTTCTACAGCTGTGGTTTCCCAATGATGTAACATTACATTTAATAACAGTAGGGAGTTTTGGGCTCCTGTCACCACTCGCTCTTTATCATTATTAAATCTCTCGTTTAAACACACATACACATACCCACATTATCCTACCTGTGTTTGGTGTGATTTCACAAACGGGATTTAACCTGGTTGTAAATCTTGCCACATTGTCACATCTCTGAGATTATCTGATTTCCCTGAAAGAAAGAAAACATGGGCTTGCTTTTCCCTGCATTCCAAAGCAGTGTGTCAGTCCAGTGCAGGAGATACTGTCACCCCCAAAATCAAGTCTGGTGCTCAGTCAGCTCTCACAGCCTGCAGGCAAAAGAAAAAGAGAAGAAAGAGCCCTAGAGAACAGCACACTCACCAGGTCAGCTGCTCTGAAGGGATAGTTTGACACACCCATGCACCTCCATTCCAAAACTTTATTGTCTAACAAGTTTGGCTATAGCTAACAAACAATGAGCACTTATATCTCACCACTTAGCAAACGGCACACCTGAGGGAACTGAGGTGCTTTTTGTTAATGAGGTGTCTGAGTGTGAAATGCTTCTTCCTTGTGGACTTTCAGGATAGAACCCTTCAGTTAGTCAGCCTCTTATGCATTTAAATGTTTTTTAAACATTGTCCTTTGGAAACCAAAAGTGGTTCTTCTATGGCATTGCACAAAGAACACTTTCTGACAGTTGGAGTAATTTTAAGAAACAGAGACAAAAAAAACCAACAAATCAAAAAGAAATTGCAAAAAGAATTGTAACTAATAGTAACAATGATGCCACATATTGTCAAAAAGAACCATTTCTAGCAATTTAGCTACGCATTGGAATTTGTGTTTTATAGAACCGTTTTATTTAGTTTTTGGGGAGTACATGACATAGCAGTAGCAGCTCTCTCACTATCCCTTTCTCTCTCTCTATCGTATTCTTTGTCTACAGTAAGTGAATGGAAACTCCTCTCCTGTATCCTCTCATGTGTGTGTGTGTGTGTGTGTGTGTGTGTGTGCGCACGCCTATGTCCGCACATGCACCCACAATATCATCAGAGAGTGTAGGAGTTATTCTTGCTGTGCATAAAGAGAAGCAGAAGGTCTGGACGTGTGTGATTTAACTTCACAGTGTGTTTACTCCACCGCCCCCGTCCAGTCTATTTCACTGCTCTGCCTGGGGTTATGAAAACAGCACAGGCATATTTATGCTCTATTTACACACACGGTTTTCTTAAGCTCTGATGAAAGCAATGGAAGTGAGGGAAGTGAGAGATGGAACTGTTAGATGTGTCAAAAATGATGAAAAGAGTTGTATATGATCTTGAAATGAATGTCAAAGGTGTAATGATACAGTTGTGCACAGTGTATGTTTATGTACAACAAAGACTAATAATTGATTATTGCATGGCCATTGTCTAACATTATCCCATTAAACTGTTTCTGTTACTGTTCTTTAAAGACTGATATATGGATATATGGCCTCGGTTTTGATTGGCTGCTCTGTTCTGTGCCTCAAAAAGCAGCCTTGACTGAAACTTCTTTATGAATGGGTGGGTCTAAACTGCTGTAGGGTGGATGGTTGGACGTATGTAAATGTGGTTTCATTACATCACAAAAGACATTAATTCAAGATGGGCTTTTTTGTACCTTAGTCTCCCTGGACTGCATAGATCAGGGAGGGAAAAACCTGTTTGAAATTTAAACCGTGTTCACATCTTACATTACTCTCTTTTGTTTGAAAAAAAAATCCATGACATAGTTTTCCATGATATGGGCGCTGTAATAGTTTCTTTTTTTGTGTAAAAATACTTGGAATATTATTATAACACAAAACACCTTAGTTGGCTTGTTAATATTTCATATTAAATACATTTTTTGAAAGAAAAGGTGTTTGAAAATATATAAAATGTATAAGAAGACAAGAGCTATAGTGTGTCTCATAGTAGTATGTCAGACACAGACAAAAAAGAAAGCAGAAACTGTGTGCGTGTGTGTCTAGAATAAATGTGTGTCAGTAGGCTGTTCTTATGTCCCAGATATCAGTGTAACCTCAGCAAAACTGCCTTGCAAGACACACCATCACTGTATATATACTGTATGTGTGTGTGTGTGTGTGTGTGTGTGTGTGTGTGTGTGTGTGTGTGTGTGTGTGTGTATGCATGTGAGTATGTAAACTTTCATTTTAGACATAACACTGTGCTGCATGCAAATCTGACCCTGAGTCAGAGTGTGAGTACCTCTGTCAGGCTCCAGCATGACTGTTATTTCTTCCATACATTTTTATTTCATCTGCATCCGGCTGATCGATATGATCTTGGTATCCGTGGCCTGGATATTAAACACAGTTTGCATGAATATGATCATAATCATAATCATAATCTGCTTTTTGGAGCATGGCCACTGGGAGTATATGGGGCAGGACGCTTTCATAATGGCACATACACACAAACACACACGAGCACACACCCACACACACACTGGAAATCCTTGTAATGAACTAAATCATATTTAAATTGCCCAATCAGGAATCCAGTCTGTGACATGTGATATGAGTAAAATGTGAAATGGAATAAATTAGAGATGATAAGAAATGTACATATCTGATCTGCATACAGCTCTCCTATTATAATTGGCCCAAATTATAATATCATCATCACCATCATTATCATTACCATTGTTAATAGCAAAATTTAAATAATAATAATAGTAGTATTAATAATAAAAACAATAATAATCATCACAGCAATAGTATTAATAATGACATTAACAACAACAACAACAATAATAATATCAATGTTAAAAATGCTGATGGGAGTAGCAGAAATCGCAGTACCTGTGGTGCAGTTGGTCCTGTGTAGTGTTTGCATGTTCTCCTCGTGTCCACATGAGTGCAAAGACATGCACATCAGGCGAACTGGATGTTGCTCCTAGGTTTTAATGTGTTTGTCTGTGTGTCTGCCCTGTGATGGACTGGTGACGTGTCCAGGGTGTTTGCCTTTTGCCCTATGAGTGCTGGGATGAGCTCCAATGCCCCTTGTGACCCTAGTTAAGGAAAATGAGTACGGATAAAGGATGGATGGATGGATGGATGGATGGATACATTAGTAAAAACAGTAGCTATGCTATTTCACATTTTGTCACATATTCATGTATTTATTCTATTGATAGTAAAGCTATACCCATAACTGCATGGCCACAAACAGCTCCAACTCAATTGATCAATTTGCTAATGACACAGAAGTGCTAGGGTTTATCCCAAACAACGATGATACAGCATACAAGGTGGAAAATCTGACATTGTCATGTTAAGAGAACTGCCTGCAACTGAATGTCAGCAAAACAAAGGCACTGGTGGTGAATTTCAGTTGGAGACAGCAGTGGTTCTACACCCCCTCAGCATCGAAGGGACTGCAGTACAGAAGCTGAGCAGCTTGGACAGAATACCTGGACGTTCACATCTCCAAGGATCTGACATGTTCTGAATATATTCAAGATTAGTCCAAAAAGGCAAGGCAGTGTCTCCACCATCTGAGACAGCAGAGGAAGTTTCAGGTCTTGCCAGTGACCCTAAGAACTTTTTGAGTTGGTGCTGTAGAAAGTGACTCAGAACATGATTACCTGGTTCAGGGAAAGCTCTAAACAGGAAATTAAGGGACTAAGGAGAGTGATCAGAACGTCACAACAGATCATCTCCACCGTCTCTGCAGGACATTTATACCACCAGATGCAAGATCATAGCAGCTAGTATCATGAGAGACTCGTCTCACCCCAGCGATTATCTGTTTGAACTACTAAAATGAGGCACACGCTTCAGGAGTATTATGGCCAGAACAGAGAGGCTCAGGAGGCGCTTCTGTCCTCAGAATATAAGACTTTTAACTAGGACACGACACACAACTTGAACTGTTCATTATAACACAACTGAAATCTCTGCCTCATTGTATCTCACCTGCCCCTTTACCTCTCTACCTCACTGTACCTCACCTGCCTCTCTACATAAATATCTGCCCCACTACCTCACCGTATTTCACCTGCCTCTCTACCTCTGTGCCTCAAATGCCTCTCTACCTCACTGTACCTCAAATGCCTCTCTACCTCACTGTATCTCTCCTGCCTCTCTATCACTCTGTATCTCACCTGCCTCTCTACCTCTCTGTATCTCTCCTGCCTCTATACCTCACTGTATCTCTCCTGCCTCTCTACCTCACTGCATCTCTCTTGCCTCACTACCTCTCTGGATTTCTGTATCTCACCCAGTGTCTCACATCAACACTAAACCAGCACACTGCACTTTACAGTACACATTCTATTACATTTGCACACTTCAGATTATGTTTAAAATTATAATTTGAAAATATATTTCTAGCCTTTTAATTTTCTCGTTGATTTATTGTAACTATATTGCACATTGTCACAGATGTTTCAGGGGCACATTTCACTATGCATTGTACTTGGATAACTGTGTATGTGACAAATTAAGAATTTTGAATCTTATTCAGAACACAAACAAATAGATCTGCTAACTCCAAGGTGGGACATGTCTGGGAAGGACTTGTGGGGAAGGGAGAAGAGACAGTTTTCCACTATAACAGAAGAAAATCATAAGCAAGACATGAAACAAGACAACTCAATCACAGATAATGAATCTACACTGTTACGGAGTCACCCCAGGAATAGTCAGCTTTATATACTATACATTTTTACAACCAACAACTGTTATTTATTTATGCCAAACCAGTCTTTTGGCAAGACTCAGTCTGGAATACTCACAATCTACACACCTTTCCTCAGGGCACTGTATTGAATTATGGCCTTATTTCTATAGCTATTTCTGTTATCTTGGAAAAAAACATTTTAAAAGTTAATTGAATTATTTTTTTTTTTTACTTTTTAGAAGTGTGAAACACTCAAAGAGAAAAATGCAAAGATGTGGGAAAACACACAACATCCCTCTGACTTCCTACTGCTCACAGCTGCATGGGATATATATGTGTTCCCCAACTTCCATGCAGGTGCTGTGAGGTCACTTCCTGCTTGCTGGGCTTCTTTCCGTAGCAGCCGCCATTTCCTGTTCCAAACAGGAAGCAGGAAAACCATCCCTGTCCAGCAGGGGGCAAAGGTTAAAGGGTCAGGAGCAGGATCTATGCATGAGTGTGTGTGTGTGTGTGTGTGTGTGTGTGTGTGTGTGTGTGTGTGTGTGTGTGTGTCCTCTATAACACGTATTTATTGATCACTTTCAATACAGATGTTTCTCTGAATAGATAAGAACCTGATATTTATTGTAGATCATTCAACCTTAATTGTGATTATTAAGTGCACTTTTTGTCTAGTTTTACTTTCCATGATGCAGGCTGAAGCCCAGCTGTAAAAACAGCATTTAAATATGTTGAAAAGTGATACCGTCAGCACCTTCAGCAGACTAAGCCGGACAGGGATCGGATGGCTAGATAAACAAGCAGCAAACCAACAAAAGCAACAACAAAGTGGAAAAAACCAGTTCCCCTCCAGAGCCAACTGTGTAACATGAATCCTTGAAAAGAATATAAATCATATGTTCTGGCCTTCACAGTCACCAGATCTCAGCCCAGATGAACACCTATGGGAGATCTTGGACCGGCACGTTGGACAGCATTCCCCACCACCATCATCAAAACATTCACTGAGGGAATGTCTTTTGGAATAACAGTGTTCCATCTCTGCAGTGCAATTCCAGAGTTTTGTAGAATCTATGCCAAAATGCACTGAAGCTGTTTTAAAGGTGGTCCAACATCGTTCTTAAACCTTACTCAACCTGGATTAGTTTGACAAGAGGAGCTTCGGTAATGTGATTTGAATCTGGCCAATCCAAGTGTCTGTGAAATTCCCTCAAATTAACCCAGAGCATTAATCTTCATGATATTTAATTTTCTAATTAATTTTCTATGTAATTAGATCATAATCATGTTGTAGAGTCATGCATTAGACTTGTGGATTTAGCAGTTAGCCTTGTCTCTGTTTGCCAAAACTGAAGCTGCTCTTTTGTATTACCAAGGCTGGGATGTAAACTGACAGCTTGTGGCCTGGTGGTTAAGGAGTAGCCCCTGTGATCAGAAGATCATGGGTTTGAATCCCAGGGCTGCCAGTGGCGCCACTGAGGTACCCTTGAGCAAAGTACCGCCACCCCACTCTGCTCCCTGGGAACACACAGTTCTAATTAGACATCAGTAATGGAATATGGACAGTGTTCACCCTGTATATTTTCATGTTCAGTGTGAATCCTGCATTAACATCGAAAGCTCTTAGCTTAACCTTTCCACAATCAGGAAATAATGTAAAAAAAATCAGTGCGCAGTTTTTGGCTGTGTGTGTGTGTGTTTGTGTGTGTGTGTGAAGGCGTGCTCATGGTCATGTCCTGTCCTGTGCATGCTTTTACTTCCTCTTTTGTCACCAGTTTTTCCTCTGTCTGTCAGCATATGAAATGAGCTCCTCAAACTCAGTCACATTGCACTGCAATTGAGTAATATGTTCGCATGCTGAGACAGGTTTCTCTCTTTAGTGTGTGCGTGTGTGTCATTTCCCATGTAATCCAATGGAAAATGTGTCATCTGTCAGAAAATGTCACCCTTCCTCCTCCTGGACTTACACACGCACACACACACAGACACAGACACAGACACACACACACACACACACACACAAACACACACACACACTCAGGTGTTTGTGTGCATCAACCTAAAAGTGGCTGTAATATTTTATAGCCTGGCATTAATATCAAAACTTGGTCAAAAAAGAAAAAAATAACCTCCCCATGTTAATTTTTGCTACCCTTATAGGATGTATAGCACTAAGCTAATGGTGGTTGACATGAATATTTGTGGCTGTTTTGGATTAAACACATACATCTAAAAATAAGTAAAACATATTAACACATATTTTTGCTCGTATGTGGCAGTTTTACAGAGACTCCTACAGCTAGTGACATAACTCACGAAATTGACCGCAACTAAAAGTCTGCCACTTCCCAATTTTGCTGGTAGTTGATGTAAATGTCTTAGGTCCAGGTCAGGCCCAGCCTAACCAATGGGAGAGCTTGCTTAGCTGTATCTACCTTGATACAACAGGTGGGGAAAAAATCCAGAGTGGACAATTATTCATTGTGTTGTTCTTGTTTTGGCCCATTTTGGTTTACTGCATAGATATATATATATATTTACAGTAATCCCCCGCTTTTCACAGGGGTTACGTTCCAAGAGCACCTGTGTATAGTGAAAAACCGTGTTGTATTGTGTAAACCCTAAACATGCCTCCCAAATATGCTCCCCAAAACACTTTAATTTCATTTAAAATTCAGTTTAATACATTACCCTTAACGAAAATGTAAACAGGGGCGGAATGGCAATCTGTGCGTTCTGGAAAATCCAGAATTCTGGACTTTTCCAGAAGAGAGAGACAGAGAGAGAGAGAGAAAGAGAGAGAGACAGAGAGAGATTGAGACAGAAAGAGAGACAGAAAGAGAGAGAGAGAGTAAGAGAGAGAGAGAGATTTAAATTCAGCGCGGCAGAACGGATAGATTGCCTGTCCGCACCTGTATACATTTTTGTTAAGGGTGTATTATGCTGAATTTAAAATGAAATTAAAGTGTTTCGAATTCAGTCATTTTCTCTCTCTCTCTCTCTCTCTCTCTCTCTCTCTCTCT
>JBBJLS010000148.1:21921183-21935608 GCA_037577275.1 Bryconaethiops microstoma | reverse complement strand
TGTATGTGTGTGTATATATATATATATATATATAGATATATATATATATATATATAGGTATATAACCTTACAGTGTGTGAAGGTTCTTTGTATCTTTAGAAGGCATAACAAAAATGGTTCTTCTGTGGTAAAAATGGTTCTTCTGTGTGGCACCTTGATTTAAGAGCATAGATTTAGGATCAGCTTTAAGATTAGGTTTAGATTTTACATTTGATTTTAGGTTTAGTTGCATGATGACATGATTTGGATTTTAGTCAAAGATAGGGTGAACATCTACAGTGGGCTTTCAAAAAGAAAGTGTTCCACATTTTATTTTGTTTGTTCGTTTTTGTTTAAAAGTATTTGCTGAGACATATATGCCTGACACATTCATGGTTGCTGTGTAAACACAATTTTATTGTCTTTAATACTTAGTTTTAGGGCATCAGTGAATTGTCTGTGTCTCTCTGTTGCTGTTTCTACTCTTTTGCCCCTTTAAAGACTGAAACTGATGCTCCATGTCAAGCTTTCTCCCTCCATCCCTGGCTGTTATTGTAAAGGGGTGGGGGGAGGGGTATCCAGGCCAAGAGAAACGAAGAGAGGGAGGGATGGGGGGTGAGGGGGGTTAAAACTGGGTCAAACACACACAAGCGCATGCTACAAAAAAAAAAGCGCTTGCTATATAACACCATGGCAACCTGTCTGCAGTAGCAGATGGGTAAAAATGCAACTGGAACAGAATCATGAGACAAAAAGACACAGTCTTGCTCTGGCTGTCTGTCTATCTCACTGTGTGTCTGTGTGTGTGTATGTGCGTGTGTGTGTGTGCGTGCATGTGTATGTCTTACTTCCATGTGTTGCCTTCTGTCTAGTCTTTCTCTTCCCCTTCCAAGGACAGAACTATCCCCAGTTGCAAGGACAAACTGTAAGCAGCATTCGCGTGCGTGTTTGTGTCAGAGAAAGAGAGGGAGATTTTACAAACTATCAGGGCATGCGATCGTACTTACATGCCAAATGCATTATATTTACATAAATATCTGTGTGTAATAATATTCTAAATATGTATTATATGTATTGTCGCTGCCCATAGAAACGCGTGTATCCATTTTTTCTACATAATTTCAACGCAGCAGTCTTCCTTTAGATTGAGTGAAACTTTCAAAATTTTTACCTTATCTTACATTATAATTAAAGGACCTTTCGCCTTATACTGTACATTTACAATTTTTATATGTAATATTAATATACACCATTTGTTTTCAAAATTACGATCAGCCATACCATTAAAAACACATGTCTGAAATTGTTTAGGTTCCCCTCGACCTGTTGAAACATGGACTCCACAAGTTCTTTGAAGGTGTGATGGAGTATCTGACACCAAGATGTTAGTAACATGTCCTTTAATTCCTGTAAGATTCGAAATGGGTCTCAATGGGTCCAATACATCTCACAGATTTGGGGACTTTGAAGGTCAAGTCAACACCTTGAACTCTTTGTGATGTTCCTCAAACTGTTTCTGAACAATGTTTGTAGTGTGGCAGGGCCCATTATTATGCTGAAAAAGAACATTACGGGATACTGTTGCTATGACAGTGTGTTTTGATTGTCAACAAGGTTTAGATAGGTGGTATGGGCATGAACATGAGTGGACTGGGGTCAACATAAGCACTATGACCAGTCTGCAGCTACACAGTAAGCTGTTATACCCTGTTTGTCTTGACACTTTCTATCATAGCTTTCTTGGCAATTTGTGGTACAGTAGCTCTTTTTCAGTCCCCACGTATACCATTGGGTCTTGGACACCAGTGACCCTTTTACCCGTTCATCGGTTGTCTTTCTTTGGATCACTTCTGGTAGGTAATAGCCCACCCTTTGACAGGTGCCACTGGAACAAGATAATCAGTGTTATTTACTTCACCTGCATGTGGTGGTGGTAATGTTGTGGCTGATGTGTATAAAACCTCAGGAATCACACATCAGTTTGACAAATGACATATGGTTTTTTGTGGTCAGCCCTGTTTTTCGATGTTTTCGTCTTTTTTTACAAAGGCAGGGCATTGTTGTCTTGAAAAACAATCAGACACGCACACGCACACATAAACACACACATACCTCCTCACGCAGTAAACCCATTAAAGCCCAATTCCAACCTATTGACTGTATAACAGAGCCTCCCTTCCCCTATCTGTCTGAGAGAGTGTGTAAGTGTGAGAGTGGTGGGGAGGGGGAGAGAGAGAGAGAGCGAGGAGAGAGCTGTAGTACGTGACTGTGCTGATGAGGAGCTGCTGCTGGCACACTGACCCACTAACACTGCAGTTCCACACTGCCAGACACACTCTCACACATATACACACACTCTCTCACACACACACACACACACACACACACACAGACACACTTGAATCCCACATGCAATTGTCTACAACATTTGCATAAATTGTAGGTTATTGAGTGCATTTGGCTTTAAAGCGACAGTTTGTCAGAAATGTACAGTTAATAGTAGCCAGTCAGCTAAAACCATGGCCCTGTTTAGAGTCTGAAAATTGCTACTTTAGCCATGAGACTATTGTAATTGATTTTTATGTATGAAAATGATCACTGTGCTGACTAAAATCTAAGAGTGTTTGATCGATTGTTCAGCTGGAAGAACAAAGCATTTGGCAACAGTGCATGGTATCTCCACAGCTACCCCAGCCATTTACATTCTTGCGAAGAAGCCATTGCTGGAACATGGTGAAGAAATATCAGATATGTCAAGTGAGGAGATCTGAATCTCTCCTGTTGTTGAGAGGGAGAATAAAGATACGGATACTTTTCAGCGCATTCTTTAAAGAAATGTCTTTAAAAACGCTTACAGTGCTAACAGTGTATGAAACTTACTGCTTAACTTACACAGTAGATGTAGAGCAATTTACAGTTGTAGCTGAATAATAAGCAACATGAAAACATGGGGTTTATAACACACACACACTCTTCACTTCTCTGAGACAATTCATTGTCCATCCAAGTGAACTGCCTCTTCCACCATCAGAGGATTTGTACGTGATTTGTCATATGTGGTTTCCTGTTGGTTTGCAGCTTTTGTCTTAATTTTCAGATTTGTTTTGAACCACAGAAATGTCCTGATCCAACTCATTCTGCAGAAAAACTACAGGAATTTGCAATGAGTAATACTGACGTAGCTTGATTTTATACAATTGAAGTCATAAAATGGAAAAAACCTCCTGTAAAAAAAAAAGCTCTTGTAACATTTCCTGCATCTTCTTCTTGGATCAAGCAAAGTCCTACAAATTTCATGAAAATGATGGTCATGATGTTGCCGGATCCATTTTACAACCTGAAAATGCTGACTTGAAAATGCTGAGGTCTTTTCTTCTTAGCACTTAGTCTCTTCCTAAGCCTAGACATTTTTTTACGTCCCTTCCTTTAATATTCATCCATACTTCATCCACAAGTAACCATGCTAACAAAGCCACATGCATCTAGCACTTATCCTACAATCTCAAATTCAAAGATTTACGATGTCATGATTCACTTTGGGTTGGTGCATCAGGTCAGTGTGTTGGGTAACTTAGGGCTAGTATGTTGGAAAATGTTTGGCTGGTATTTTAAAGAGCATTGGGTTACTGTGCTGTAGAATACTGTGCTGGTTTTTTGAAGAACATTGGCCTGATATGTTAAAGAAAATAGGCTAGTATGTTGGAGAATGTTTGGTTGGTCTGTTGAAGAACACTGGGTTGATATATTGGAGACAGTTGGGCTGGTGTGATGAAGAAGTTAGGGTTGGTGGGTTAGAGAACGTTGGACTGGTATGTTGTAAAACATTCAGTCATGTCAGCGGAAAATGTTGAGTTGGTATGTCAAGAACATTGGGTTGGTCCACTGGAGAACGCTGGGCTGGTTCGCTGGAGAATGTTGGACTGGTTTAAAAGTATGCAGTATCCCCCTCCCTTCCCCAACACCCATCCATCCTTCCTTCCACCCAATTCTGCCTTGAGCAATCAAATGGGCCTGGGGCTAACCCCTCTGCTAGGGAGATTATTGGGACAGCTGAGAGGAAATAGAGACCACTGGGTGTCTACAGCATTCCTGGCATACCACTGCTACCAACAGAGAGAGGGGCTGCATTTGGGTTGGGGGCGGAAAGGGGGTGGGAAAGCATTATGAGTGTGTGGCATTCAGATGTTTGTGGTCGACATGTATTCTTGTTGAATGCTGTCGCTGTTTTGCCTCAAGATCAGCAGACACTTTGCTGCTCTTTGAGAATGTTGGAAAGCTCAGCTTTTCAAAAAATGTTAGTATAAGTTAGCATATTTTCTTCATCAATTTGTAAACAGAAAGGTGTTTAGATTTCCACACGTTCCTTCACAAAAAAGGTAAAAAAATGAAGAAACTGCTGTTAAAAAAACTACTTTGGGAATAAATCCAAAGGCAACATATTTGATCCCGCTGTTGTGACATCATTACTCATCACCTTTGGGCCAACACAGCTTCAATATGTGCTTTTAACACCAGTTTGGAAAAGAAACCTGGGCATTCATGATTTAAAACCTGCCTTTCATACCAAAGAAGACACTTTGGTGAACATGAGGCTGAGATCAAATACATCCAAAGCAGAGCAAGAAACTGTTTTTTGTGAAGAAAACCTTTGCAGGTGTTTTTCTCTTGCTTAATTGAAAAGCAGACCGTTTTAAACCTCTTGAAAGAGTCCAACAGTTTATTCTCAAAATAATAAATGTGCAGTCGTTTGCAAAAGTTTGGGCTCCTTAGGTCAAATTATATTTTTTACGAAAATAAGCATTCATCCTTTACAGGAAACTGAATTTGTAGAGCACAGTTTGTATTTATTTGTATAGTATATAGTGGGGAGAGGTCAAATGTAAGATATAAAATGATTTTTGCACAAGCCTCTGGCAGGTGAAGTGAATAACATTAAATTTGTTGTTACAAAGAACCTGTCATATGGTGGATGTATTAGGCAGCAAGTCAACAGTCAGTTGTTGAAGCTGATGATTGCTAAATGCTCAATAATGTGTGAAGGAAGTGTAGGCCATCTGGGCTAATACCACTGAAGAACACAAATTGCTGAAAAAAAGTGTGTCATTAATGAAGAGATTGTACCAGGAAGAATGATAGGGAGAAGGCTCTGCTGGGAAGACTTGATGTTGCAACATTACTTTGAGGATTTGATTGCAGCCATGAGAGCTTTAATAAGATTAAGCACTGAAGTTAGATGATCAGTTCTGGGTCACGAATGCCATTCCTCTCAAAAGGCATCCCACCACTTCAGAGAACAGGCATTTTGGCTTCTCCAGAGTGTCCCATTCTATTACAATATTTTGCTGAATTTCTAATTGAAGAACAGATGTCTGGATACTTTTGGACGTGAAGTGTATAAAGTTATATGGATGTACAGGCTCCTGTCATAACATGAAATGGAAGTGATTTCCATTTCATGTTATGACAGGACCAAATGGCTCAAGTGAACCATGGAAAGCTGTCATAAAGGACATGTCTTAAATGACAAATAGACTAACAGCTCTGCTTCCTGGCTGAGGTTTTGTGACTTGTTGAGTGCTAGGATCAAAATACGGTGGCAAAGGACACCGGTGGCATGTAGAGACAAGTTCGGTGCGTTACAACACTCATCTGTAAGATGTTCCAACACTGTAGATTGCTATCATTTAAAGGACAGATGGCACAGAAATCGGAGTGAACCATAAAATAAAAAACAGAAACGAGTTTGGTTTGTAAAATAATATAGAGGCGCACAACGACATTGCAAGACATGAGGCTTCCTACATACCTTAGAACTTATAAAACTGAAACTCTTACCTGGAAATCCTCCCTCCTGTGGGCCCTGCTTGGTATTCAACACGCTGTGGAAACCTCTTCTCTATAATTCAGTTGTGTTGATAAACAGTTCCAAATGCACAATTCCTATATGAACTATTACCAAAAATCTATAAGATTTATTACCAAGACACAATTGTTCTGCACTGTCTACATTTGACAAGAGCTTAATGCACCATGAACATATGCCTCTATTAGGACTTCACACTCTTTGTTCTCCACACAGAGGGATAACATCCCTTGTAGCATTCACATTGCTCCATTCTCTTACACCATCACTGTCAACAGGTAAAAACTTAATTCTAAATGATAATGTGAAATGTGAGCCATCTAATTCTCAGCATAAAACATCAGAGAGGAAAAAATGCACACATTTTTTGTTTTTGTTCATTAACTCAACTCAAAATGTGTCTTGCTGCGATTGTGCAAAACTGTGCATTCAAACAGTATAAAACAACGCATTAAGACAAGAAAAGATCGTGAACTCACAAACTGAACTAAATGTAACATGTTTTTGCTAAATGTACTTTTTATATTATGTTTTATTTACTAAGGCTTTGAATTGTTTTTTCAGCATGAACTACACCTAGTGGTTAGCTGGTGGTCTAGTGGTTAGAGAGTTGCCTCACACTGTTTGCGCTCCTCACATGGAGCGTTTCGTAGTAGTGTTCAGCGTTTTCAGATGAATGCTAGGTTTTGTTCCGAGTTTGCTCTTTTAGCAATGCTAACTTAGCGCAGTAGACTGTGCTGAGCTAATAAAAAGTTCTTAAAAACACAACTTTTTATTAGCTAACAAGTACATTTTTTCAGTAATAGTTCATTCACTATTCAATTCAATATTAAATTCTTTAAATGCATTATATGGACAAAAGTATTGGGGCATGCCTATTTTCCAGGGATTGGGTTAGGCCCCTTACTCTCAGTGAAGGACGATCTTAATGCTTCTGCAGACCAAGACATTTTGGACAACGGCATGCTTCCAACTTTGTTAACACAGTTTGGCGAAGATCCTTTTCTATTCCAGCATGACTGTGCCCCAGTGCACAAAGCGAGCTCCACAAAGACATGGTTGGCTGGATAAGTTTGGTGTGGAAGAACTTGACTGGCCTCACAGAGCCCTGACCTCAAACCCATCCAACACCTTTGGGATGAACTGGAACGGAGATTGCGATCCAGACATCAGTGCCTGACCTCATAAATTCTCCACAGAATGAATTCGCACAAATTCCAAGAAGAGTGGATTATAGGTGCAAAAAGGGGGACCAACTCCATATTAAAGTCTATGTATTTGAATGCAATGTCACTAAAAGTCCCTGTTGATGTAATCAAAGTCAAAGCCAAAGTGAACTTTATTGTCATCTCGGCCATATACAAATATACAGAAGGACAAAATGGCAAAGCTCAGGTTCCACAGAATACATACAGTAACAGACACAAGACATTGTGAAACAAACAAAAATAAGAAGTATAAAATAAGGTAAGGGTGAGATTTAACCTTCTCTGAGTGTGTGTGGACAGCTTTCTGTGCACTGTATACAAATACAAGTAAAATAAAATATCCAATGGTTTAAAAAATGTATAACCTGTAAAGCCAGTATAGCTAGTGTAAACAGTATAACAGTAGAAAACAGTATGAAATAAGTGAAAACAGCAGCTTGAGTATACACTCTCAAAGGTTTGTGTGTTCTTTAAGAATTGAGCAAACAGTACGTAGGTATAGACAATACCCAGTACACACAGTGTAACAGTATAACCAAATATAAATGGCAGCTTAAGTATGGATTCTTAGGGCTTTGCACACTCTAAGAATTGTGCAAACAGTATGAACAGTATAGACAATATAACCAATATACACAGTACAACAGTGTAACAATGGTCAGGCGTCCCAATACTTTTGTCCATGTAGTCTTTGTTTTTAGTAGCTCCATTGGGTTAAGGCTAACTTCTATGTTGATGGAAATTGTGAAAGCCCCTCCCCCTTGTGCTTAAGCCCCGTCCATTGTGATTGTGATGGAACCCGCCCAATTCGTCTAGGACTGAATAGTAATCCGAACAAGCCCCGCCCCCTGGCTACTAACCAGTCCTCCCCTAGGACCCTCGACTTCCAGTCCAACGGGGTGGGCGGGGCTTGGGCTTCACAAATACACAGAGCAGCATCTCTCCTACCCTCACACTGCTCTCACCGTGGAGTCGTGTGGATGTGATTCTACAACTTTCTGATCCAAATCTCATTCCTTGCATTATTAAGGAGAAAAAAAAACTCACAGCTGTAACTTCTGAGCCATTTTGGAGGGGGTTTAATTTTTTTTCCTGAATACCTCTTTCATTTCTCTTCCTTCTTTTCCTCCGTGAATTTGGGTTTTATTGAGGAGACAAACGAAGATGGGTTCTCAGGCGTCTAAGGGCGGGGTTGAGGTTGAGACTGCAGCAGCTAAAGCCAATGGCCAGGTAGGTTTTAATTTTTTCATTTTATTATATTAATTGCCTTTTCAGACAGGTTCTATCCAGAGCTGTTTTTCTCCCCTCTCTCTCTCTTTCTCTCTCATTCTCTTTCTTTCTCTCCCCCTCTCTCTGTGTCTGGTCAATGGGGTTTGCAAGCACACTGGGTTTCTGCTAGTGGAACCCTCATCAAGATACTTTAATGCTCTCCAGAATCTCAATTTGAATGGTATTAAGTCCAGCTTGGCTGATCTCGCTCCTCGTGGTATATATACAGGTGGAGCTGGGCTTTAAGACTTTGGGGGTTTATTTATGGGGGGGATGGAGGACTGAGGTTAAAAAATCGAGGTTTAAAATGTTTTTGTTGAACATTTTTCCCCCCACGAATTAAATTTCCATCGTGGTTTGTGTTGGCGCTGAAATCGGCAACCCAGCTTTTAGAACAAAAGAGCGCAAAGCATGCAAATGAAGGGGGGTGCGGTGGGGCACCCACACACACACGCACATACTCACATACACACAAAGACTAACAGCTACAGCCAGGCGAAAAAAACACGCCTGTTTTTTGCGCATCTTGCGCCGAGCTGTGCGCGCGTGGTGTGCGCTCTTTTGTTCTCGGTGCAGGTGGTGTGGGTCTGAACTGCACTGATCGCTCTCTCTGGTGCGGCTTCCCCGGTTAAATTCGCGGTGGGACTGAATTTGCGCAGACTAGACCATTTGTCTGAAGAAAAAACCGCTATCTAGGATGATGGAGAAGCAGTTTGGCTCTAATTTTTTGGACGTACGTTGTTAAAGAAAGAACGGATCTCATCGTCGTCGTCGTCCTCTTTGTTTCCTCCCGCGGAGAATCTGCGCAGATCCGCAGCGCCGCCTTTTGTCCAAATTGTGCAATCGCAGCGGCGCACGCTAAAATGTCGATATAGCGCCCCTCGCGGTCAAACTATGAACTGCTAAATGACCAGTGTGTGTACATACATATGTAGACTTGAATATATCTCTAGATATGTGTGTATGTAGAGACACACATATGTAGAGGGAGATCATATATATATTGTATATCCCCAAATGGAGAAACTGTTTCTATCAACAAGAACGAGTATTTACTTATGAAATATATATTTAAATACTTAACCAGAAAACGTGTCACAAATTGAAAGTTATCAAAACACTGAAGTCCGAATAAAAGTTACATCACCAAATAAAGGTTAACAGTGAATTCATTTTTACAGAATGCATTGTTATGTTCCAGCCTGTCTAGATTTATCAGTAAGCACAATACAATAGTTTTATTACATACCACTCTTGAGCAGCAAACATCATTCACATCATGCATACCCATTGGCTGCTGCTGTTGCTGCCCGAGGCATATCTGAACTTTACATCTCTGAGGGTAATTTTACTGTGCGACAGACTGAACATTAATAGATACTGTCAGGTTTTTTGCCCGTGACATACTCTTTCAGTTCATTGAACACAAATAAGTTTTTCAATGCAAACAAGTTTGTGTTTATTATTGTTTTTTTTTACCTTATGGTGTATTATCCAGGAACTACTTTTCATTTTTTATTGTATATGATGGAACTATTTATGTACATATGACAATGAGAAATTGAAAACTATTCCCATTGACAGAGCCATATTTGGACTATATTTGTCTTTTAGTGGAGTATCTCCATTCGGAATTCTGTGTAGTTGGGAATTAGACTTAATCTCTGTCCAGATAAAAGACACTTGGGAGTTTGAGTTAAATTGTTAGATTTATATTTGATATTTTATTTATATTACTGTCCAAATCATCACTAATGTGACTAGCATGATGATCTTCTAACAATCTTTCTTCAATTTTAGGAGAACGGCCACGTCAAAACGAATGGAGACGTGTCTGCCAAGCCAGAAGGAGAGGCTGTAGCAGCCGACGGCAATGGGACAGCCGAGGTCTCTAAGGAGACAACAGAGGCTGGGGACGCCATTGAGGCCGCGCCCGCCACAGAGGGAGAGGCCCCTAAAGCAGATGGGGAGGCGGCCAAAGAGGCCACCAAGAAGAAAAAGAGGTTCTCTTTCAAGAACTCGTTCAATTTCAAGAGCATCTCACTGAAGAAGAGCAAGAAGGCCAGCGAGGAGGCGGCGGAAGGGGCCGCATCGCCCACCGTGGAGGAGAACGGCCACGCCGCCAAGGAGACCAAAGAGGAGGAACCGGCTGCTGAGCCAGCTGCGGAGACCAAGGAGCCCGAGGAGGAGGCAGCGGCACCAGCTCCAGAGGCAGAGGCGGAGCCTAAGGCAGAGGATCCCGCCCCTGCAGCAGAAGCCGCACCCACAGAAGAGACCACCAAAACTGAGGAGACCCCCGCTGCCCCTGCTGAGCCCGCACCCACCACGACCGAGGAGCCAGCTGCAGAGTGACCTTGTTTCCCTACTGCACCTGGACTGTTTTCCCTTTCTTTCTTTTTTTTTTGTTTGTTTTTCTTTACTTTTTCCTTTTTTTAAGATTGAAATATATAAAAATATATATATATGAGACTTGTGCCACGTTATCTGAAGTTACAACAGTTACTACAGAGAAAATGAGCCAATGATAAAGCTCCATGTTTGCCGATACAGCCACTAAGTTCACTGCCTGTTTCCTCATTCCTCCTCTATTGCCAGAGCTTCTCCCCCAGAGCTCTGCAGCTGTGAACAGGGGCCAGGCTCGGATGCCTCCCCCCCCTTTTTAACATACACATCAGGACTGCGGTGGGCCAAATGATGCGGCGGATGTTGTTGGAATGGATCGGGAATGGTTTCCTGGAGTAAAGGTCTCATAGCCCTTCTTGTTTTTTCTTTTTCTTTTTTTTTTTTTTTTAAAATTTTTTTTTTTATTTCCCTCGTCTTGACTCCTTGGATATTGGTGGCAGACGAACAAGTTGACGAATCGTCATTGGTAAATTAATGACGGTTAATGGACAATGTGAAGCCTCTTTTAAAAATAGTTTTTTTTTTCTGTTTGTTTTTAAAAGCTCTACATTCCTCCGTTTTTACCCCTGAAAAAGAAAAGCAAGTATCTAGTGCTGTGCTGAGAGTCAGAGACTTCGGAGAGTGGATGATTTTTAGATTTAGTCTGGTTTTAATGGCTTTTTCTTTTCTCTTCTCCAGTTGAAAGCACGTCAGCGCTCTCCCATGTCCACATCTCCGACTATGACGTAGGGGTGTACAAAAAAACCACTGCTTTTATCAGCTTCTTCTTTTCGTTTGTCCGTCTCTGTATATAATTTTTGTTTTTTTTTTTTTTTTTTTTGCTAACAATGTTAATGGTTTTATTGTAAGATCAAGGGCAAATAAATGTTGGATCCTCATTCCTTTTTTGCCTTTTAGATTTGTTTCCTTCTTTTTGCTTTTTGCTTTGGAGCACAGGAAACTCACAAAGCATTCTGGAAACGAAAGTGACTCCCAGGCGCCGGCTCCCCACTTACCAGGCCCTCCTTGTTTAAGAGCATTCTGATTCACAGAAGGGTTAAGGGAGGCTTCCAGTATCAGCTCCCAAACCCCTCACTTTGAGGCCTACTATACTGTAGCACCACAGCGAGGAATTCTATGCACACACTAACATTAAACAGCCATGTGTAAGCATTGCAACATTTTCTGTGAATGTTAACTGCAAACCATCTCTTAAGACCAAATCAAACTTCAGTTAGCACTTTAATGTTAATTATTTTAGCAAACCAGTTAAAACGAACATTTGACCTAGAGTTTAATAAGTTACCTGTGGTGTTATTCAGTGTTTTGTAGCACTGCATTATACTTTATGTCCTTAAATCTTTTATGTCCTAAATGTCCTAAAAAATAATTTTGTCTTCATCACTTTGGTCAACAATACACAGCCGTTAGGAATCCCTGTGGTGTTAACCAATCCTTCCCACCTCTATCCTAACAAACACAACCAAGCTCGCATTAGAGTGACTTCTACTGCAGTTATCGAGGAGTTATCTTTAGTCTTTAAGTGCATCTATGCTTATATCTTACATTTCATCATTTACAGCCTAAGAAAAGGAGATCAACCAAGGTAAGGCACGTAGATAGGTAGCTACTTTACTAACTTTAGCTATTTGTCATTTCTGTGGTCCGAGTCCATTCTCTCTTTACAGTTACTACAGTTATACAACTGACTGCATTAATGTTTGCTAACTGCCTTCCTTCTGCATTCACAAAGAAAACAGCATAGTTTTAACATTGGTCGTGTAATTAGAACACGTCTGTGTTAAAAATGCGATCACAACAAACATTCCATTTCTGCTACGCCTTAATAAGGTCACAGGTACCCAGAGCTTTTCCCGATCCCAACGGGTGCGTCAGCCTGGCAACAGTGCAACCCACCGCACCACTCTGGGACCCACAGCCACCAGAACACCTTCTTCTATACAGAATTAAGGAATTAGAAATGTGTGGAGTGCACTTTGCATGTGCCTTGTTTTCCAGTAAAAGGCAGGCTGCCGTCGTTTCTGGCCCACAGGGTTAACTGAAAAGTTCAGTGGTATGCAAAAGTTCGAACGGACCCAGTCAAATGACATGCTTTGCGTCTTTTTCAAAATAAAAAAAAATGAGTGCGGGGAACTTAAATGTGACATTTTTATACCAGTTTCTATGTATTTGCTGAATATCCAGGCCTTCCTTCTAATTAGGGAATTCATTAACTTTTAAGTGGCATTCTGACCTGAAACTAGTTTAATTTGTCATATAATTACATTATTTTAATATACTTTAATAGGATATCCAGCATCCTAGTGCTAACATAAGCTTCACTTTACTAGCTTATGAAAAATAAAAACTTAAAATCTCACTGTAGAACAAATGTAGCACAGCTATAGGATGCAAATAAAAATGTTTGTGTCATACACGTGTGACCGAAGTTAAGCATTATATTCCTAAACCTCACTGGTTTGACAGAATTCATGATTTCATATACAGTTACTACAGTTACACTACTGACTGCGTTAACAGCTTCCACTCTTCTTGGAAGGCTTTCCACAAGATTTTGGAGTTTCTGTGGGAATTTGTGCCCCTTCTTTCTATAGACACTGATGTTGGACGAGAAGGCCTGGCTCGCAATCTCCGTTCCAGTTCATCCCAAAGGTGTTGGGTGAAGTTGAGGTCAGGACTCTGTGCGGGCCGATCAAGTTCTTCCAGACTGAACTCACCCGACCACGTCTTTATGGAGCTTGTTTTGTGCTCTAGGGTACAGTCATACTTCCCCAAACTGGGTCTAGCCCAAAAACAGGCCTGGAAAACAGGTCTGTTCCAATACTTTTGTCCATACATTGTAGGAGGCCAGTGCGTATGTTCACAACAGATGTAGCAATAGTTATGTTTTTTAGTTTGACCAAAGTGCTCCTTTAAGTGCACCTGTTTCTGAAAGAGGTGTTCATATGCGCAGTTTGTATCTGCCTAGAAAAGCTCCAACCAATGGAGTAGGACTCTGCTGCACATGAGTCTAAGGTCGCCATGGGCAATAATGAGGGTCAGCTAGAGGGATATAAAGCCCCAGGCATTGGTCTGTGGAAAGTTCGTGTCCACTCCGAAGTGATGATGCTCCAGCCAGTAACTTGGGATCTGTTTGAGTGGGATTTGTGATCCAGAATGAATCCTGAATATCCTGTAGTGCTCCCATGGCTGAACGCACTGAAATCTTCACAGCAATGTTCCAACATCTAGTGTAAAGCTTAAATGGTACAGAAAATCAATACATATTGCACACTGATGCAGTGATCTATAATCTATAGTACATTTTGTAGGGAATTTCCAATCCGACAAAGTACATATATATATATAAGTGAGGGAAATTGTGTTTTCCATGATGTTCTTTAATTAAAATTTTTTACTCAGCACATTTATTATTGCTCACCACTCTTATTTTAGCATTATTGTTTAGCACTATTTATTTTATAAATGCATTTATGCCAAAACGCTTATGGGGACAGTAATTAGTCATAAATTACTTCTATGTAATATCCAGCCTATAGGAAAAAAAGATGTTTCCTTAAGAATACAAAAAAAGAAAAGATTGAAGCATAAGATGACTTTTCCCACCAGTAATAAATACTCTGCTGTAGTTTTATGGGTAACTTTACCTGCACCCACAACAATCCTGGCAGCAGTGTAGAAAACATATCAAATTAATGTTGTG
>JBBJLS010000148.1:21885909-21921083 GCA_037577275.1 Bryconaethiops microstoma | reverse complement strand
GTCTTAGACCTTCATCAGGAATTTACCTGATGAAGGTCTAAGACCGAAACGTTGTAATTTTTATAAAGAAATAATTGCTTGCGAATTGGTCAGCCTGTGGGATTCTTTCTATCTCCGTTATTGCTATTAATAAAAAGCACTGGCATTAGAGTATGTGTGGAGATCTATAGTAATATTGATAAAAGAAAATTCCAGACTGATTTGGCCAAAATCTGAAATGCTTCGTTGTTTGTTGGTTGGGGCTACAGTGCAGTCATGGGAGCATCAACTCCTAAACGTTCCAGTGCCCTAGGACCTTGTCTACACTGGGACATCCCTAAAACAGCTGAATCCCTAGTTAGGTTCCTACATAGGGAACCAAGACTTCGACACAGTCTGAGATTATAAGAATTTTGATCATCAAATTTTGGTAACTTTGGATCTTGCTGTGTTCTGTTTCCATGGCGAAATGTCTTTGGTTGTTATGGTAACTGAGCAGTTCCATTGTGATGAGATGAAACATTTTATTCTTTAAAACGATTTCCATTCATAGAAAATGCAGCCTTGGCTGTGCCTCTCATTCAGCCAGTTTACTCATCCATCGCATTTATACACTTTTATGTAACGTCTAATTCCTGAAACTCATTTGAGTCTTTTTTAAATGCATTTGCCTAAGGTTTAATGTGACACTTCCACGTTCAGTGCTTAAATAATATACAGTAACTTCTAATGTTACTACAACAGCACATGTTTATGCTGAATGTTCTGTGCCACATAATTTACAATTTTCTGTCCTCTATATTACATAATGGTCTATGGTGCATCTTTGTTGCAGTAAAGTGTTACATATATAAGGAATAGCTAAGGAATTTCTGGTGCAAGACTAGTAGCACAAGCACTTATGAGCAAGGAGTTCAGCAAAACTGCCAGTGGAAAATGCACCAATGGATCTCTATCCATATCCAAACAGGGATGGACATAGAGATATGTGTTCGAAGTTGCACAGTCAAAGTAAAGTGTGTCTTAGACTTTCTTTCGAATTTCACCCATAGGTATTGGATGATGCTCCATCACTCCAGAAAAGTCCACTGTTCCCAGCCAAATGCTACCAGTGTAGAAACTACTTCCAAAATTGGAGCTGTGATTGAAGACTTCATGTATGTATCTGATCCATGTTCCATGTTCTCCAGTAGACGCTGACCGGGTAAGCAGACAGAGCTTCCAGGACCCTCTGTCTCAGAGAAGTCGTCGTGGAGGGTCCCAGCAGATAGATCCCCTTTCCCAAAACCTCCTCCAGCGGCACCTGCCCCCTACTGACCCTCTGTCTGACCCTCTGTCTATGAGAGCGGACGTGATCTCCATGGGCTCACAGGATACAGGGGATGGGTCAGAGGCCCTTCACAGAGAGGAGAGGCGACAGACTCCACTGCCCAGTCTAGAAATGGACATGGCCATGGATAACCACGGTTTTGACAATGAAGCCACAGACAGCTCCTCTACTTGGAGCCCAGAGGTACCGAATTGCGTGTGTGTATTTGTGCAAGAGTACACTGTATGTCCAAAAGTGCTAAGACACCACTTTCTTGAAAGTGAATTTTGACCCACAACTGTGTAATTTCAGTAGAAAAGTATTGGCAGTACAATAGAGTGCCACACAGAAGACTAAGATTGCGGTCAATGTCAAGCATTGACTTAAGAAAAGTAAACCCTACCCTTGGACTTTAGAACAGTGGAGCATCCACTGGAGTGATTTGAACACCTTTGGCAGAAGTTGAAGTGATGCTCCTTTGAGATAACGTGGAGTAATTAACCTTCTTTGAACACGTTTATGTTTATTCAGAAAGTTGAAGATACTGTCAAGGAAATGTAGAGTGATGAAACTGTTTTGAGCACCTATGGGATTAATTTAACACTTAAAAATAGCTGGAGTACTGAAGCTTCTTTGACAGTGTTTAGGGTTTATTTAGAAAGATAAAGACCATGAAGGACATGTAGAGTGATGAAGCCCTCTTGAGCCACTTTGTAATTCGTTGGAGTCAGTAAGCTTCATTGAACACTATTGGAAGTAGTTGGAGTATTGAAGAGATTATTTAGAGCAAGAAAACTCACATTTGGGATAAGTAGGAGTCAGGAAGCTTCACTTAACACCTTTGGGATCATTTAGATCAGTGGTGCTCCATTGAACATCTTTTGGTTTAGCTGGAACTGTGAAACTCCCTTTAACGCCTTTGGGGTAAATTAGAATGATGATTGGAATGATATTTTGGGATGAGCTGGAGAAATGAAGCTCAGGTGTTCACCTTTCATTTAAGATGGAGTGAGGATGATTCAAATGAGTTTGAATGATAAAACTTAACGGAGCACCTTTAGCATAAAGTGGAGCTATGAAACTCTCTTTAACAACTCTGTGATAAGCAGGATTTATGAAGATCCCATCAATAATTTTGGGATGGTTTGGTATGCTGAAGCTCCACTAAAAACTTTTAGTATTACTTAGATGAGAAGACTAATGCACTTGTTGAATGGAATGTTGAGTGGAAATCTCATCCGCAACTTTCCTCATTCTTGAAAAACCTTTCAAAACTTAAACATATAATAGGCCTCGACATTTATATTTCACTTTTATTTCCAAGCCAACAGCTCTGCTTAATCTCTCAGCTGCCTGGAGTACAAACTGTCATTTTTTATAACAGCTCTAATTGCATGAATATTTGTGAGTTGTCATATATCAAGTACGTGTTTGTGAGTGTGTCATAGCGGAGGCCTGAATGCCGAGGTGTGACAGAGAGCTTGAGTGATTGCAAGTTTGAGTTTATGTCTGAGTCTCAGTATTTCCGCTCTGAATGTATAAAAATGCAACTGTGAACATAAATGTGAGCGAAAATGTTTCTGAAAATCAGCAGGAGCGTGCAGGAAGCAGAAGTTCCCTGTCCCGCCCGGCCAGTGCCTCGCCGCGCCTCCCCATCTCCAAATGCGGTGACCTCATCGTCGTCCTTGACTACCGGCCCGACTCCTTCAAGCTCCTGGTCACAGTGGTTACAGCCCAGGGCATTCCTGACAAGGGGCGGAGCGGTATGGACACCTGGCAGGTGCACGTGGCCCTGTTGCCAGGGAAACGTCAGCGCTACAAGACAGCGGTGCAGAGAGGGTCGGCGCCGAGGTTTGGGGAAACATTCCGGTTCTCGCGCCTGGAGCCAGCAGAGCTCGCCTCATCCGCGCTGCGCTTTCGCCTGTATGCACTGGGCAAGATGAATAAAGAGAGGATGATGGGAGAGACCATCTACAGGCTCAACAAACTCAACACTGAAACAGTACAGATGGAGGCCACACTAGTACTAGAACCTCGTAGCAACCTGAAGGTAAGGGTGTGTGTCTACTTTATCAGAAACACCTCAGGGTGGAACAACACATTTGAAAATATTGTACCAAAATATGACTGGCTGATAAGGATTCTCAGAACTCAGTATCATCCATTATTTCCACTTTTCCCACACGTTTAATAACTCTTACTAAGTGTCATTCCACCTGATTCACCTGTGACCGAGCAATGATCAACATCTTATAAGTTGTTTAAAGGATCCTTGTCATGAAAAACTTTAACTTCACTCTTTTGATGTAAATTTGTAAATATGTATGTATGTAATATGTGGAGAATGTTCAGAATGTACTCTCCACTCCCCAGTCCATAAATGAAAACTGTAACACTATTTTTGTATATATAGTTTTTAAGACTTTAGTATTTACTATACTAAAGTCTTAATATAGTAAATGGTGATTTTATTTGTGTCAGTGTTAATCATTTCCGAACCTCTTTTTTTGTTGGATGCCCTGTTCTACTTAGCATCAAATTCCTGGTTTGGCTCAATCAATACTTCATTAAATTAAATCAGGTGTGCTGCTCCATGCAGCAACTTGAAGCATCAAGGAGCATCAATCCTAAATCAACTTGGATTCTTGAGAACTTGTTTGTTTGCATTTATTACATTTATGTTAACTTGTTTTTTGTGCAGCCTATAGAAGTTTTGTGCTACCCATTCACACTAAAGTTGTAAGTGCCACTGCTTGAAAATAAGTACGTGAATTTCTCTCTTTCTCTCTGTCTCTCTCTCTATTTAGGCTATAGACTCTCAGGTGTCTCTGAGTGCTCAGAGTGACAGTGCTTCCTCCAGTCAGTCCCTGTCTCATGGTGGAGTTCCTGAACTGCTCTTGGGTTTGGCCTACAACGCAACCACAGGGCGTCTTTCTGTCGAGGTCATTAAAGGGAGCCACTTCCGCAACCTAGCACTCAACCGGCCCCCAGGTAATGGTAATAATAGTTGTGATCATCGTTATCGTAGTTCTTGTTGTAGAAGAGTGTGTATGTAGCAGGCTGGGGTTTGATTCCCTGCCCAGACAAGCACACTGTGCTAAACCAAAAAGAGTTTGGTTTGCCCATCTCCGTAACGTGAATCAACTCTGGATAAGAATTTTTCCAAATCCTAAAGTGTAAATAATAAGTATAGCCATAAGCAATCTATGGGATCCAATGACTGTTCTGATTACAGTAAACCCCCAAAATTCATGGGGGTTATGTTCCAAGAACACCTGCAAATAGTGAAAAAACGTGGATTTGTGATATGGTAAAAAAAAAAAAAAAGCCTAAAAATGTCCCAACCTTAAATGTGCCCCCAAATATGCTCCCAAAACACTTTAATTTCATTTTAAACTCAGCTTAATACATTACCCTTTAAAAAATGTAAAGGTAAACTCATATCCGTACTGTACAGTTTACACTGAACTGCTGTCTCCCACAGTGCTAGAACGTAAATACCGATATTACCCCTGTATAGACTGTACTGTAATCCATGCAAGCGCGTTTTCTTTGGTATGCATTGGCGTTTTCTTTGGTAAATACGCTAATAAATTAATTTAATGCACAGTAATAAAAATACAGGGCTTTAAGAAGAACAAAAATGAAAAACACGAGAACACTCCACGTGGGAAATTGTTCTGATGCGGGAATGCTGGACTGCAGCTGCCAGAGATGCATCACAGGGCAGCAGCAAATCAGCAGCAATGAGAAATGAATAATCGGATAGGCTACTTTCAAACCTCCCGTCTCTGAGTACAGCGGTATTTCACCATCCCAAGACGCGCTCTTTTTGTGTTCTCTCTCAATTATTAGTTTGGTTCTAAGAAAAAAATCCACAAACGACTGAACCGAGACTTCATGGGGGTTTACTGTATTACTACTCTTGCACTTAATACACATGAGATGATTTGGAGCAAACCAGCAGATGGCCAGTAAAATAAATAAAAATGAAATTATGAAAGTATAACAATAGACGATAGAACTGTAGTGAAAAAATGAATAAAAGAAATAGAGACAATATTAGCAATACACATATTTATTCATATTTGCTTAGTAGATAAATAATCTGTGTGCAAAGTAAAATTGAAACACTAAGATCGTTCGTGTGGGGGTAAAATATTTATCCAATAAGTGAATAAAAATATGTCCAGTGTAAAAATAAAGTGCGTAAATGTTGCACAGACCGATATTACACTGAGGGATGAAGAGATTGATAAGTAAGGAGCAGTCCAATGACTAGAGTAAACACTAAGCTAGACAGAAACAGTCAGTAGATTGTACGAAATTGTTTGTGTGTGTTTGTGTGCAGCTGTCCATTCACTTTTGTGATTCTATTGGGAGGCGGGGTGTCTGCTGTGTTATTCAGTTGTGTGACGGCTGTAGAGTAGAAGCTGTTCTTCAGTAGGGTTACGCGGGCACAGTTTCTGCAGTGCTTTTCTGGTGGCAGATGGGTGAAACATCTATGTCCAGGGTGGGTTGGGACTTTGATAATGTTCTTAGCTTTGTAGCTGCATCAGGTTTGAATTTTTTTCCAAAGCCAAAGCTGTGAGGTGCAGCCAGAGTACCGAGCCATGATGCAGTTTGAGTTGACCGGCTCTATGGTGCACCTCTGAAGTTGAAAAGAAGTTCCTCCGTCTCCTCAGGAGCCTCTGAAGAGCTTTTTTAGCCACTGCTGTTGTGTTGGTGGTTCATGACAGGCCCTGGCTGATGTATACACCTCAAGGAATCAAAAGCTTTGAACTACTTCCAGTGCTCCATTGATGCAGATTGGTGGTGGGCTCCATGTTTATATCTCCTGAAGTCCAGTATCAGTTCTTTTGTTTTTTGGAGTTCAGGACAAGGATGTTGTCTCGGTTCCAGCACTCCAGGTTCTTTACCTCTTCCATGTAGGCTGACTTTTTGTTGGAGGTCAGTTGTATCGTCTGCAAACTTCACAGTGATGCTGGAATCATGGGTGGGTTCGCAGTTGTGTGTGAAGAGGTAGTAGAGGAGGGGGCTCAGCACACAGCCCTGTGATGCACCAGTGCTCAGTGTTATGGAGTTTACCCGTGTGGCCTGTTGGTAGGAAAGCCCAGAATCCAATTTCGTTTTCAATCCAAGGTTTAGTTTGATGGCTAACGTTAAAAGCAGAGCTATAATCAATGAACAGCATCTGCATGTAGCTGTCCTGTTGCTCCACGTGTAAAAGGTCTGTAGGAGGAGGGTGTTGTTTTTGATGTGTATTAGGACTAGTCGTTTAAAGCACTTCATAACAGTTAAGGTCGGGGCCACTGGACGAAAGTCTTTCTGGGATGAAACTGCTGCCTGTTTCGGGACAGGAATGATTATGGCAGACTAGAGGCAAGTGGGGACGGGAGCTGTTCCAATGAGATTTTGAAAAGGCTGGAGTATGATTGGACTTTTTTGATATCAGGACAACATAGGACATATATATAGGTACATATGTCAAAATAAGACATGCATTTTGGTACGTACGTCTACACTGATAACACGGCTTCTAAAGTCCACAAGATGGTGCAAGACCTTGCCCTACTCTTCATGTCTCAGTGGAAATGAAAAACGGGGCAAAGTTCACCAAACATTACGTCAAATCACTCATAGTAAGCTGTAAAAAATAAGGGTCTTTTGATGAATTAACCCCTAAATGACTCTATAATAATAAACTGTATAACATTAGGGCTGAAGTTCTTTGAAATGTATTTGTTTTTCATTGCATTCCTTTTTTGTCACATTTGATCTGAGACAGCAGATGACAGGAAACGTGATCAGCTACAGTCTCAGATTCTCCACCTGAGAGCTTTCTTCACTTTATACTTGTATCGAGAATTGATGAGTTACCACAGAGGAAATGAGTGCGCGCGAACACACACACACGCACACACACACACACACACACTTCAATACAAATGTGAAAGGTGAATGGATGGTAAATTACAGAAGAGGCCATCCACTTGATGTCAGAGAGGAAAAGTTTATGTAACGGTAAGAGTGGATTTTCTGTCAATAGCTGGGTTTCCATTGCAGTTTTATTATGTGCAATATAAAGTAAAGTGACCAATTTTGTCATATGTGAACACACCACAGCACACTGTGAACAGCACGAATGTCTTCTCTGTATTTAAACCCATTGACCAAGTGAAGCAGCGGGCAGCCAGGAACACAGCACCCGGTGAGCAGTGTGTGGGGACCTTACTCAAGGGTACCTCAGTGGTGCCACTAGCAGTCCTGGAATTCAAACCTACGACTTTTTTGATCACAGGGCAAACTTCCTAACCACTAGGCTACCAGCTGCTTATTATTATTATGTGCAATAGTCTTACCATGTGAAACATCACTAGTTATGTCAATATTACGTATGCACTACTGATCTCTACGTGCAATAACTTATTCCTAACCACTATTGGAGTTACTAGTAATTCACTTAACTGTAAGTTACTTATCTATAGTATTTATACCCAGCAATTGTGCATATAACAGTGTATTGTTTTCTGCAGTTTTTATTGTTTATAGTTAGACGTTACATTTTATATTGTTCTTGTCTTTGTGTGTGTCTGTACAGTCATAACATTATACATTTTCTGCAGGAAATTTTTCTGATTTTGATTATGATTCAGTTTTGCACAAAATAGAACGCTTTTTTTTGTAAAAAGTCAACAAAACACAATTATGGATTTTCTCACCTCATGATTCTCATTTCAGTTTAACATGGCTGATCTGCAAGATCTTATCAAATTTGGTGCAGTGATTTCAATCACATGCACAGCAACAGTCATAGTATTGTGTAAACAAAGGCAAACATGTGATGCATCCATTAACAAGCCCCCTATACCATGTATCAAGGATTTCTGAGTGGTCCGCAGTGTCTGATGATTCCAGAGGATGCAAAACTTCCAAACTTATAAATAGGGATATGAGGATATTACACAGGTTTTAACCAGTCTTATTCACATACTTACATACTTACACTTATATCATAGCACGAGCCATAGTTATTGTAGTTTTTAAACTTTTATTTGAATTTATTTTAACTGTATTTTATTTAACTTATTTAGCATTGTTTTTGTTTTTACTTTCCAAAAGGTATGAGTTTCAGTTACTTTTCATTGAGTTTCCATTTTAGTTTTGGTCTTGGTTTCTATTTGGTCTTGGTTTCTATTTGGCCATCGTGGTGCGCTCTAATTGTAATATAGTAGTAGTTTCACTACATGCAATTACATACATGTACAAAATTGTCTCTAAAAGGGTCTTTTTTGTGCCTCATAGATACATATGGCAAACTGACCCTTCTGAACTCCATGGGTCAGGAGATCTCTCGCTGTAAGACGTCAGTGCGGCGTGGGCAGCCCAACCCTGTCTTCAAGGAGACCTTCGTGTTCCAGGTGGCGCTCTTCCAGCTGTCAGACGTCACCCTCATGGTGGCCGTCTACAATCGCCGCAACATGAAGCGCAAGGAGATGATTGGCTGGTTGGCTCTGGGCCAGAACAGCAGTGGTGAGGAGGAGGCACTGCACTGGCAGGACATGAAGGAGAGTGGTAACCAGCAAGTTTGCCGCTGGCACACACTCCTGGAGGCCTAACGGAGCATACAGATGGAGAGAGCGATGGATGAAAGATGAAATGGTTGGAAATGGGAGCCTGACAGAACATGGAGGCAAGGGAGCACCCACAGAATCTGGACGTTCCAGATGTTCCTGACAGGCTACAAAGAACATGTGGTGGGAAAGAACGTTTATTTAAAGTGATGGTTTGGCTGAAATGTAAATTCACACAATTTTGCCCTTACCTGAAATGTAGTCCATCAGGAAACATTTCCTTAGTGTCTGAACATGCCTTTATTCTTGGCTACAAGACTAACGGTATGTCATTCATGGTCAGAAAACACATTAGTAAGTCTAATTGAAACATAGTTTTAAATGTGCGTCAAACTATTGGCCATAAGCTTCCATTTCTTGTTAGCTACATTAGCCTCTGAGCTCCAGTGCAAAACTAAAGAAGCAATATTCAAATATCAAGCATTTCTTGACTGATGGGTTATTTGGGTTATATTGCTTTGAGTTAAAGTTCCAGTACAGTCGCAATTTTCACATTTAGAATGACCTAATTAATGATTTGGTTCAAGAAATAATATACATGTTTGGTAAAATGGGTTTGAATACAGTATTAAGCCTTTATTTCTCTAGATCAGAAAGGAGGGCTCCAGGACCAAAATTGAGAACCACAGGCCTAGATTTTGGAAGTGTTCACAGCTTAATTCTCTGGTTTGATTGCTGGATCTCTATTGCTCTCACCAGAGAAAATTCATTTGTTTGCTTATGCAACTCTACCCCTCTTTCTTTTATATTGTGTCCAAGGTGTAATTTGCACAGCATATGATACAAGGTCAGAATGGCACACCCTATTCCAAATGTTTTGCAAGAATCATGTTTTGTTTGTTGGTTGGAAGAACAATAACAGTTAGAAATTGCACGCCCACAACTGAAATGAGGTCAAGTCAGTATGTTCCCTTGCAGTCAGGTAAGCAAGGCAGAAGCGAGAAGCCATAAACTTGTAGCAAAATAGTGGGATAATTTGTCAAATGCCAAACACCAACAGACCAATATGATACTGTCAACGTACTTAAGGAAGAAACTTAAAGGATCTTAATTCTGTTTCATATCATCCTGTTTGAAAACTGTTTATTGAAACACCGCTGAATTACTACAGTAATTCATAAAACTTAGTGATGATCTCACTCCGCCAGTCAAAATGTGCCGAATGGCGATGAAGTCATATTCGTAAAGTGGCCACGGTGAACATATAATGAACTAATGCATATTAATGACTCTAAGAACTCTAAGAAAAAGAAGTAAATGCAGCCTACTCTTTTGTAAAACTGTAGTAGCAGTGTCACTGATGCGAAGCACCAATCTTCTGCATCATCAAAACTATTTGACTGCTGTTGACGCCCCCTTGTGGAGAACGTTTAGCCTGATAAACATGAGTGAACGTGTGTGTGAGCGAGTAAGTAACAAGGCAGTTCGCTCAGGCTTTGCATCGTATCAGCTGTGAATAACCGGCATCCAAAAATCCCATTTTCAGTGCTTGACAAAAACAGCATGGTTGTGTGGAGTTGATGACATTAATTCATATTTTTAAACATTTAATCCCTATTTTTGAATCTTATTGACTGAGCCCTATTCATTGATATTATATGTATTATTCCATTTCCACCTCGAGCAAATCACCTCCCTATTCATTTGCTGCTATAACCACAGTTGCAGTGCTTGCCATGATAATCGATCCAGATGGACCAAAATGTGCCTTTTAAATATATTGATTGACCAACAGTGTACGTGTAATGCATGATTTGCTGATGGTTTGCACATGTGACACATCTGAAACAAAAGATCATCCAATCCTGCATTTCTTTTTCATCATTTTTCATTTATGCATGAGCAAATGTGTTATTGCAAAGCTCTCGACCCTTAGTGTCATGCTAAACCTGCAGCATGATTAAAAATCTGGCCCTGTGACCTTTGAGTGTTACTGTGAGTCATCTTTTAAAGTCTAAAATATTTTAAAGTCTAAAATGTTCATTCAAAAATCACAGCTGTCATATTGGATTTGGCAGAAATAACACCGTAAACATCTGATTTTTGGCTCAGAAGAAGGTGTATTTGGTTGCTCAAGGTAGTGTAGCTTTCCGTGCTAACATGAATGACAGTGGTTATAGCAGAAATGCAAGCTATCAAATGCTAAAAACCAGCATACATATGTGTCCTTAAAAAATTCACTGTGAAGGTGCTTCAGGAGTCCCAATCACACGAAGACCTCGTTTACGCCTGGTCACTTCATGTGACTAGTGTCTGGATTGTATCCTGATAAGATTTTAGCCTAATCTATTTACACTTGGTAGTCAAATGCCCCTCCGGTCAGCCAGACTGAAATTGGCTTTGCATGCACTTAGTAGTTTGCAAATCAGTTCATATACCACATCAAATCACCTGTGCTGTTCCTCATTTTTATTCTATTCATAAGAAAAGCACAGTTTTGCACACAGTCATTGTTTACATGAAGACGACTGTTAAGAATAATTGTCCTCCAGTGTCATCGTCATCATTAACCACGTGCGTTGAAACTAACTGGCTCATCCATCGTGGGATTTAGAATTAACAATCAGCTCACGTTAGGAGATGAGCTGAAAGAGCAGTGATGCTGCATTTAGTCCTGAAGGGAGGTCTCTTCCATAACCAGAGCAGGGGGAGGCACTGTGATGGTAGAGGGAGGGTTTTGGTTGTCATCTCCTGAGGTGGTTTGGGTAAACAGATTTATATCTGTTTTACATGCGTCTTGGGTACATTTACACCTGCATTTTTATAGGGCTTGGCATAATCCAGATATCATCGTGATACTCAAGATGCATGAAGTGGCTAGGTGTAATTGAGGTCTACTGTATTAACATGATTTTTAAAGTATCATAACTATGATTTTTAAAATATCATAACGCTACATCCACCTACCATTTGGTAGAACATGGAAGATAAGTAGGGAAAGCGCCCAACTTCCCTAGATTAATCCACACAATACAAAAGTGTTAATGTGCAAAATTGCTAAGAATTACATATTTCCACCAGAGAGGACTCCAAATCAACAAATTTATATAGTGCTGCTTTAATGGATCCCTTTCCGTAATTGTGCTTCATATTAGGCTGTTCAACTGTTTTAAATCCTTCACAAGTGGCTGCTTATTTCTGCAGGGTGCTTTTTGTTGGAAAACCCACTGTTACTAAATAACCATTATTGCTGCGTAGCTGTTTTGTACTTTATTATCACGTTTCTCACCTGTAGCTTCTCAGCATTCATCATACTACGCATAAGTTACATTAACAGGACCATCATACTGTGGGCCTACCTTTGTGAAGTGTAAATCAAGGCTCTGTTGGAACTTCCTTTTCCATTCTGGACTGAACGTGGCATGTAAGAAAGAGGAATTAAGGAGCTTGGGCGTGTTAGTCAAGGACACCCTTACAGGGCACCTATTCAAAGAAACCTTCACTTCAGCCACGCTAATGCTTTTTGTCCTTTCGTTTCGGAACATTCTCCGAGCATGAACATCTTGAGGCCAAAACAACAGTTGTGACCTCATATCACGATGCAGCTTTTCTACATTTCTCTCAGTTTGATAGAGGCACATCATCTTCTCATAGACTCTACAAAGGATGACATATCAATGAACGATAAGCAAGTGCGTTTAAGCGACTGCAAATCAGAGGACATGTTTGTATGCACTAAATGATCTTATGATCTTCAGAGTAGATCTGCATGGAGGTCTTCCTACAATTATGACCAATTCAAGTTATAAAATCATCACCAGATCTTCACTACCATTTGGGTGGTCATCAGCTACTGGTAAATCTATCATGTGAACAATTTGTATATCCACTGGGATGACATCATTCATGTGCACACACCCACACACAAAGACACGCACACACACACACACAAACACACACACAGTATGTTTGAATATGATATACATTATAGATACGATGTATAGATACATTATGGTAATAAGACTAACTGAACCCTGCTTCACATCCTGCTTGCCATATGCTGTCATAACTTGTATGTCCATTAATATAAGTGTTTAAATTGTCATAACAGATTCTATTATATCTGACGTCTAAATTAGCATATAAGTAGCATATAATATCTGATGTCATAAATCTGCATATGACAAACAGTTACGACAATTACCTGTAATGGTAATGCGAAACTGTTACATTCGTGGATACAACCTGTCGTGACTGCTTTTGACAGCATATGTCATATTTATGGTGTTGCTATGCCAGTTTTATGTAGCAGGGATCAAGGAAAGTCTCATCACACAGTGGTTGTCAGGTGTGCAGTCTTTTTTGCGGTAAAATAGAAAACCTATTAGTTCCGTTAGTTGATGCTGGCTTGGAGGTGAATGTTGCAGGAAGGTATCGAAGGAAGGCTGGTCACTGCTGTTGTAAAACACTGGAAGCATACGGGAAAGGGATGTATTATTGTGATTGCTTTTACAGCTCCAGCTGTCTTTTACCTTGAGCAGCTCTTATTGTACCCTCTTATCTCGTCTCCAGGATCTGACATCACAGCGGAGAGCTGATTCACTCATTTAACTTGGAGTGCCTTCTACCGCACCGGCCAGTCACTCGTTATTGTGGGTCCAGCAGTGACCATCTTCTTGTGATTGCATGAATAGGCCCCTAATTGTCCTCCTATGATTCGCTGAATGTGACTTGTTGCACCTCAAACTTTGACGCGCTTCAGAACTGAATTCTAATGTTATGCAGCTTTTCAGAGATACCAGTAGTGAGTCTGGGAAAATTTCTTTATCACATTCATACAGTTCATACAACAACACATGCATGTCTTTGTAGTCAAGACATTTTGGTTTTTCTTGAAAAAGATAACACCTGTCATAAGCCAAATTCACACAAACCATCATTTTTGTGCATCACATAAGCCTTTATTTAGGTTTATATCAGGTCTCATGATGCTTACAGGGGTGTCATGTAGCCTCGTGAACAGTGTCCCTCAGTAAAGTGTCACAGTCATACGGTTATAACTGGTCATAACTCTTTATTTTGGCACATGACATACTGTACTGTTTGGTCTTTGGCACCTATGCAAATGTTTTGAAGTCATTTTTCTCAGCATGTGATCTTGTGGGAGTGAGTGTGGGGGGTGGTGGCCTAGTGGGTAGGATACTTTCCTCTGGATTAAGAGGTTGTGGGTTCGAATCCTACCTTCAGCACACCACCACTGGGTTCCTGAGCAAGACCCTTAACACCAAGGGAGACTGTCCCCTGTAGTCAGGGAATGGAAGTTGCTTTGGATAAAAATGTCTGGTAAATGTGTCTTTCTGATAGCCACATTAACATTAGAATAAATACAAACAAGAAAGCATTAAAAGTATCAAGGTTTGTTTTTTATGTAAAATAGTACTTGGTATTTTGTGAGTTGGTGAGGAGAACACAGGTTCGGTTCCAGATTTCTCCTCCATGCCTCCAGCCATTGTTTCGATTGAATTTAATGAAGGACTAATTGAGTCAAACTAGGTTTCTGATGAAAACTACAAGTTATACTGGACTTCCACAAGGAGCACATGCACACACACACACACTAGTAATATATATATATATTTATATATATCACTATTCCCTGTTATTTATAAAAATTCTTTTTAGTTTTGTTTAGTATATTCGGTTACATTAATGTAAAAAAAATCTCTTACTTGTCATTTAAATATTATTATCACAGGTGGCCAAGACTTTTGCACAGTACAGTATATAACTTTTGTATGTCAGTGTACACAAACTGAAGTTTATTTCTTTAAACTGCTGTCACATGTGTCAAAGACCACTGACAAATGTGCCCGTATTTCTTGTTCTCGTGTCTTTGTACACCACACAGAGTGTGTATAGTGTTCCGATGCATGGCTGGAGCTGTGTAGAATACATATTGTACTGTGGATGCACAGATATACACACAAGATCAAACAATGTCCCTGACTGAAAAAAGTCGTATTTTGTACTGCATGTTTGTACTGTATATGCGTATGAAGTGCCTGTTCAATATTAAAGCATATATGAATTGACTTGCATTTATAACACAGTGAGCTGCATTAAGCCAGCATGAAATGAATTCAAATTTCCGGAATTGCATGGAAGTGAACATTTTAAAGTTCAGTCTACCTGTGACACTGCCTGTTATGCAGACGCATGGGAATATGTGCTGTTCTGTTGTTTTTGTAGGTTAAAAATATATATTTTTTGTCTATCAACACGTGTGTTTTCTTTTTGTTTCTTCAAGAGAATTAATGTTATTTGGTGGTATCTGAATACTGAGGCCTAAGAACGAGACTTTATCTGACAGCCCACTGCTTGTAAAGCCACCTTGTTAGAGAGTATAGTCCATCTGTGTCTCAGTTTGTGTTAACTGTCCTTTAGCTTTTCATCGATGGTTGGTTTCTGACCACAAAGCAACTCTTGACTGAACTGGCGGCCCTCTCTTAAACTAGCAGTGACTCTGGAGTATTTAAAAACTCCAGCAACTCTAATGTGTCCAATACACTCAAACTGAAAACTGTAAACAGACTCCAGAACTAAGTATTATAGTGGAGGTTTCAAAACAGGAAGATTGGTATAGTAGAGCCCTACAGGCAGTTTATATGTGTAGTAGAGTACTATTTTATTATAAATAATATAAATGAGCTCAGTAAAATAGAATAATTGTGTCTTCAGGTATTTGTTGGGACAAAATGTCGGGATGATGAAAAATATGCGAATACGGCACCAGCGTTTATTAGAACAACTAAGAAAGCCCAAGTAAAATGTGTGTATTTACAGTGCTGTGAAAAAGTATTTGCCCCCTTCTTGATTTCTTATTTTTTTGCATGTTTGTCACACTTAAATGTTTCAGATTATCAAACAAATTTAAATATTAGGCAAAGATAACCCAAGTAAACACAAAATGCAGTTTTTAAGTGATGATTGTATTTATTAAGGAAAAAAAAAAAATCCAGACCTACATGGCCCTATGTGAAGAAGTAATTGCCCCCCTTGTAAAATCATGAAGTAACTTTAGTTAATCACATTGTTTGGATGGCTGAGTGCAATCCACTAGCCACACCCAGGCCTGATTACTGTCAGACCTGTTGAATCCAGAGATCACTTAAAAAGTAGACTAAAAGATCCCAGAAAAGGAGAGACATCATGCCACGATCTAAAGAAACTCAGGAACAGATGAGAAACAAAGCAAGTGACATCTATCATTCTGGAAAAGATTATAAAGCAAACTATGGACTCCAGCAAACTATGGTGAGGGCCATTGTTCACAAATGGAGAAAAAAGATGGAACAGTGGTGAACCTTCCTAGGAGTGGCTGGCCTACAACAATTACCCCAAAAGCTCAATGACGACTCATCCAAGAGGTCACAAAAGAACCCAGAACAACATCTAAACAACCGAAGCCTCACTTGTCTCAGTTAAGGTCAGTGTTCATGAGTCAACCATAAGAAAGAGACCGCGCAAATGCATGGGAGAGTTTCAGGCGAAAACCACTGCTAACCAAAAAGAACATAAAGGCTCATCTTGATGATCCCCAAGTCTTTTGGGACAATATTCTGTGGGCTGACGAAACAAAAGTTGAACTTTCTGGGAGTACGTCCTGTAACATCTGGTGTAAAAGTAACAGCATTTCAGAAAAAGAACATCATACCAACAGTCAAACAAATTTGGTAGTGTGATGGTCTGGGGCCGCTTTGCTGCTTCAGGACCTGGACGACTTACTGTGATTGATGGAACCATGAATTCTGCTCTCTACCAAAAAATCCTGAAGGAGAATGTCTGGTCATCAGTTAATGACCTCAAGCTGAAGCGCACTTGGAATCTGCAGCAGGACAACGATCCAAAACACATCAGCATGTCCACCTCTGAATGGCTTAACAAAAGCAAAATTTTGAGTGGCCTAGTCAAAGTCTGGACTAGAATCCAACTGAGATGCTGTAGCATGACCTTAAAAGGCGGTTCATGTTTGGAAACCCTCCAATATGGCTGAATTAAAACAATTCTCCAAAGAAGAGTGGGCCACAATTCCTCCGCAGCGATGTGAAAGACTCATTGCCAGTTACCGCAAACACTTAATTGCAGTTTTTGCTAAGGGTGGCAGAACCAGTTATTAGGTTTAGGGGCAATTACTTTTTCATTTAGGGCCATGTAGGTTTAATTAATAAAATCATTAGTTAAAACTGCATTTTGTGTTTACTTGGGTTATATTTGTCTAGTATTCAAATTTGTTTGATAACCTGAAACATTTACGTGTGACAAACATGCAAAAAAATAAGAAATCAGGAAGGGGGCAAATACTTTTTAACAGCACTGTATGTCCCATACTTTTCACTCAATAAAAAAACAAAAAAAAACAAAACACACCTGTGGTTCCTGCAGATAGCAGTACATGGCCTGTGTGACATCGGCAGCGTGGAGAGCGTTGTGATACGGGTTCTGACTGCGGTAGCCTTCGTGTACCATCACTATAATATAAGAAGAGTGCACACAGTGACTTAAAATCCTGTATTACCATCTGCATCTGTATTACCAAACCAGTGAGTGTGTATGTGTGTGCGTTTCTTGCCTAAAAAGTGCCGCAGTTTGAGCAGGTCCAGCCGAAAGAGCTTTATCAGACCGTATTCACTGAAGATGTGAAGTGTTAAATCTACTAAACTCTTTCCTATGTCAAGACAAAAGATCATGGTAGAAAAGGGCTTCCACACTATCGTACTGTATACGACACAAAATGCAAAGTGAATGTCAATTAACAGCATCATGTGATTTATTTACACAATAAAACATGAGGGTGTTATTGTGAAGGCCATAGATAACATATGATCTTGAATATTCTATTTGCGTTTGTACATTTTGCAAAGTGAAGAAAAAAGTAAGGCCAAAATATTGTTTCAAGCATTAATTTTATTTAAATTGGCCATTTATTTTGTCAAAAAAAATGGAAAAGAGCAAAAAGATTGAAAACAATATGTACTGAAGCTGATACATGAATGTAGACACTAGGTGGGTGCCCCTAATGAAGCCAGTGAGAGTAAAGGGGGTGGTACTGCAGTTATAGGCAGTTGTCAGTGCGTGGCTTACCATTTGAGAGTCTATCAAAGAGGAAGATGTCAAAGTTCCAGCATCCAACTTTCCGCAGCATATACTACCACAGGGGTGGGATTCCACCATGAAAAACACAACGTAAATATGCACCCACACTTAACATCTGTTACCACTTCACAAAGAATATAAAAAAATCATCCAAACATTAAAGCAAACCAAATATATGCAGTATATGGACAAATGTATTGGGCCTTTAATGTCATTGCATTCAAATACATAGACTAAATACGTAGACCATCTCCATATTAAATAGGGCTGAGGTCCATTTCCATATTAAATGGGGTTGAGGTCAGGGCTCTGTGCGGGCCATTCAAGTTCTTCCATCCAAATATGCCTTTATGGACCTTGCTTTGTGCACTGGGGCACAGTCATGCTGGAATAGAAAAGGTTCTTCTCCAAAGCTGGAAGCACATCATGGTCCAAAATGTCTTGGTGTGTCCCAATACGTTTGTCCATACAGTGTATTTCATATCAAATGCCAACACGTAGCTTTCTGACATGTTTTGCAATTAATCTAAATTGTTTTTTTTTTTCTTCATTTCTTATATTTTGTCTTTCTATTCTACCACTTGTGCTCACTCTCTCGCCTATTTGGTCTCTCTGTGCACTACTTCATCAATTTCTGATCTGTTTTCTCACCTTAGCTTGTCCAATGTACTCCTGGTCTAGAGTGTTGTGTGTGCTATGTGTATGATTTCTGCTGTACTGTGAAGAGTGCAATTTCCTCTGGAAGCTTAGAACACTTCTGACCGGCTGATCCGCTTCCGATCCCACTGTGTCTGTCCGCGCTGCACAAACAACACCAAAACACCCTGTTTACAAACATGCAAACAACACCACAACATCTGTTTACAACCAGCCCATTTCAAATGGTCTTACATTTCAAACTGGCCCCATTTCACACCCTAATGTTCACATGTTAATGTGATACTGACGTTGTCAGTCATATTCGTAACATTATCTGTACATTACAGAGGCAGAAGATTTACTCTAAACTGTTGAGCCATTTCAGAGCAGTGAAGCTCCTTACTGTTATAGACCACTGTGTTCTAGAAGTCTGACAAACATTTAAATCAAAACCACTCTATTCCAGCATACTGTCCCCACAAAGAGGCAAATACAAAAATAACAATAACAATGAAAAACTAAATGTCAACTATAATAAATGTGATAACAGGGCTTATTAAATGTAATGTAAAATTGTAAATCAATGTAAAATATTAGGCCAAAAAGACGTATTTTTGTTTTTTGTGGGAAAATAATCCTTAAGAATATAAAATGCTGATAGATGGCATGACCTATTTATCACTGGATACAAGTCTGGATGCTGTACAAAGACTGAATAAAGACTGAATAAAAAGACAAAGTATAAACATATAAAAATGAAAAATAATGTCTTTTAAAAGATAGCTAAAACAATCAAAAAAACAAAACAACCTTCACAGGAAAACAGAAAGAATATTATATAGCAATAAAGACTAAACATATTTTTAAACATACTTGTGGGACTAATAAAGGTTTATCTTATATAAAAATAATAACTTTGGTCACTATCACATGAGTGTTTTTTCAGCTTTTAAAACACATTGTACAGTTTGTACTCACACTGTAGAGGTCTGAAGTCAGTGCAGAAGTGAGTGTGCTGTCGTCTCTGTGTTCTTTCATGTACGTCTCTCTCTGATATCTCCTGTCTCTCAGGTGTGTAGCCTGTTTGAGCTCTCAGACGAACATCTGTAACACCACATAGAAAAAAAACAAACCAGAATTTCAATTAAAAAACACATTTCGAGTTCTTGAGATAACTAGACATATCGTGTGTGTGTGTGTGTGTGTGTGTGTGTGTGTGTGTGTGTGTGTGTGTGTGTGTGTGTGTGAGAGAGAGAGTTTTAGTAATCTACCTCCATCTGTTGGTGAAACAACATATGAGGTGTGTGGACATTGAAGTCTCCTTTAAAATAACATTTTGACTAATCACCCAAGACATCACGTGCTGGAGCTATGATGCTAAACTAGAAATCTACAGTCACCCATCAATACATCCCCCAAACTTTTCCCAGCCACTTCCAGCTCTTCATTTAGGACGCAGTATGAATTTATGGGCACAAAAAAAACAAAACAAAAAAAAAGCAGGTAGTGTTCAGCTATCATATCAGTGTCATATCTTCTTGATTTTATTTCCAGCAATGCTCAATGTACGTTATCACTTACTGATAACGTACATTGCAGTAATTCTTTGCCTATCACTTAATGACTCTTTATTAGTCAAAGTTTGTGCATGAATTGTTGAAGATATTTGTCACAAATGTTCTACTTGTTTTCCCTCATTTTGTCATTGTGGGGTAATATCAGCATTGGGACTTTATATGTACAGTATGTTCTCATAAATTTCCAGCTTTGATTTCACTTAAATTTAATAACCTGTCCATATTTTTGAGGATAAATTACCCAACGCCTCACATTTTTAGAGTCAGTTCATGAAAAGAGTGCCATTTGAGACTCATGTGACTGAACTGACATCATTTACACATTCAGAGGAGCAGAGTTAAATAATAAAGATTAAATAATAATGTAATTATTATAATACTGATCATTTGTTATTTTCTGCTCCTTAACAGAATGTTTCAAGCATAAAACATCTACCTTTTACAGAAAGATCATATAATTTACTGTTGAAAAACTGACATTAGAAAGGCTAACCTTGATAACAGTAGTTATACTGTTAGTAGCGAAAAACTCCACCTCATCACATTCCCGTCCACTACAAAAGCTCAGAATGACAGGGTTGGACCTCTTAGAGTTATTAAGGCCCAAAAAATACATGCATACATTTTTTATAAGACCAAGTGTGATTTCTGGAAAATTCAATAAGATAAATTCAAATTACTACTTCATTTGCCTACTTCAGTGTTTTGAGAGTGACTCCTGACTGCCCAGCAATCATTTCACTTTAGCTAATGACAGAGTAAGTGTCCCTCTTTCACAGTATGTGGGTGGTTTTCAGAGTAATATGTTGAGATACAGACTGTGTATGCCGCATCAGGGATCAGTTCTACTTCTAAGGGTGTGTGTGCGCGCTTGTTAACTGTGTTTGGAATACATGTTTATGGTGAGATGCTGACATACCAAGCATGCGGATGTAGAGTGCCGTCTGGTCTGAGCTGTCGTATGAGATCGCTCCTCGTCTCTGTGACAAACAAAAAGATGCAGATAAAACAACATGTAAATAACAACACTGGTTTATTACACACCTCTGGCCAAGATTACTGGCAAACAATCCTTCTCCTCACACTGTTGGATTTTCAGCTAAAAACAGAATAAAGATAAAAGCAATTTTTTAAAAAAAGTCTCAGGAATGAAACTTCTCCCAAAAGTAACAGACTATGTTACCTCATGGAGATACCGGCACCTGAAATGTAGGTTTTGCACATTATACAAATCCAACATACAGGAAGCCAAACTCAAAATCCATTCTCAAAAAAATAAAAAATAAAAAAAATAAATAAAGAAACAAACTCTTACCAGCTTTTCCAATTTTGTCTTAAAACATTAACCTACTGAAAAAAACATATAGGGTTGGAAACAATAATGATTTGCAGTGATTACATCCCTTAATTTTTTTGGATATGTATCCACTAGCTCTGCACACTTAGACAGGGGAATTTTTGCATACTCTTCAAGTTCAGCCAAATTCCATGGTGAGCAGCAATGGACTACTCCATCCACAGACTTTCAAATGGATTTAAGTCAGGGCTCTTGCTTGGTCACTTATCGACATTCAACATGCACAGATCGAAAAAGCCCAGGCATTAAGCCTTGTAAGTCTTTCAGTTGCATTTGGCCTCTTGGTAGCCCCTCTAAATCAATGCCCATCTAGGCCAACGAGTGTGGATGGACAGCCTCATCTAATTCCACTTTTTAATGATGCTCTGAACAGTAATCAGAGGAACAGCTAAAACCTTTCTGTAGCCTTCTCCTAACGTGTGCTTTTCTACAACTTTATCTGGGGGCCCATTGAAAGCACTTTTCCAGCCATGTTGATTTCTTTTTCAGAACCTTGCAGTACTAGTATTAAATCTTCAAGAGACAGCTGGATTTGTTCTGAGGTAATCAAAACCAGTACAACTGATATCAGATGGGCCAATCACCCTAGTCAATTAATTAGATCTCAAAGTTGACTGGCTGCATCTGAGCAAGTTTAGAACGGTACATTCTAAGGGACTGAACACTTTCCCAAACCAGGCATTTGGTAATGAAGGTTATAATATGTACATACAGCAAAAAATTGGTGTGATATATGGGGGGAGGGGGGCTGACTCGGCGCGCACAGGAGTGGAGCCGTGTGCACGTGCTTGTAAATCCCAGAAAGAGCGTCTGCCAGGCATTGGAGCTCTTTTTCCCCACTGGAAGATGAAGAAAATGCACAGGAAATGTGTTCTCACAGGACCCGCACAGCACACGGAGCTACCCCAAACAACGCATGGATCCCCGCCAGAGTGAGTCTGGTTGTGAACTGTTTGTACATTTTTAAAATATACTTAAATACTTTTTTAAAATATACTTTTAAATAACCGGAGTATAATCTGATGTGTGTTTGTGTGTGTTCAGGCATGTGGAGTAGCTGGCCAGTACACACCAGTTCTGCTCATGCATCCCCCTCCCTGCACAGCCGGGTGGGTGGGTTGCAGGAGCTGAACCAGGGAGTGTGTTAGAATGTTTACACTCGGTAGAAGTATTTATTTCTGTTTAACTTTTTAACATGCTTTTGGGATTATTTAGCCCTTAGTTTGGACTATCTTTGTTAAATCAGGATCCCGTTGATGTACAGAATCATACACATATCGGTAGAATCAGACGACCTCGAACTAAACGGCAGGTATATTAATATCACTGTATATGAAGGTTTTTGAGAAATTACATGCACAAAAAAAAGCAAAAAATAAGAAATTGCACAAAAACACACTCCCTGAAAGTAACATTTCATGTCCTATAATCCACACAACGTTTATCTGACACACAGAGCTTCAGCGCTCGCTCAAACGAAAATTTCCCTTCCCCTACAGCAGTGAAAAAGGTCCCCCTTTAAACAGGTTCCAGCTCCGCCACTTTTCAAACGTTGTTTAGGCTATATAAACCGGTATTGTGGTATAAGAAAAATTCATATCATAACAATAATAAATGGTTTCTGGTATGAACCAGCTCTAATAGAAACCATTTAGAAAGAGAAGCTTTCTAAATGTACAACTCATCATGCAATTGCAAGTAAATCATGGGCAGTTCTTCTTACAAACAGAACTTCACTAAACCTACTTTTTGTATAATTTACATTTACTAATGTTTCATGAAATGCATGCACTCAATATGTAGTATATATCTTGAATATCAGTACATTTGATAGAAATCAGTTAATGAATTTCAGCTTTGGGATTTACTGATTCTGTACGGCTCATGTTTCAATAAAAAAATGGGTTGTACATATGAAAGCTGTCTAAGACAGGCTAACTCCATTTCCCTGGATAGTGGGGTATACTGCAACTTTGCAGTTCATTGGTGTGTCTATGCCTTATGGTCTCTGCTGAATTTTAGTGGAGACATAACATTTGTGGCTACGTAAACAGACAGAGTCAGACTGAGGGGTATAATCTGCAATTCACTATCAGTGATAAGATAAACTGGCAAATTATGTTAGTTATATAAAATTGTTAGTGTAGAACAAATATACATAGAAAAGGTTATAGTGAACACACTACCACACACACAGCTGGTACTTACAGTACTGTCCTACAACATAGTTATCAAAACACAAACATGGCTGATACTCATAGGACTGTTTCACAACAGACCCACACACGTACAGAAGACACTGTGATGGACGGTTAGGGCAATGCCACAACAGTTTATTATCTCTGCCTTAATGCTGCCAGTTATGTCTGCGTCAGGCTAAAATACACAGAGACATAAACCAGCTCTCACCACCATTGTTTTCCTGGACACGCGCACAGACAGACATTTTCACACCCGGCCAGAAGGGCAATGAGAACGGGAGAATAAGCACATTGTTGCTTCATTATAAATTTTCATGCGAGTGTAACGCTGCACATAATCACCCCAAACACACACTGCCCAAGGCACACACCCATGACCTATTCTAATACCCAAAAAAAAAAAAACAACACCGCACGCACGCACATGGTGTACATGGGCATCACTGAAAATATTAAAGCACATGCTTACACAAAACCCCTTCCTCCAATTTGTATTTAGGTATCTTGAGATATTGCCTATTTGCACTAGCTTAGGAAGAAGTTTTCTAAGAAGATGACAAAGCAGTTCTGCTTAATTATCTGTAAACATGAATGTAAATGTAAAACAAATAATGTGCCTGTTTACTTAATTACCTCTCTTTCTCTCTCTCTTTCTCTCTCACACACACAAACATTTGTTAACAGATTACTGGTTTAGGGAAGTAATTTTCAATGACCTTTGAATGTGACTGCGTGCATCAGTATGAGTGTGACTGTCAGTTAGACAGGCTACCTTTGTTTCAGCCTTTCACTGTCAAATATGATGCAAATTCCAAAACCAAAAGCACCCAAACATTCAAATGCAAGCAAATATATACACAGACACATTCTCTCTCTCTCTCTCTCTCACACACACACACACACACACACACACAGTTACTTAGGAATTCATTATACAGCTCTCTTATCACCTACACATTTCTTACATCATGTAAAAATGCCAGCAGCCGTGTCAAAATTTCACAACAAAACAAACCAGTAGAAGTGGTACCAAGTGACTTGTTACAACTTTGAAAGTTAAGAAAGTGTATTTGGAGATATGAGTTTTGTTCCGACATGGACAATGAGCTCTTAATAAACAACTTTTTTGTGGCCGATTCCAATGTCTTTACAACTAGTCTTTCACTCATTTGTTATTTTTTCAGAAGTTTTCAATTCATTTATCTTTCAATATTTCTTCCCAATTTAGCTAGCGGTGAAAAGAGCCGAAACTAAACATGGTGAAATGATGTTTAGTTACTATGCTGCTCACTGATGGAACAAACTGCCCATTAGTATCAGATCTTCAAACTTCTCTTCTCTGCCTTCTTTTAAATATCTGCACTTCTATTGTACTTTCAATCATTGTTTAATGATTTTTAAAGCATTATTTGATTTGATTCAATTTTATCCTATTTTTGTTTTCATTCTTTTCCTGTAAAGCACATTAAATGATCTTTGATATGACTAGAACTCCAATCACACAAGACCCTGACACTCAGAGAGAGAAGGAGAAAGCTAACGCAATCACATTTTCTTTTAATGTAAATCAATATAAACTTAATTTTCTTCTAAACGCAGGTGCCTTTTTAAATCACAATAATCAAACAAAGTGTTAATGGAGGGGTACCTAGCTATATTAAGGACAATTACACATGCACAATAAATATGTTGCAACATTTTGGCATTCAAATCCAGTACTCCAGAACTACTGCCTTACTTTATTAAACTCACTGAATTACAAGTAGCCCAGTTATAAATTGGCTGATGACATCTTTTGAGCAAAAATCGATCCTGATCATGCATCCTAACATAGCATCCAAAAACACAGACTACTAGTGTGTATGCAGTCACTTGTTTGCCTTGAGCCCTAGGCCAGGCCACTGCACACAGTATAGAACCTTTTTTTATGTGCATGTGCAACTGTCTCAGCAGGAAGACTGAATTACACATAAATGCACAAATATGTAGCTGTCTGTTTAGTGCAAATGTTACCCTCCTGATGTTTATCAGTGATGCTGCTAAATTGCAGCAGCTCAGCCATCATGTGGGAAGCAGCTGATGCATCACTCTGGAAGGGGAATGTAGGTGAGATCAGTTTTTTTTGTATGCTTTTTTAAAAGACTTCACATTACCTTAGTTAAACTTGTAACACCTATAAGCCTGTATTTGGTTCCTAATTTACTTAACTTTATCATTAGTGTGATGAGCAATCAGCCTTACTGGTCTTCTTAAGTTTTATTATTGATATTTTTCTTCTTATTATTATTACTATTATTATTTTTATAGCTGAATTTGGCACCTCTTCTCCTCCTACAGGTTTTGAAATATAACCCCACACACACACACACACACACACACACACACACACTTACTTAGGAATTCATTATACAGCTCTCTTATCACCTACACATTTCTTACATCATGTAAAAATACCGGCTGCCGTGTCAAAATTTCACAACAAAACAAACCAATAGAAGCAGTACCAAGTGACCACTTCTATTGGTTTTGAAATATGGCATGGTTCCAACATCTCTCCTGCAGTGCACGTGCATGCAAGTTTTTGATCAGCTGATCAGGGACCGAGTACTAATCATTCAAAAAATCGATTTTTGTGGTCGAGCCGCCTCTGTTACATACAGGGAGAGATAGCGGTCGAGATGCCTTCAAAATGTGTGTCAGAGAGAAAATGGGTAAAGGGACAAAAAGAAAAACACAAACGCAAAAAAATAAATGCCTAGCAAAACACACAAAAGACTTTATTTAATTAAAAATAATCAGCCTATGACCATGGCTGCATGAGTTTCTAAATTTTACAGGTTAAAAATGTCTTAATTTTACAAAGCTCTGATTGCACTATATACTGTACAAAGTGGAACAGGGCAGAAGTACACTGAAGTATTTTTAGGGTTTGCATTGACATAAAATATTGCTTCTGTCCATCTACTTGATTTATTTTGCTTCGAGTATTTATTTTAAAATTAATAAAAAGCTGAATAAATGTTTTTTTTAGCATGAACTGATCATTTTTATCAATGTTATGTATATCATACTTATGTACAAAAGTACATGGACATCTCTCCTAATGACTAAATTCAGCAACACTCATTACTAACAGGTGTGTAAAATAAGGAATATTGCCGTTCAATCTCCAATACGGGCTGTGGAATGGGTTGTAATGAAGAGCTCAGTGACTTTAAACACGGATGCTACTTTTGTGAAATTGCTGCTCTGTTAAATTTCTGCCCTTCTTGAGCTGCCCCAGACAACTGTGAGTGACAATAATGTGAAATGAAAAGTGTCTGAATGCTGTTAATGTGAAATGAAAAGCAACAACAGCTCAGTCATGAAGCGGTAGACCACAGTAGACCACACAAACTCATAGTACGAATCTAGATGCGTCACAGGCATCACTTACTAGAGTTCTGAACTGCCTCTGAAAGTAACAAGCAGTGCTGGAGTACGGATCAGTGGAACCTGCAATGATCACTATTGTATAAGTAATTGAGAAATCCAGGAATTGTTCTAATGATTAATCAATTAATAACAACCCAGCACAAGGACGAGGGGGCGTGGTGGACGAGGCCCGGACGTCACAGCTTTATTCATGGCAATATATAATTTTTCATGCATTTCAGTGCTAAATTAAGAAAAATATAATTTACTAATTTTGTAACAGAAATATTAACATAAATTCAGCTACATTTCCATATAAAAAATTAAATATTAATTTTTTGGTGCTCTCCAGAGAACACAAAAAAAGCGAGTCTTGAAATGGTGAAATTCCGCTGTACTCAGAGGTGGGAGGTTTGAAAGTAGCCAATCTGTGAACGCTATTTATTCCTCCTTGCTGCTGATTGACTGCTGCCCTTTGACGCAGCTGCAGTCCAGAATTTCCCCCGTAGAGCGTCTTGAGTTTTCTCGTGTTTTTCATTTTGTTTTTCTTAAAGCCCTGTATTATTTTTTTTTTTTTTACTGTAAATTAAATTAATTTCTCACTGTACTTACCTGCTTATACCAAAGCAAACGACAGCACATACCAAAGAAAACCCCCATGAATGAATTACAGCACAGTCCATACAAGGGTAACATGGGTATTTACATTCTAGTATGAATACGGGTTTACCTTTACTTTTTCATTAAGGGTAATGTATTGAGCCGAGTTTAAAATGAAATTAAGGTGTTTTGGGAGCATACTTGAGGGCATATTTAGGGTTTATACTATAAAAATAGGCATTTTTAACCACATCACAACATCACGGTTTTTCACTATATGCGGGTGCTCCTTACTGTACATGCAATCTATAATAGCACATATTCCATTTTTCTTCCTACATGTGACATTTGTGATTACAAACATGGGTGTACTAGTAAAATGATGTTAGCATGGTTTTCCTTTTAATCTTACTTATGTATTTGTTTATTTCATTGTAGCTTCCCATCAGACTAGCTTCATAATGACCTTGACAGATTTATCATTGCAAATGCAAAGCTGATTCATCAAGAATCACTAGGGCTGGGTAATCATTACAGCCCTAGTGGAAAAGTCTTCTCTGAATCCAGAAAGCTACCAGTCACAATATGTAATGCCAAAAGTAAAATTGGGTGGAGGTGGAATAATGCTCTGGGGCTGTTTTTCAGTTTGGGCATTGTTCCAGTTAATGTTACAGTGCCTAACTCTGGCCCTGGAGGGCTGGTGTTCAGCACAGTTTGGTGATTTTCCAGCTCAGACATTCTCACCTGTTAATTGCCAGGTTTAGTGAGTGTGTTCGAGAAGAAAAACTACCTGTCGAGAAGAAAAACAAAATTGTTTTTTGTGGCAATAGTTTGGGAAAGGTCCTTTCCTGTTCCAGAATGACTGTGCTGCTCAGCACAAATTGAGGTCCATCAAGGCCAAAGTAAGGGCCATGGTTTGAGGAATCTGGAGTGGATGAACTTCAGAGCCCGGACCTCAACTCAGCTGAACACCCATAGAATTAATTAAAACATTGTGAGCAAAGCCTTCTCTTCCAGCATCAGTGCCATATCTCAGAAATGCTGCTTTGACATAAATCCCATAAGACAAATTCCAAAGTGTTGTTTAAAGTCTGCCTAGAATAATGAAGGCTGTTATAGCTCAAAAGAAAAAATTATATTATTTTAAAATTATATTAATATCAGGTCTGGGCTTGTTTGGGCTCGCGGGTGCACGCAGCATGCAGCTCTACATCTCGGCTGGTTTTCACGGGGGCCAGGCGTTCCATTACTTTTGTCCATTTTTTGTTTTTTACCATTTCACCAACAAAGACTTTAATGACACTTTTAGATACATAGACTTTAATATGGAGTCTGTCTCCCTTTGTGGTTGCTATAATGGTTCCGCACCCTATGCTCTGGACTCTGAGGGTAATTTGTTTTTCTATAACAAACTAGATAAAACATGAATGCCCTGCAGTGGCACATAACTTTGGTTTTATATTTGATTTGATTACATTAATGTTTAAGTTGAAATTCACAAGAAATATTTTAACTGCACCTGTGTAGCTGTGTTAAAGGGAAAACTGCTGTTAAAGACTTATTTGTTTAAAGTATTACTGCACTTGTTCATATAGCAGTATTTAAAAAATAAAAGTGTGCAATACACTACTTTTGATTTAAATATTTAATTTTGCGCATAACCATGTGATTAATCCCAGCAAACCATTCGATTAAAATTTGTAATCATTGGCCAGCATTAATTAATACACATCTGTTTAGAATGGGATGTCTTACAAGCTTATATATGTGTGATAGTCTGGTGTCCACATATTTTTGGCCAAAACTCACAAAAAAGCAAATAAAGTCTGACACTAATCACCAACTTATTAAACATTAAGTGTATGAATAACAGTTTTTCATGTTTAGTCATTTCAGCTGATACACTTTATTATGGTAATTTAAGTTATTTATGGGGTCTAGCACAAATTACCACAAACTGCGTGTTGCCATTTTTTTGCAAGAGAAGTGTGTGTTATGGTTGTGTTTTAAAGTGTGGACTGTGTGTGTATTAGAGATAGTTGCACTTGTTTTTCTTCTCCTCCTGCAGAGGGGATGGTTGTCTGATTTACATTTCATTTGAAGATAAGCTGAAAGAGCTTTTTAATCATCAGCGAGAGTTTGTGCATTTGTGTGTGTGTTGGTGTGCATAGATGTTTATGAGAGGCTCTGTGTGTGCCTAGTTAAAAAAAAAAATGGGTAAAAACAGAGTGAACTACCTCAAACAAAGACCCTGGGAAATGCTATGTCTCAGACTGTGCCATGTGTCAATATTACGTATCAAACGAGAGCTGAGAACTCGTTCTACTCTGTCATAGGAAGAGTGAAGAGTATGATATGACCATGGCTTCTGAGAGTCATTCTGAGAAGACTGGAGAATAACGGCCTGGACTTCCTGCTTTAACTTCCCCTCAACACTGATACATCAGCCCGTGTGCATGTGTGGGCAAGTGTGCAGGCCTCCAAGATGATTACTGTAATGGGGTGTTGAGCTCATATACTGCACTATAAACAAAATTTACAGAAATAAAAAACATCATGTTTAATACATGCTGAATTTGTATTGCATTATGGGGATATAGGTCAAACATCTTACCAGTTAAAATGCTAATTTTACTGTAATTATGCAAAGATGCGGATAATACCTTGTGCAGTTCTGACCAGCCTGTCTCTAAATATCACAACAACTATTGAGTTTTTTTGGTTACATTTAAATCTTACCCCTAAATACATGTTTGAATGCATTTAAAGTTATGATATTCTCACCATGATTGTGTTTTGTGTTTCAATTAACTAGTCCATTCTGTAGTTTTACATTAAAAACAGGCAATCTAGGCAGCATAAGAACAGGTAACCACAATAATATAATAGTCATGGTATAGTCAAGACACTATATATAGGGGGTCCTCGAGTTATGCCACAGATCCACTCCAGACAGTGATGTAACCCGAATTTTCGTGTAAGTCGAAACACACCCTAGCCTAAGTCATTTACTCATCCTAACACAGTTGTAAAATCATAAAAACACAACTAAGCCACAGAAAAAGGAAAAGGAACACTCCCTCACTCATACGACTTGTTACCACATATTCTTCCACCGCGCGCAACCAAACTAGTTCACCCAAGTAGTCCGTAAGTACGACGCTAACAGTGTAAGTCAAGTGGGAGTGGGAATGGGCGGTGTAAACTTGAAACGTCATATGTCAAGATTGTTGTAACTCGAGGACCCCCTGTATGCTCAAATGCACGGTTGTTAGCTATTTACCGGGAAGCAAAAACAAATAAGCTAGTTGATATCACAAAGATGTGTGGTGCCTTTATCTTACCATGTCTCTATGGGCCAGTACGCATGAACAATCAAACATCACCTACTACAAGCAGGCAAGAAATATTTGTGGTGTTTGTCTCTTTTACAGATCATACAACATAACGTAGCAAAGCTGAGGTTCCCAAAAAAAAAAAAAAAAAAAAAAATCCTAACCTCTGACTTTCTTTGACAGGTGTTGTTTGAAAGGTGTTTAGGTGTACCAAGCGTGCAGTAACTTGGTTGAATAGTGGACGTTGACTTAAGTAAGCTTTACAGGTTTAAGAAACAGATGTGGACTACCTGAGCACTGATGTATGTTTACGGCATTTAGCTGACGCTCTGGATAAGAGCATCAGCTAAATGCCGTAAATGTAAATGTCCTGGAAGGAACATGCACACAAGAAACAAGTTGGGATACAGTACAGTACAGATACAATAAAATTTCTTATACACTAAAGTGTAACTTACTGGAGAAACTGTAACCAAGTAAATAAAATGATACTAAGCAAATGAATGTCATACACTAATTTACAGTGTGCCTGACCGCCTGTAGCACTCTGTTGTTCTAAACCCACCATTAAATATTTCAGCACAGATCACACATCAGCTCCTGGGGGCCACAGTGTTACACAGCTTCAAACACACTTGATTCACAGTCAAAGCTATCCTTAGAAGATGAAACACTACACAGAACACTCCACAGCTGGAAGTAAAACATCAGCACATACAGCTGCTCTAAGGTGCAAAACCACAGGTTATTCCTATAAAGCAAAATGGTCCCTTATAGGCATGCATCAACCACAGCACAGCACAGCAGTGTGAACAGTGTAATTTCTTTTCTCTGCATTTAACTCATTCACCAAGAGAAGCAGCAGGCAGCCAGAAATACAGTGCCGGGAGAGCAGTGTGTGGGACGGTACCTTGCTCATGGGTGGCTCTAGCAGTCCTGGGATTCGAACCCACAAACCTACTGATTGCAGGGGCAACTCCCCAACTACTAGGCCACCAGTCGTCCCACTGTGTGAAAACCTACACATTGGTTTCTTAATAGACATCCAGTCATTTCTAGCAGTTGATAGCTAAACAGTATACAGAGCACTGGCGTGACTCCACTGCTGGAAGGAAAACATCGGCATATACATACAGCTACTCTAAGGTACAAAACCACAAATTATTCCTGCAAAGATCTTTCACGGAAACTGCTGTCAAAACCATAAACCGTACCATATGTGGATCATAAGCACCAAACTTACACATTACTTTCCTAATAGACACCCAGCTACCCAGTAGTGAAACGAGTCAGCTGACTGTACATGAGGAAGCCCAGTGGGGTCTCTGGATGGAGAGAGAGGCCCATCACTGTGTCTTTAAACTTCTGCAGGGTTGTGGGCCTTCGCGCCGCCTGGCACGGGGAGGGGGTCCCCAGATGAGCTTACCTACCTTGGAGAGCTGGCGTGGGGCTGGCCCCCCGAACAGAACCGGACTGGAGTTGAGGCAGATCGCGCCGCGACGGCCGAGGACGTGCTTCGGAACCGGCCGGTCCAGGGGCAGCACCGGCAGCTGGTAACATACTTCCATTGAAGAGGACTCGGAGGACGATGCTAACGTCAAATCGAAGCAAACAACAGACGACACGGAAAACCGAAACGGGGGGCTGAATCCATCTACATTCGACTGGGGTCGTGGCGTAAAGATCCGGTTAGAACATCATCCCCCCCGACTGGCCTGCCAGACTTCTCCCCTCGTCCCGGACATCGCTCTGTACCATAATATTACAGTCAAGTTTTTAAACACGAGCTCAAAAATAAAAATCAACATCACCCTGAGCTGTGTTTAAAAGCAGTATCTCGTCCAAATCGAGTCCAAACGACCCCAGACAAGTCTCGGAGGCCTCTCGAGTGCGAGAACGTGAAAGGAAAAGTAAGAAAAAAACAAGTGGAAGAAAACAATGTATCAGTGTCGGGTGCTTGTAAATCCGTCCCGTCCCGTCCCGTCCCGTCCCGTCCCGTCCCGTCCGAGCCGCACGCAGCAGCACAGAGGAGTTAACACCACGCTCGAGCTGCAGGCGGCCCGGATCCACGCAGCCCACTCGTGGTAGAGCGCGAGAGCAGGCTGCGAACTGCCCAGCCCCAAACAAAAGACATTTTATTTGTTTTTAAATAGACGTGTCGATTAAAATCAGCTAAAAATTGCGTGCTGTAACAAGAAAACGCTCTGTCGGTATGATACACATTTCCCCTGGTCCCCTTCGAAACAAAACCACTGTCAGAGGCGGGATCTGGCAACCCAAAGTTGCTCCTGGCCTATTAATTCCATCCCGCAACAGAACGCCTCGTCCTATTGGACGAAAGCCGGCCTCTTCTCTCAGAGGGAAGAAGCTGATTGGCTGCAGTGGCTCCGTGATGGAAGGATGGAATCATAAAGCAATAAAAAGGAATCCTGATTAAAAAGGGGAGGCGAGGGCATAGTGAGTGAGTGAGTGAGTGAGTGAGTGAGTGAGTGAGTGAGTGAGTGAGTGAGTGAGTGAGTGAGTGAGTGTTTGAGGGGTTGCCCTCCCAATCCAGGAGCACTTATAGGCCTGCTGTTTACATACGGGAAATGTTTGTAAAAGCGTAAAAACGTCAGTGTCTCACAGGCCAGGAAGTATCTGAGAGAGATTTTAGGACGAGCATTTCACGATGAGGCCTTGATGAAGTAGAGGAATACAGTATTTGAACAAAAGTATTAGGACATACCTCTTAATTCAGGATTTGGCTAGGCCCCTTACTTCCAGTACTAAGACATTTTGGACAACGCCATGCTTACAACTTTAAGCACACAGTGTATGGGGAAGGCCCTGTTCTATTTCAGCATGACTGTGCCCCAGTACACAAAACAAGATTCATGAAGACATGGTTGGATGAAGTTGGTGTGGAAGAACTTGATTGGCCTGCACAGAGCCCTGATCTCAACCCCATCAGTAAACTGGAATGGAGATCAGTGCCTGACTTCATAAATGCTCTAAAGAATGATGTAGAAACACTCTTGTGGAAGATGTTATAATTGCGAAGGGGGGCCAGCTCCATATTAATGTCTATGCATTTGAAGGCAGTGTCATTATTTTTGTCCATATTGTGTCATTCATGACAAATCAGTTTTAGTAATAGAGTTACCAGCTCCTTTCCCTGGCCAGTGTCTTTGTTGGGCAGGTTTATTCAGTTTTTACAATAAATCACAATTCTAGCATGTTGATAAAGAGGTGCAGAGTTTCAGTACCTAAACTGTGAAATAATTTTTTTGTGAGTGCTCAGGAACCACTCAGGTGATATGTACTCACATACATATACAGTAAATTCACCTATGAATATGCGTGTTTTAATTTGTTACAGTAAAATACAAAACATTTCAATTTACTGTAGCTTATGTCATTTTAATATCTTTCAAAAGCATAGAAAGAACAGAGGCTGCCAGTAACTTTAGATAAAAGCCCTACATACATTACATGTGTTGCACTGTATGTGAGGATATTCATAGTGTACTTGACAAGTAAACAAATAAACAAAACCTTTTTGACCTTTCCCCCTCAAAAAACAGGGCTTTCAGGGCTTTAGAAAAATTCCATAATGAAATGCATGCTTGTGAAAATCTTCCAGAAGGCATGGAGCACTAGAGAGCTAAATTGCTTTTGGAAGCACGAGTGTAATATCAGTTGTATTATTTCCATCTTAACACCTGATAAAGAATACATTGCATGTGATGCATGTTTTTATTACTGTATGCTCATTTGAGGGATTTAATAGATCCCCACCTTTTTCTGCACAGGAGGAGAATGGCAACTTGGTAAAATTGCAATAAGATAAGATAACCCTTTATTAGTCTCACAGGTAGGAAATTTGCATTGTTACAGCAGCAAAGTGGACTGTACCAAAGAGAAAAGTAGAAGCTACAGAATTGAATCTATGCGCATCACAAACAAACGAACAAACACATGCCGGGTCGACCTGAGGAGGACAGGTTCCCCTTTTGAGTCTTGGTTCCTCCCGAGGTTTCTTCCTCCAGCTGAGGGA
>JBBJLS010000148.1:21859456-21885809 GCA_037577275.1 Bryconaethiops microstoma | reverse complement strand
GTCTGGCAGTAATCAGGCCTGGGTGTGGCTAATGGAATTGCACTCAGCCTTCCAAACAATGTGATTAACCAAAGTTACTTCATGATTTTACAAGGGGGGCAATTACATTTTCACATAGGGCCATGTAGGTTTGGATAACTTTTTTCCTTAATAAATAAAATCATCACTTAAAAACTGCATTTTGAGTTTACTTGTTTTATCTTTGTCTAGTATTGAAATTTGTTTGATAAATACTTTTTCACAGCACTGTGTGTTCAGGTTTGTGTGTGTGTGTGTGTGTGTGTGTGTATGAGTGAGAGAGAGTATGTGCCTATCAGAGAGAAAAAGAGACAGTGAATGTGTGTTTGAGAGTGGTGTGTTTGTATATGAGAGAGTGAGAGAGAGAGTGTGTGTGTGTGTAACAGAGAGACAGAGAGTGTCTGTCAGAGAGAAAGAGAGACAGTGAATGTGTGTGCGAGAGAGTGGTGAGTGTGTGTGTGTGTGTGTGTATATGAGAGTGTGTGTGTGTATGAGAGAGTGTGTGTATGGGTTTTTTAAGTACGACTCGAGAAGAATGGAGCCTGGCGCCGCGTCATGGTTACCTAGCGACTCTCCTAGCAACAGGCAACATCTGTTTCTGCGCGGGCCAATCAGGAGGCGTCTCTGCGCGTGTTGTTGCTCTGGCCCTGGCCGTTGCGAGGGTGATATTTTGAGAGTCTCTCTCTGTGTTTTTCGTGGGGGACTGAGAGACCTTACTGAGCAGCGAAGAACTCAGACTTTGCCCCCTCGGAGCCTGGAGCCGCGACGCTGGGCGCAGGGCAGCTCTCTGGAGCCGCGGGGATGAGGAGAGGCTGACCCGGGGGGCCCAAGGCGAGCGGCGTGAGGAGAATACAGATCCGGCTCCGAGAGCAGCTGCAGCAGGGCAGACCGTCCGGACTCAGCTCTATGGCAGTGGCAACGTACTCCGTGACCGTTTACCGTTTCTCTACGGCCGTTAGGACTCCTGGCGTCGTTTGAAGTTCTGTTTTATTTAGAAATTTTGAAAAGGCACGCGCTGGGATTCGAAAACCGTTGGCACGAGCAGATTCCGTTGGACTCCTGGCTGCTTATTATTAGAGATCAAATCTAACATTAGCTGCTAGCTACGTATATTTTAGCAGTAATTTGTCTTTTATTACTTTATATTTGGTCCGTGCGTTTCCCAATGAAGAGGTAAGTTAACTCAGCCACATAAAATCAAAACAGTGTCCTTGTCTGAAATCTGATTTAATGTAGTGAAGGACTTATTGAGTCAAACCAGGTTTCTGATGGAAACTGCAAGTAATTCTGGGCTTCCACAAAGAGCACATTGGTGTATTGATCATAAACCCACTAATTGAGGTTACTTGAATTTATTATTTTTAGTTTGATTTAATATATTAAGTAACATTATTTTTGCAGGTGCCTAAGACCATGGCACAGTACTATATATAACCTTTATATGTCACTGTACACAAACTGAAGTTTATCACTTTTAACAACTGTCACAAGGTGGACATATTTCTTGTTCTCGTGACTTAGCACACCACAAAGAGTGTTCGTATGCGTGGCTGGAACTGTGTAGGATACATGCTGTACTGTGGATGGACGGATTGTACTATGTATTATGTGTACTATGTACACATACGATCAAACAATGTCCCTGTCTGGAAAAAAAAGTCATATTTTGTACTGCATGTTTGCATATGAAGTGCCTGCTCAGTATTAGAGCATACATTAATTAAGTTGCATTTATAATTCGGTGAGCTGCATTAAACCTGCATGAAAAGTATTCGGTTAGTACGTATATACATTAGTATGTCTATGCACACATAAAGTACTCAGTAATTGCTTACAGCCTTGTGAATGAAAAAAAAAAAGACTGGTTGTAGCTAACAACTTTAATCACTAGCGAGCTGTTGTAAGTAATGTCATAAGCTTGGGTCAATATTAGACTTACATCACCTGCAGTGTCTTGTAATAGAATCAGTTTATTATAGTCACTGTAATAAACTGGTGAATAGCAGATTAATTTATAATTAAGTATTTATAATACATGAATTAAGTTCATTTATAATACAGTAAGCTTCATTAAGCCAGCAAATGTATTAAATTAGTATGTATATACACATAACTTATTTAGCAGTTACTCTGGTTACAGCATATGCATCTGATAAAAAAGTAACTGTAATCACTAGCTAGCTGTTGTAAATAATGTCATAAGGTTGGGTCAATATTAGACTTGCATCACCTGTCTTTTCTTGTTATAGAATCAATTTATAATAATGCCTGTTGGGCAATAGCAGGTATAAGCTAAAAATGCAATAAATTGTTAGTGTGCCTACTTAAAATGGTAATAAAAAGAATTTCTGAATGTGTTTTGTTTTCTAGTTCTTGGAGGACATGTGTGTTAGAGTGGGGAGCAATGCTCAGGTGAACAGATCAGACATCAGAAAGGTGTGTGTGCTCGCTTATGTGCTGCAGCCCTCAGGTAAATACCACCCACACACACACACACACACACACACACACACACACACACACACACACACACACACACAGAAGGTGTCATTGTTATGTAACACATTAATTATACTGTAATCCCTAATGTGACTGTGGTCCTATTTGTCATAGTGATAAGGATAAATTTACACCATTCCAAATATGAATAATAATCTGTGTTGTATATAAAATAATAGCTTGCATTATTAAAACTTTAAATGCATTGTTGTATATTTTATTTAATAATTTGCATATTTATAGTACTTTATAGATATTTTTATTATGAGATATGATCACCACTTTTTAAAGTAACAAATGGGTATACTATTCTTTTTAAAACGGCATTTTTAATTTTATGCAGATTTATGAGTTTATCTGCATTTATACTGCAACCAGCGCAAACTCTCCTATAGTAGCAATGGTGTAACAGTTTTTGTACAGTATGTAAAATGCAAATGTTTGAAACAGTGTGTGTTTATTTTTAAACAGCATTGCACATATTCATGTACTGTCTTTTGTAGAATCCACTTTTAGTGATTAAAAAATGTGTTATTTTTCAGTGAATTCTATTAGAGTAAAATGGGCTGGGAGTAGAGTGGGGGCTATTTACCCACACTCAAATGACTGGGCATTTTTCTGAAGTTGCTTATTAATTCTAGAGATTTGGGGTTAATTTTATTGTGGATTGTAAAGGTATACATTGGTAGAAGATGGCCTGGCAGAATCAAAGCTAAAAAAAATGTATACATGGTATTATGTACATGCACAGAATCCACACTTGGGAAGTTTTACATTTGAACTGGGTAATAAAGCTAAAACTGGGTTAATGTCTTACTTTTTCTTCAGGGTCTTCCCGCTGAGTGCGCCCTTATAATTCAACAACGTCGAAAGTTGCCTATTTTAAGAGGAAGTATGCGGAAGAGGAGGATATCCAAGGAGGCCTACATGGATATTTACAAAAAGTGAGAGCTACTTCTTTTGAGTATTTTGTTTTTGTACCATTACTTCCTCATTCATTGTACATCCAAAACATGATTTATAATTATTCATTGGTGGTCTTGGTATAGTTGAGCAAAAAATCTCACTTTTCCCTCACACCAACACATCACTGACTGAAGTTTTCTTCTTTAGGTTTTGCACTGGAGCTTTAGGGCTAATGTAACTAACAAGTAATTAAGTTCAACATGGTCATATATATTTTCAGGGTCTTTTTAATTTTTGATTCGGAAGTGAAGATTTGATTTGGTTTTCAATATTTGTGTTAAACTTAAGACAATATAAGATAAAGTAAGATAACCCTTGATCAGTCTCACAGGTGGTAAATTTGCATTGTCACAAAAGTGGACAGAAGAAGAGAAGAAAGGAGCAGTAGGACCTACAGAAATAAAAACTAAACTGTAATATAAAAAGAACTGTGCACTGTAAAAAAAAAAAAAAAAAAAAAAAAAATATATATATATATATATATATATATATATACATATTTTAGTTGTGTGTGTATATGTATGTATGTATGTATGTATATATGTACACAATGGTAGTAGTCTAGTAGCAGCAGACATTGAATGATACACAGCAATACTGCACCAGATACTGCACTTCTTAATTCTACAAATCTCTTATAATATACTACACAATATGGTAAACTCAGATTTTTAAAAAATCTGATCTGATCTTATCGTGGGTGCATGCATTATATAAGTCTCGCCCACTCCACACCCCACTTCACTGTAATAGAATTGCACCCAGATGCCTAGTTTTGATCAGTAAAAATAGTTTTCATGAAAGAGACACTATTGAACCCTATATTTTTCTTTATCAATGAAATGTATACATTTTAAAATCTCAAAACTTGCAAATAGACTCAGATCTAACAGATAACCGATCGCTTTTTTATAATCCCTCTCTCGGCAGCACCTGATCTTGCGCGAGGAGCGCAGCTGCATCTTGCGTCTCTCGCTGCAGAAACTGCGTTTCCTGGATGATCCCGAGACCTACCTGCGCCGCTCTGTCCTGATCAACAACCTGATGCGCAGGATCCATCTGGACGAGGATCAGCGTGAGCGAGAGAGGCTGAGGAATGAAGAGGAGCAAGAGGAGCGCCTGGCCTCACAGAGACTCTTCTACACGGGTTGCAAGAGACTGAAGGTGGTGGTGGCTGAATGCTGCTCTCAAACATTTGGTGTCCCTGAGCTCCAGCCGTACACCCTACTGCAGTACAGCACCTCCCCAGCCTCATGCCCCTGCGGCCTGGCAGAATGCCCTGCACTGCCTCCTGACCACCGGTCTTCAGTGCTGCTCTACCAGCTTAGTGACAGCTGACGATGTCCCAGTTCGTTTAGGCATGGGACAAATGTTTAAGCGCAGGCTGAGTGGCTGTTAAAGCATTCAACCGATGTTTAATCTTTTGTCCCGTTCCCAAACGGACTGGGACATCACTAGTTATCATTGAGCCAGTAGAGCGATACTGGAGACCACCAGTGACTGGGGGCACATTGTACAAAGAATGTGGGATTTGGACCTTGTGTATGTTTCTGTAGCTTCAGAAAACAAGCTCAGAAACCACAAACTCCGCTGTCTAAATTGTGGCTGGGGCTCCACTAGTGGTGAATCAGGGTCTGCTGTCTTTTCTTACAAAAAACATGGACTGTACAACTGCCTCTCTGAATCTTAAACATAAAGCCTTTAGGACTTTTATTTTTATTATTTTTATTAAAGCTTAAATGATCTATTACCTATATCTAAGCATTTTTCAGGGATTGAAAGAAAGAGAAAAAAAACAAGCCATGCACTTTGTGTCTATGTAAGTAAAAAGTGTCAAGTGTTGCTTCAAAAAATGGAAGGGTGGCATTTGTTTTGCTTTGCTAGCCACTAATTCTAAAAATAGTATATATATGTATGTAGTTCTGCGCCAGCGTATAATATGAAGGCCACTATGAGGAAAAGACTATAAAGTTCTCTTTGATAAAACAGGTTTCAAGGATCAGAAAGCAACTGTTAATGAAAGGATTAATGGTAGTCTGCTACCCTCTAGTGCTGAAATCCTGGATTGTCAGTTAAAGCAGTTTATTCCTTGAAGGCTGTTTCATGCCTTGGATTTTGTTATGCAGTATGTCATCCACTCTGGTTCTGTTTTTTATTTGTCCTGCCATTTCAATATTTAATTAAGTGTTTAAAGGAGTTTTACAAAGCTGAAATCTATGTGGAAAACTAACTGGATAAACTAAACATGGAAAAAGGCTGTTCTCCCATACATCACAAACACAACTATTTCATCACACTTGTCTGAGTAACACGAGCTCACCAGTCACTTTTCAATTTAGCTTACAAAGCGGGTAAATTACTCAGCGACACAGCCTTCACTCTTTGAGTTTGGTTCTATCTGTGCTAGTTAGTAGCACGACATGTAGACCATTTACAAAAGACCTCTCACTTACTCTGTAATACTCACATAATTCTCAGCAAATTACAGAAAAAAACTAACGTGCAAAGCAATGGTACAAACACAAGTCTGTATTTTAATATGCCATACAACCTGCCAGCCAGTACCTTTTAATGCATCCTTTTTTATTCATGCACTTTTAAGTGGTGATGTTGGTTGTGTTTCAGTTTGAGTGTCTGAACGTGGAGACTGAATCAAAAGTGCTGTGTCTTTGGGAATGGAGACATAAATATGAACATGTGATTTATTTTCAATGTTCTTGTCTTTTTTTAAAAAAGAAAATAGCAACATGCTACGCATATTTTGCCAAAAAAAAGATTCTAAAGTAGCAGCAGAGATCTGTCTATTTTTCAGGTATTGCAATCAAATAAAAATGCAAGGTAATGATTTGATTGTTTATTTGTTTATTTGATTACTTCTTTCACATACACTAAGGAACTAATAATGCCCCCCACCCCCCCGCCCACACACACACACACACACACACACACACGTTTTGCCTCTCAGAACATCCCCAAGGGCATTGTGATAGAGTAATAGGTGTGTTGGGGCACAGAAATAAAAAATTAAAACAATCTATTCAGATAAACCAAATCTGAACATGACAAACATTATTTTATCTTTTAGATTTTTACTGGACTTTTCAGGAGAAGGAGATGAGCGTTGGGGCACAAAACACTAAAAAGTGAGAAAGAACTGAATGTATCCGCTCATCTTTAACATGTTTATGATGTTAAAAAAGAATACTATATTTTTGTATTAATAGTCCATTTGTCACACATGAACACACCGCGTGAACAACATGAAATTCTTCTCTGCATTTAACCCATTCACCAAGTGAAGCAGTGGGCAGCCAGAAACGCAGCACCCAGGGAGCAGTGTGTGGGGACGGTACCTTGCTCAAGGGTACCTCAGTGGTGCACCTGGCAGTCCTGGGATTTAAACCCGCAGGGTTCTGATCACAGGAGCAACCCCCTAACCACTAGGCCACCAGTCCCCCGTTTATCTTTCGTTGACCCCGACGTGATTTGAACACGCAACCTTCTGATCTGGAGTCAGACGCGCTACCGTTGCGCCACGAGGTCTGATACCAACTGCGGACAACCGTTTCTATTCCAGCATGACTGTGCCCCAGTGCAGAAAGAAAGCTCCCTAAAGACACGGCTGTATGAGTTCCGTGTGGAAGAACTTGACTGGCTGCACAGAGCCCTGACCTCAACCCCATCCAACACCTTTGGGATGAACTGGAACGGAGATTGCAAACCAGGCCTTCTCGTCCAGCATCAGTGCCTGACCTCATAAATGCTCTACAGAAATAAGTGGGCACAATTTCCCACAGCAACATTACAAAATAGTGTGGAAAGCCTTCCAAGAAGAGCGGAAGCTGTTATAGCTGCAAAGGGGGCACCAACCCCATAATAAAGTCTATGTATTTGAATGCAAGATCATTAAAGTCCCTGTTGGTGTAACGATCAGGAGTCCCACTACTTTTGTCCATACAGTGTATGTTAGAGAAGAACTCCAGAAGCAGGACCATGGTCTTTCTTCCTCCACCCCCAGCAAGCTTCCCCAACCCCCTCCCGCCTCGCGAATGCGTTCACGTGCCCGCACGCTGTCTTCCTGCCGTGTGCGTGCTCGAGCCGTGCTGTCAGTTGCGCTGTTTCTCTGTGGATGGATCACTTCAGGTCTTAACTGACTAAAACTCTTATTTTTTATCGTCGAAAAGGGACAGTCGTATCATTTGTAACTTAACAGGGACATATACACGACAACTTGGCCTAATTGTATCTGCCATGGAATAAGAAAAAGCTCTGTTTTTCTCTCTATAGCGGACTAGCAGAGCCGGCTAGCTAAATAAGCTAACTAGCCCTCTCACTTTTTCCGTTCGTGAAGGAAAAAGTCCGACAAGAAACATGAAAAGTGGTTTAAAAGCAGGTTTCTCTCGGCTGCTGAATGACCTGCAGGACCCACAGCTGGTAGCCCGTTTCCAAACGCTGTGTGGGGTGAGAGGGGCGCTGGTGAAGAGTGAAGCCGGGCTTGTGAAGAATGAAGCCGGGGTGGTGAAGAGTGAAGCCGGGATGAACGGGGGGAGCGGCGGGGAGGGAATCCGCCTGAAAGCAGGTTTGGAGGGGACAGCGGGGGAAGTGATCAAACGGGAACGGTGGAACAACGGCGTGTCGAACGGGAGGGTGCCGTCCGCCGCCGGGGAGTCCGTGAAAGCGAAGCCGCTTCGGCGGAACTCTCTGACGGGCGACGCGGGTCACGAGTTTCACATCGAGAACCGGCTCCTCTACTACCTCTTCACCTGCGGAACCGAGCTTGGCAATGAGCTCTTCTACATCAGCTTCTTTCCCTTCCTCACGTGGAACGTGGACCCGGTGGTGGCCCGCCGCCTCATCGTGGTCTGGGTCTGGGTCATGTACCTGGGTCAGTGCACTAAGGACGTGATCCGCTGGCCCCGGCCGGCCTCGCCTCCAGTAGTGAAAGTAGAAGTTTTCTACAACTCTGAGTACAGCATGCCCTCCACACACGCCATGTCCGGGACAGCCGTGCCCCTGGCCCTGCTCCTGCTCACACACGGCCGCTGGGAGGTGAGGGGTCTGGGGGAGAGGGTGGTGGAGGGAGTGGGACCATGCTCCTGGAGTTCTTATCTAAAATACAGATCATGAAAACAGTATTGACGTTCATTTCAGTTCACTTTTATTTGCCTTTGTATTTAAGTTTTTACTCTTCGTTAAACAAGCGCCCATTTCACTCTACTGAAAAAGCCTGGGAATGAGCTCATGAATAATGTAATGTGAGTTTAATTCAATTCAGGCTTATTTGAGTAGATTGTTCTAGTTTTTATTTCTGTGCTTTGACACACCTTTTTCGCTGTCATGATGCGCTTGTGGGTTTGCTGAGGAGGGGATGTGTTGGAGGTGGAGGAAGCGGGACCATAGTCCTTCTCCTGGGGTTCTTATCAGACACACTTGTTTTACCATCATGAAGGCTGTATTGATGTTCACTTTTACTTCCCCTTGTATTTTTATGCCAGTGCCCATTTCACTATCCAAAAAAGCCTGGTAATAAGCTAATGTAATGCGTGTCTGATTCAACTCCAATAGATTGTATTAGTTAATTCCAATAGATTGTATTAGTTTTTTTATTTCCTTGTTCTGATACATCTGTTTCACTGTTGATGAGCTTGTGGGTGTGCTGAGGGGCAAAATCAGGCATCTGATCTATTCAATAATACAGCAGTCTAGGTTTATGATATAGTGTTTTGTTATTACAGAAGTCTAGCAGTTTTACAGATAAGCAGGTGCTACTCCTTAGTCAGCATTGTTGTGTAAGGAAATTCTCAGTATTATGAAGAACCTCTGAGAGGAACCAAGAATCAAAAGGAGAACTGCTGGGCTGCACTGGATAGTGTAGTTAGGATACAAGTTTATAAGGAAGGTTAAACAGAAGCACTATAGTCAGGCCAAGAAAAGTAATTGAAATATACAGATATGACAAGGAGTGAGTATTAGTAAAGGCTATAAAAGATTTGATACAACACTAAACTGTAATTAAGGGGCATTCTGCAGTCCTTAAGGGTTTCAAGTTCTGCACAGTTTGGTGTGCAGAACACATTCAAAATGCTTATCACTGGTTTCCAGGTTTTGTTGTTGTGTGACTGCAGGGAAATCACCCAATTTTGCTGGATTCCAGCCCTCCAATACTTGAACTGGGCAGTCCCGTGTTACATTGCGTTTTACTCTGCAGTGCCTGGCCCCAGGGCAGTCTCACAGTCCTGATATGTAGTTTTATGCAAATATGTTTACAGCTACATTTGTCATTTGGGTGGTGGGCAAATATAAGGACTAATCCTGAATATGGTGTTTGTGGTGTAACACTAAACCAGAATTTGCCAGTTGTGGTCCTGGAGGCACACTTACTTGCAATTTTTAGTGCTTTCCCTGTTTTAACACAACCAGTACAACGGAGTGATGGGTTGTTAATTGTGATTAGTGCTGGGAGCAGTGAAAACATTAAAATGGACAGTGTGCCTCCAGGACCAGGGTGGGTAACCACAGCACAGAACCAACAAAATTAGTATTAATTTAAAATGTCTTACAAGTACTACATTCATAATGAATCAGAAAAGGTGAAACCTGACCTTAAAAATCAGTTATCAGCAGTAAAGAATTTATAATCAGCCATAAAAGTTCATGACTGGTTCACCAAACAGAAGTCTTTTGTAGCAGCTTTCTGTGTCACGCCATAGATAAAATGTTGGAATATTCCTTTCAATCTTATTCAGTGTGTTGAATAAACTGGGACGCCCTCCAAACCATCCAGGACCCGAATTTAACACCCCTTGCTTCACTGTCAGAAATGAACTCATGGCTCAGGGCAAAGACACATTCAGAAGTTGACAAATGTGTCAGAAATGTAAAATGCAAATGCTCCCATAAGCAACTATACACGATTCCTGCAGGCCCATCAAATCGTTGAAAGTATGTGAATTTCAGAAAAACAATCATGGCCTTGAAAGTGCTTGAATTTATATAGTTTGTGCTTTAATAAACAACAGCAAAAGTAACAGCAGCAAGCAAGGAGAAAGCCAGCATTATAACAGTTCAAAACAATCGACAAATAATTTTGCAATGTTATTAACACTGATCTGAAACTATGCTATGTAGGGTCCTTGAATTCCTTGCAAAATTGCTGACTCTGATGTTTAAGACAGTGTGGGAATCCTGATGCTACAATTTGACACTTAAGTGCAGAAAGCTTCCTTATAAAGCACAAAAAAACCCCAAACACAAAATCTAGGGGGTAAAAATTGCCTCTTGATTAAAATATTTAAGAAATTCTAAGAATGCCCTGAGTTTAAATCTACATAACATTAAAGAGCTTCTATGTGGTGCTATGAATGACCGAGATAAAGCTTGGTGAACACAGCCCAGATCCAGAACAAGTGTTCTGTTTCCGACAGTAAGTGAGTAAATGAGCACATCGACCTACAGAGAAAGCACTTCTCTCTTCTACTCACTTTGTTTACTTTGCCTCAGTGCCAAGTTGTGCATTGAAACGAAAGTCATACATAAAATGTCAAGTCAGTGAGTGGCCTCTCAAGGTTAGAAATTGAGTCATATCTCCACTAAGATAACATTTACAATGAAGTGCACTCGTTATTGTCCCGCAAATCTAAAAAAGCCATGTTTACATGCTGTGCAGACTTGAAAAAGGCTGGTGGTTGAAACCTTCTGTCTCTTAAGCAACTCAATTATAATCATTGGGGTACCTGCATATAGGACTGCCAGTCATTGCAATATGCAGTTTGACAGTTATGAATGTTATATGGAATTGTGCTGTGGCCTTTGTGATCGCATCTCAGCAGCAAATATTTTGCTAACAATTAATATATTGTATCGACTGTTGCAGCTTCACTACAAACTGAACACCACATGCATTGTTTGGCAGAAAGAGCTGATACAGAAACCTTGATTACAGACTGAGACCGGCACCAAGCCAATTACTTGTTAAACCCACTATACTTTTGTATGTGCAATTTTAATCGAAATCGTACACTTCACTTACAACGTGGCCATTTAAAAGTACTGCTTTACATCTGCTTAAATTACTCCAGCATTCTTCTTCCTTAAAGTAGATTTGAAAGATTGTGTGCAATGTTCTTTTAGATCGCACCACCTTGTCCATCGATTGTTGATGAAAGATTTTTTGAGGCAGAGACAGGTTGCTAAGTAAGCATTGTGGTGAGGAAATGAGAGCTGCTTTACAAAAGGAAAAAAACTACACATACCACATTGTGAAGTGTAATATGACCACTGCAGAAGTTATAAGAGGCCGTCAGTCGGGTCCAAGCAAAATGTGCAAACTGGGCCATGTAGCGAGATTTTAAATGATTTGACGTGGTTAAATAAAACCTTTTCAATTTTGCCAGATGGGAAGTGGGAGAAGAGGGAGTGGGAGTGTTGCGTAGGGTTATTCACAATGCTGTTGGCTGTGTGGATGCAGCATGTGGTGTAAACGTCTGCAACAGAGGGAGAGACGCTGATGATCTTTTCAGCTGCCCGCACTATCCTCTGTAGGGTCTCGTGATCCAAAACTGAGCAGTTCCATACCAAGCAGCGATGCAGCTACACTGGATATTCTCTATAGTACCTCTGTAGAATGCGGTGAAGATTTACGGGGGGTTCTCTGTCCTGTCTCCAAAGTAAGCAGAGATACTGCTGGGCATTCTTGGTGATGGGGCTGGTGTTTGGGATCCATGTAAGGTTCTCCACAAAGTGAACACCAGGGAACTTGGCGCTCTGGATGATCTCCACTGAGGATCCAATGATGTTCTGCAGAGAGTGATCACAGCATGCTCTTCTGAAGTCAACAACCAGCTCCTTTGCCCTGTGCACATTCAGAGACAGATTGTTGTTTCTGCTCTAGTCTGGTGCCATTGCAAGCGATCTGTAAGCGATCGTATCATTCTCATTGATCAAACTTGATGATGTGGTTTGAGGTGTGCTTTGCTGTATAGTTGTGGGTCTGCAGCATGAACAGCAAAGTGCTGAGCACACAGCCTTTAGGTGGTGCTTGAGATGTTGCTGTCTTTCCTTACTGAGGTCTCTTGGTCAGGAAGTCCAGAATCCAGAGGGAGGTGTTCAGGTCAAGCAGTCTCAGATTTTCTTTCAGATGCTGAGGAATGACGGTGTTAAATGTTAACCTGAAATCTATGAATAGCATTAAGTGTCATTTTTGTTTAGATGAATGAGGCCCAGATAAAAGGTGGTGGTGATAAGCTGGAAATATGGAGTACTATAGTACTGATGGCCTAGAACCCTAGCCACATGTGTTGTGTGTCACCAGTGCCCATTATGAATGAGCCTACCAAATTTAATTAAGGTTGGCCTTTGAAACAGGTGTGTACTGTTTGCTGAATTATGATTAACTATGGTATTGATTAAAATGGAACTTTAGGAAATATGAGGAAATATAGCCAAGTGTAAGTATACCAAATTTCAGCTTAAGTGGTTTTTGAGATGTGTGAAATGTGTAAGTTTCAGTGCCTCAATAGACAAAATTTCACAAAATAAGTGGAGCTGACTTTGCATTGATATTATTTGCTTGGTGGGGCTGCTTATCAAATCAATCAAAAAATGTTACTTCTTTTAACTTTATGCTGTCACACAAACATTTTTTAGGTTAGATTTATTACAGAATTGGACTAGATTGGGTTTTTTTTTTCTCTCTGACATCCTGCACTGGTTTTTGTGCTGATGTTGACCTGGTATGAATTCCATCTCTGTAACACAGTGCATCAGAGATGGAGAAATTAATGTTTGCATGTTGCAAAGCTGTAAGCTGTGACATTTCCGCTGCCTAATACAGTCTGTATCTTGTACACTGTTAAAGTAAAGGGACATATCTTGTGACCCCAGGGTATTAAGGGTTTTGTGGATGTATCAGTTTATCACGTTTGTGTTTTTTTATGTCCATTAGGGCTGTGGAACCTATTGATATTTACCATTATCGTAATAAATTACACCATAATTATGAGGGAAATTGAAAAAGTTTCCACACTTTAATATTTTTGTTGGAAATGGAGAAAGCTGAAAGAGTAGTACTTGGGCGTGTCTGAGAGTTTAGCACCATTTAGCGCCATCTAATTTCCACCTTTTTTAGAGTTATTTAAAAAAGTGTGAAAACCTTTTGAATGTCCCTCATACATTGTGCTGAGGATGTAAAAATGTGGCATCACTGATTCTTTCTTCGTTCCATCTTCCAACTTACCCGAAATATAGGCGCTGTTACGTTATATATAGTAAATGTTCCAAGAGCACCCGTGTGTAGTGAAAAACCGCGAATATGTGATGTGGTTAAAAAGAAAGCTTAATAGTGTAAACTCTAAATGTGCTCCCAAAACACTTTAAATTAATTTAAAACTCAGTTTAATACATTACCCTTAAAAAAAAGGTAAACCCGTATCAGTATTGTACAGTGTACACTGAACTGCTGTCTCCTGCAGTGCTAGAATGTAAAATACCCCTGTATAGACTGTAATTCATGCACGAGTGTTTTCTTTGGTATAAGCAGCGTAAACACAGTAATACATTAATTTCGTTTACAGTAATAAAAAAAGAGGACTTTAAGAAGAACAAAACGAAAAACACGAATATTTGAGACACACAACGGGGGAAATTCTGGACTGCCTCTGCCAGAGATGCATCACAGGGCAGCAGCAAGGAGAAATAAATAACGTTCTCAGATTGGCTACATTCAAACCTCCCACCTCTGAGTCAGGTGACTTAAATCCGGGCCTCGTCCACTACGCCCCTCGTCCTCATGCTGGGTTGTTTATGTTTGGGCACGGTTGTTAAACAACCCAGCACAAGGACGAGCAGGCGTGGTGGATGAGGCCTGGACATGACAAAAGCGAAAAAATGTGGAGGATATCTGTGGTTTCAGCGTAGGTGCAGGGGTTTCCGCGAACCATTATTAGTTGGGTTCTCAGAAAAATTCTGCGATAGACTGAAGCTGCGACTGCTTACTGCAGCGAGATATTGTATTCGCTTTTCTCAAATCTCCATTCATTCTCTCACCCATCACAGAACATAAGAACCACTGCAGATATTTTCTATTCTCAGCACTGAGAATGCATGGAGGAATTGGAAAGTTTTTAAACGAATTCTTGCTTGATCTGAGTATGTTTTTTGCATGCATAAGCTTGTGCAAGAAGGGTGGAGTTTCATGTGCCCTTAGTACTGGCCTGTGATGTCTTGCTTCAGAATAGTAGGAATTTAAAATGCTGAACAATACACTTCCAACACACGCGCACACGTCCCCGCTACACATTCACGATTCTGAGCAATCCCAACAGTTAATCGCCTTCTTAGGCTTTCAGCCTCGGTCACATGCCTCCAGTAAAGTGATCTTGCAGATGCGTGCTCAATCTTTCATCAGCATTCTTCTTTAAATTCAGGTTTACAGTGAGGGACAGAACATCATTATTAATAGAGCCATAAACAAGATTAAACAACTTTTCACTTGGGAATACAGGCTTCCATTCAGTTTTCACACCCATGCAGTTTATTAAACAGCACCACAAATGTCACGTAGGCTTTTGGAGGGCTTTCAGTGATCGTTATCATAAAAGGGCCCATGTCACAGGAAACCCTATAATGGACTCTCACTTTTTGTGTTTCCAGTGCACACTGTCCATATATGTAAACTAAGTTGCAAAAACAGCCTGTTTGTAATGTATTTATTTTTGTTATGTTAAAAAACCAATGCATTTACTCATGTAAGTCTATTTAACATATAAGAAGTTATCCGTTCACGTTATTAGGGATGTTTTAGCTCAGGCTACCTTTTGAATGGGAACCCAAAATAAAAGGCCAGTTACATAAACCAGTCTTAAAGGCACAGTAAAAAAAATCAGACTGTTCCTTACCGAGGGATAAAAAGGGATTCTAAGATGGTCATGTAAAAATTAATTTGGACTTTTTGGGGGACTTAAACCCACACAAATGGACTTCAAAGGAAATAAAATTAAAATAGAAACAGAAAAATGTGAGAGATGGGCCCTTTTAAAGGAATAACATCGCTAGACATGCTGGAATGGCTAAAAATGAACGGAAGCTGGAATTCATCCGTTAGCACGGCTTCATTTGTGTGTTACTAAATGCTGACAGTTCACTTTCAATGATGGTTAGCAGCTTGAGCTTTTAATTTCAATGAATTTTGTTTATAAGTTTAGTCTTGGCTGTAGTTTAACACGCACACAGACACACAGCTGCTCTTCTGGATTTCTCAGAATGATGTCCGCACACACTCTCAGAAACTCCTCTGTAATCTGCGGCAGATGTTCGACCGTTTGAGGTTAGCTGTGGCTAGCGGAAGAGCCTGCACAGGAATAAAGGAGCTAAGAGCAAGATGTAGAGATTTCTTTCTCTCAGGCTGAGCTCCTTTACTGTAAGAGAGTTTAACTTGTGGTTCAGCGCTCCTGTCATGTGGTATATGGTGTGGTCAGGACAGCTGGGCAGTTTAGAACCGAAGGGAGGGATTTGGTGCACGAGCTGCTTCTCATGATATGTGGTGCTGCCAAGAGCAGATTTTCACCTGAGCTCCATTCATAAGCAGCAAGATGTTCTTGCCGAGTCATTTTCTCTACATGAAGAGTGTCCCTTTTTTCAAAAGTTTCATTTATACAGTAAACCCTTAGAACTATACTGTTCTATAATCTAATAATATTTAATTACAAATTGTGAACTGAATTGTATCCCTAATACTGAAGTATGATTATTTAAAGGCACTCAAGCCTTGTAAAAAGCATAATAATCTACTTAATCTTGCACATGAGCAAACCTGCCTCACGAAACAACCCTGTTAAAACTTAACAGCATTCGTTTGCTGGCCTGTATTACCCCCCACAACACTACTTACTTTGTGTGAGCATGAATACCAGTATAATGATTTCAGTATGCGATTACTGGAACTTGAAACAGTGAACTGAGCACTCATATTACCTCTGTCCCCGTTACATGAGTAGAGTAAGGTATGAAAAGAGAAGATGTTTACTTAAACAAAACAGAGGTGGGTGAAGTAAATTACAGCACAGACCCAAGCCCAGTACACATAACTGTGTATGCTAGGGTCCAAATATTTGCAGTAATAGTTAATTTTATTTGTCTCATTTAGCTGCTTATGTACCTCTGAGAAAACTAATGCACATACCTAGCACTGAACTTGTTATGTATTAGGAACAAACCGATCTCCCTGATATCTATGACAAAGTACTGTGTTTGTAAGAAAGCAGTGCTCTTCTCTGCTGAGCTAAGACCAAGCAGAAACCTGCAGCAGCCTAGCACCCTCTCTGCGGTTGCAAAATAACAGATTTGTTTCAGTAAAGATTGTGTTTTGTTCTGGGCCTGAGCTCTTTTGTAAGGAAGTAGGTGGAGTTACAGTGGGCTTTGTTGAAGCAGAGAATCCAATATCAGATCAGTAGTTTGAAAACCAGTAAACATGAACGGTGCAGTAAATGCAATCTAGCAGTCACTTCTGATAGTCATATCATCTGGTGATTTGACATCATTCATGATGGTATGATTGAGCATAGGTTTATAGTGGGTTTGACTTTGTAATCTAAATGAAAAGGTCTATGTGACCTAATAGGAGACCAAATGTTGGCTGGCATGTATATATATAGTAATAAAATGTGCTTTTAATATTTGAATGCTTTGAGAGTAAAGTTCTATGTTTTGGCACCCCGGTTACAAGTCAGCATCAGTAAACATATGCCACAAGAGAATCTTCAAATTTTATTGCACAACAACTTTGTTTAATTTAATTTTACATATTGTAAATAAATTATAAAATGTGACCTATGGAAAAGTTATGGCATTTTTGATAATTGGTTTAAAAAATTTTCCCAATATTTATTAAGCACGTGGCTGTAAGTGTACCTTTCAAAAGATAAAACAGCATGTTCTAAATGAAATGTCAGCACAAAATATACATTTTAGGAGAATATGAGTCTCTGTACAGTAGACACTAGCATAAAACATCTTGCACTGACATTTCGAATATATTCTAGCATGTTGTCTTGAGGTTAGAAGCTGTATAAAGTGATCTTCCACAAAGTGGCCTTAATATTTATTTCCTATGTTTAACAAAAATGCACTGTGGTTATAGTCTTGTTCAGGGTGCCTTCCTTTTTACTAAAAAGATAATAAATCCTAGAGATTATGATCGTTTGGTGTAGCTATCCTGTACTGTCCTGTTTTTAAATGAAAACATAAAGTTTTCTTGTCACCAAGCTCTCAGTTCTTGCATGTGTGCAAAGCGTAAGTGCATCTATTTCCTCTACCATGAAGAAATGGTCTGCACAAGCACACTGTTATCTCTGAGTTCAGGATCAATGGGCCAGATAACATTTCATCTCCAATTAACACTCACACGGCTTCCAAACTGTTGATGTTTTTACCAAATGTTGTTGGCTGTTGCCATCAAATGAAGGTTTTTTTTTTAAAAGTCAGTTACTCTAATGGCAATATTCATCTCTGTGCATTTCATGAATTTTATGTATGCGCTTGCCTAGTAGTATGTATAGTTAATTGAGCAGTAACAAGCATCTGATTCAACTCTCTGAGACTCTGAGACTCTGAGACCATGATGATCATGAGAAAAAACATGTTTATACTATTGGGGCAGCTGGTGGTATTGAGAGTGTAAAGTTTGTACAAATCTCCACTGGTTTTATTGAGCTGTGAAAGAAAACGTAATTGTTACAGTGAACTACAGGCAGACCTGTTCAGCATAATGGTCTCTAAACAAAGTTCAGAAAGTTTGTTCAAGGTTATTTGATTTGTTGTGTGTTTCTCTCTCTACAGTATCCGTTCATGCTTGGAGTCGCTCTTGCTCTCAGCTGGTGTGTACTGGTGTGTGTGAGTCGTGTCTACATGGGAATGCATTCTGTACTGGTAAGCTCAAAAGCACATGTACACAACTTTTTTAAAATAATGTTTCATCTAATTATGCGATTACTGGTCTGATGTTGGAAACTACAGCTGAGGATGACCAGTTTAGCCCAGTTTAGCTAAGGAAAGTATTTCTGTCTCGGCTAAGACAGCATCAGAGTATATGTAAGAGTGTACGTGCACACAGCAATACTAATAAGAATATTAGGGCTTGACTTTTACATAGTCTTATTATGAATGGCTCCACATAAAAGTATCTGCTAAATAATGTGAAATGTTTGCATGAAATATAAATATCTTGGATATTTACTTAATCAAACTTGTTCTTAAATTATCATGTTTTAAAATGTTTTCAATTATTGGTATCGGTATCTGCCACAATATAGTATTCATTATAGGTCATCAGCTCAGAAAATCTGTTTTTTCTCTTTTTGTTCATGTGGATTACATTTTCTAAGTGATATGGGATACCTCTTCCCTGCTGCACTGCTTCAGCTTCCTGTGCTCTACTGTGTGATCAGTGTGGCCCTTTATACCAGCAGAAAGTACAATTTTAAGCTTCAAGTGTATTTTATGCCACTTGCACTTCTGGTTTAAAATTAGCCTAATGTGTGCAGCTGATAATCACACAATCACAGTGTGCAGTAAACTGCATAGTTCAATTACATTGGTCTAATGCAGAGATACAGTTGTGTTTTTATTTAAAAGTATTAACCAACAGTCACCCAGAGTTTTTGAATGGATGCCACCTCTCACGTTGGCTGAGAACCCCACACCACAATATAGGATGTATCTGAGGAGAATAATTAGAGGGCAAATGGGTGGGTAATTGTTTGTGTGTGTGTGTTTGTGCATTTGTGTGTACCCCAAAAAGAATTGCATCATGGGAAAAAATAACTTGTGTTTCTCTCTTGAACCAGATAATTGCAATCAGTTGAAAAGTGTGTGTGTGGTCTGAATGTTGGGAATAGGCGTGACCCGCATAGGCTACTCTTATGCTTTTGAAGGCAAGGTCAGGGTGCTGCGATTCTTGTCCTGAGACTGCGACACCATTTGCACTGCTCCAGGCTGTGTAAACCACTGTGGGAAAACATGTGGGGTGGCCAATTACAAACCTTCACACTCCCCACAGACCACTAATTTTCTGTTCATGAAAGGAAAACATCTCAAGATCTCAAAAACCCAGCAACGGTCTGTTTTTTATAAAAATACTAGTTTTTACAGTCTTAAATACTGTAGATGTGTTTTCATATTACAGATCCGTGCCTGACGTGGCCATAATTCCTCATGATTTTAAAATTAATTTGTAGGTTGTGCTTTTAAATTAGAACCTACTGGGGAAAAGAGTGAAGTCATTCACATATTTGGGTTGTCACTTGCATACCACTTCAGTATCCACTGAGAATTTTAGTACATTCTGTAGAAGTCCAGACAATAAAACACCAGTAAAATCTAGGAATAGAAAAATTGTATTGTCACATAAAATCATTGACAAAGTGTTTTTGTGTGGAGAGACAATTAACTTTAAGTGTAATACTTCTACACTTCACCAAGATTGAATGGTTTATTTTATTTACTTGATTTAAAGTTACAAGGGTAGTTACATGTGGCACTGGCAGCCATGTTTTACATTCATAACTATTGGAGACTATTTAACTTTGGGTAATATACATTAGCTGTTATCAGAGTTTTAGCTCCAAAAAAATCAGTGCCGTATCTCTGATAAAATTTTCATACTAATTTGGCCCTGCCATAAGATTACATTAATGCCCCTTGCATTCAGAAATGTGCTTGTTAAAAGTTTAATGTCTGTAATTATTTTATAGATAACATACCTTAGTACGAATTTCAGACTTTGACCAGCTTGACTGTATTAGTGAGCACTAGGTGCTAACACTAGCTTTGCTAGGAAGCTTTTTCTGCTCTGCACAAGACAATTTACATTACAGCTCATGATGTTCTTCTGACACAGATTTAGATAGAAAGACATAAAAACTCTTTTCTGATGCTCAGCTGATAGCCTACTTGGTAAGCTAACGGTGCCAGCTCAAAATTAGAACCATTTTTGGTTTCCTAAAGAACCTTTCAGAGGATGAAAATTTCAAGTCACATTCATAATGTTTAAAGAACCTCCACATAATGTAAAGGTTCTAGAAAGAGCTCTTATATTGGTAAAGATTCCTCACATTTACTGTTTTTATTTTAGTTAGTCATCAATAGCATTTAAAAGCTCTTTGCATGGGTTAAATTTTTAATAATTTAAGTTGCAACTTTAGGAGTTCCTGTAAGGTCTAAAAGTTTTTGTCCTGTCTTGTCTTGTCTCCGTTGACTGAGACACAGATGAGTCTGTGAGGGTGTGGGGAGTGAGGTTTTTTTTTCAGGAGGTAATTCACACGGAACCGAATGATCTCATGCATGTCCGGGGTGTGTATGTGGCAGGATGAACGCGCTCCTCCTCTGTCTCTGATGCGCTCTAAGTGGTAATGTCATCCCGAGCATGACCTCATGTGTCTGGTTGCTGTGTTGGAATGATGAGTGGCGGTCTCCAGCGAGACAGTTTCTGTGGTGACGACCATATTTTGTGTCAGGACGTCGATTAAATGACCAGACAGGAAGCAGATCCCATTAACACAGGCTCACCAGTCTCTAGTTACCATTCCTGGCTTCTGATTTTAATTACATTTCTAACAAAACTTAAGTTCTTAATGTACACATTTTACAGAGTTGCTAAGTGGTACAAGTTTCCAGGACGACATAAAGTAATGTTACATAAAGTAATGGCAAAGCGTGAGTATTCTTTCAGCATTTTCAGTTATCTTGATGAGATTAGAATAGCGGGAAATTAAGGGATTTAAAATGACTTTTTTTTGTACTTTTTTTTTTTTAGTTTAGTAAAGAAATTAAGTCTCGAGATTTTGACAAACCGATTTGTTTTGGGAATCATGAAGGTCACGTTTGAATGTACTTTAATGCACCTATGACTGTAGGTGACCAAAAGTATAACATAGGAAAGAGCAAGAGTTTGCTTATTTTTGTTTCCAGTTCCTTAAACATGTAATTCCATGTTCAAATCCTAACAATGAGGATCAGTTTACACTGTTTTCAAAATCTAGCCATTTTTCTTAAAATATTTTCTTGACCATGCGGTGCAGATGCTTGTAGAATGGATGACACAGAGCCCTTCTGCTTTTTACAAACCATCTACAGCTGCTTTTACTGTATATGTGATTTTGAAAAATATAAATTAGACAGACATGATTATATTTTATCATTTGGCCTGTTTTAATAGCTATTAAACATTCTTTAATGTTAAATTATAAATAATTTAGGTTTTAGTTTGTGCCAGATACTGCCCAGGTAATTCTTAATACAAACAACCTAAATATACCCTCAGAGGTACAACATTTGTACGTAAGCGAGTTTAAAAGATTTAAAAGACTGCGTTAAAAGACTGCTTTCACTTTCCTAGGGGAAACAAGCATGTTTGTTTTATTTTATAATATAGCTTTTTTCTCTAAGTCGAGTTTAAAAAAACTGGAGTCAAGACAGGGTGAATTCATTTCAACACAACTATTTTCCAACCTCTCTTTGTCCCCTAGAAGGAAACAGACTGGTTTTGTCATTAAACCTTTAATATATATATATGTTTGTTGCTTTGTTTCATGGCATTTGCCACTTAATTTGTATATATGGAGTGTATGTACTGGGAACCAAAAATGGTACATTTTGAAACTTTGTGTTTATGTACCACGTCAACTTTATTATAAAAGGATTTGTCAGTTTATTATGATATGGGCCTTTTATAATATATATTGCAATATCACATGCTAAAATTTTGTTTCTTAGCCAAGGCTACTGACGACTTACCCTTGAAGGTACCACCCCAGTGACAATGTTTGTACCCTTAAATATACAGTTTTTCTGGGAGTATAGAAAGTGGTGGGCTTGAAGAATATGTAATTAAGTAAGATCTGTGCTGTACTTTGGTCTTATATATTTCAGTAACAAATTACATACCATACCAACTGAAAGTTGTAAACATGTTTCCCAGTCATTGATTTGATGCCTTCCTATGTGTTTGAACACACACTACACACAGCTTTGAACACGTGTGAACACCAGGCTAGGTGGGGAAAGTATAGCCTCTGTTTCCCCAGAACACATGTCGTTGCAATGCAATAACACTCTTTTTTTGGTGTGATGTGAATGGTCCAGTGTGGGAGTGATATTCTGATAGTAAATCAAATACAGAGACGTAAAGAGGGCTGTTCTAGAAATCACGCCCCTTTGATTTGTCTCTCTGTGTGTGTAACCAATCGCACCACTTAATTAGACTGTAAACTTGTACATAATCATTGCTTGAAGGTCAGCCGCGATTATCGAGAGGACAGTGCTTCCTTCACTTCATAGTTACTCATTTATTGATAAGTAACACATGCCCCCTACTGTTATTAAGCTTGTTGTATTGTGTAATTCTTTTTCACAAATCATGAGTGCTTTACATTTGTTGAAAATGTAGTTCTTCTAAAAATGCATTTCACTTCTGAATTAAAAAATAATAATTTAATTTGTATTTTCTGGCCAATTAAAGAAAGAACGATTTTGGAACTTTTACAGACCTGATAGCTGGAGGTCAAAAGCTGAAAAGTTAAAACTGAGGCGCGCGCAGTTTTGACAACCTTGCAAAAATGTGTAGGATAAAAGTGCTGATAGAATGGTACATCTATGCATGATTAAGAGAGACAGCTGATATATTTCTCCGCAGTGGAAGGAGACTTTGAACTATGTGATGAGGTGCTGAGTTAACAGTTCAAAAAATGTGCTTGCAGAGGTTTACTGTAGGACAGGATTAGCTTCACATGGGAAGGTGTGCTGAATTTTCAAAGCATTACCGTCTGAATTAGTCAGTAACTTTTTATGGATTATATGCTCCAGGGTTTGTAAAGACTACAGTGGCTGTAACTGCTGTAAATTAAGTGTAGAAATAAATCCAGGTTATATCAGTCCTGTGCAACTTGACATGTTAGTGCACATTTTATCATACCTTTTTCCCCATTACATTATTCCACCTCAGTTGTGTTAAATATATTAATTAAATATTTTATTATATTTTTTATTTGTACTTCAGAGTTTATTTTTCACTTTTTATTCTCAAACAAGATATTGCTATGTCGAATGTAATTTGAATATAGTGGTTAACTAACCATTTTCTAGCCACTTAGATGTTAGATTACACAGATCAACAAAAAAAATTGTAATCATCAGAAACCACAACACAGTTTTCTAAATCAGTTTTTCATGCTGATTTCAGATCTGCTTTCAGTTTTTTTCAGTCACATCAACTTTTTGAATTATGAGTAATATTAGTTTTGCAATAGACTTACGTTTGGTTTTTATAAAAGAAACCAAATTCAAAGTCCAGAGTTAAAGACCCACTTTCTAAAGACTAAAGGCTAATCACACTAACTTTGTTTGGTTTTGTTGTTGTTTTTGAAGAACATTTGGGTTGTGCTCTGACCCTAAAGTCAGCTTGTTATACTAATATTTTTGTTTTCGTTTTTCTACAGGATGTGATAGCTGGTTTCCTCTACAGCTTGCTGATCCTGTTAGTTTTCAGTCCTGCCCTGGTTATCATCGACACGTTTAACCTGACTTGTCACTACGCTCCCATCCTCATAGTGTCCCTGCACGCAGTCTTGGGACTCTTCTCTTTCACCCTGGATATATGGAGCACCTCACGGGGCGACACTGCTCAGATCCTGGGTACGGGTGCGGGAATAGCTGTGGCATCTCACCTTAACTACCAACTCGATCTGATCACGGATCCTCCAGCCTCTATGCTTCCTTTTCCACCACCGACCCTCAGCTTCAGTCTGGTGGGACTCTGTCTGCTCCGCTTCGTCTTGGGAGTGCTGTTGCTTTTAGTAACAAGAGCTGTGATGAAGGCTCTTACAGTCCCTCTCGTGTGCTGGTTCTTCAGAATCCCAAGCGGAGACATCCGGAAAGCCAGACAGCACATGCAAGTCGAACTGCCATATCGCTATATCGTGTACTGGACAGTAGGATTCAGCGCCTTCTTTCTAGTGCCCACCTTCTTTCTCTACATCGGCTTGTCCTGATTGGGTGGAAGGAATGTCTTTCAAACAGGGTGTCTGATCAGATCTGATCATAGTTCTCTGTGACTGCTGGAGATGAGTGGAGCTTCAGCCAGCCTTTTAGCACTGCAAAGAAGAAAGATCACCCCACCACCATGTAGAGCACATTCCATCACCTAAGTTTTTCTCTAAGAAGAGTTTAGCATAAAATACCTTGCTCATAGTAGATTATTCATACTTAGACCAAAGCAACGGCTTCGAATCTATAATTTACAACAGCATGTAGCAGACTCATTTTCAACTTACTCCTTATTTTTCTAAAACCAGTCTGGGGTCTTTGATTCAGCCCAGTGTTTTTCAGGTTTTAAGTCTATTGTTACTTTTTGCAGCGTAATAAGTAGATAATCAAAGAGTGAATGGCTGGTTTCTAAAGCACCGTTTCATTTTGAATGGGCACATATTTTGTACAGGTCTGTGGTCGTACTCTGTGACTCTGTGAGGTTTTTTAGTACCTTGGATGCTAAAGACTTTTTTTTTTAATGCAGTTATTTGGGATAACAATGTTAACAAGGACTTTTTTGTTTTGGGCAGCGTTTCCAACCTTAACTGAGACGCTGTAGATGCATTGGTTTCTTTGACTGAAATTTCTGTGCAGTTAATGAAAGGGCTATGATTGACTGACTGTTGCTAAATTTTACCAGATTAACTGTAAAGCTTCAGTAGCTTTCGGCTATAACTGAGCAAAGAAGGAGAGTACTTTTTGTGTTAGCGGTCATCATTTTAAAGGAACGTTTACTTCACGGCCTGGCCCAGTGAGCTAGAAACTAAGTGCTTTGACACTGAACCTTTTATTGAGATGGTCCTCAACATTCAGACAGTTCTATAGCTTATATATTTACCTTAGCTTAGTATTGGTATTGGCTATTTTGGGCTAGAACAGCATTTGGCCTTTTGACCTTCTGGCCTAAAGACCATAGTGGCATTATAGCTTTTTTCACTTTTATAGGATTTCAGAGCCAATATCTTTCACAACGAATGCTAGTCATTCAGGGATAGTCTCTTGGGTTAAGCAGCTAATTTTCGATTTTTAAGTTGATTCTCTTAAAAAATTGTAAGCCCAGGATTAAACTGAATCTGTTTATCTGAAACTGTGCACATTTATTTTGGGAGATTTTACAAAAATGAGCTTTTGCTTTTTACTTTTGCCTCCCCTTGAAGTCACCAAGGTGATGTGCTGCTTAAACACATCTGTTGTTTTATTCATGTGCGTTTCATTGTTGTGAATGAACAGCTGGACTACTGAAAAGACGGAGGAATGTTAGGGGCTAGCCATCTTCAGTAGGATCCACAGGGTGACTAATTCTAAAAAAGTCACTCTTGGTTGATGCCAACTAAAGCTTGCACTCGCGTTGCTATTGCATATAGACAATCAGGTCTAACCACTATATGTTTCGACAGGACATCATATGTGATTTATTTTTTATAACTTCTAGGTTGAAATACTTGTAGTGGGACTGAAGAATATAGTCATCTATTCTAAACACAATATACCAGGGCAGGTTGGCGAGGAATAGCAATGAATGAAATTTTAGCGTATTTACCTGTCGTCTTAATTGTAGTCTTTTGTTTTAGGCTGATGTTTGAATTAATTGATGTTTGAATTAAGGTACTGTTTAGTAATGCACTGTTCCCAGAATGCACTGCTGTTCTAGGTGCCTGTGCGTATCCGTGGCTACCGCGGTCGTGATATGGTCGGTCAGGCTTCTCTCCTTTAAAGAGTCTGGCTGTGTGTGTGTGTGTGTGTGTGTGTGTGTGTGTGTGTGTGTGTGTGTGTGTGTGTGTGTGTGTGTGTGTGT
>JBBJLS010000148.1:21824391-21859356 GCA_037577275.1 Bryconaethiops microstoma | reverse complement strand
CAAGTTGCTCCAGGGAGACTGTCCCCTGTAGTTAGGGAATGGAAGTCGCTTTGGATAAAAGCATCTGGTAAATGTAATATTACATATGAGAACAAGTAGAGATAAATGTTTTGCTGTTTGTTTACATGAGTAAATCATTCATTAGATGTGAAACATGTGTTGGGAAAATGACACCCTGAGGGAGGTCAAATAATGCTGTAAGTGAGAGATACTGACTGAACAAATGCAGAATACCAGAGAGATCAGTCCAACTGTACCGTATTACAGTGTAATGTTAAAATTAGCTACTCTTACAGTGCCTTCTACAAAAACGTGCCTTCCAAAAAGCTGCATTAAGATGTGATTTCAGTTGTAAAAGCCTCGTTTTTTTGCAGTGAAGAAGGACTGGCGATGTGAGTGTCTGTGTGTGGACATGTTTGAAGTAAATCTTTTTTCGTATGTCTTTAAAACTGTCCTGGTATTTCATTTGAACCACAGTGTTTGGACCCAAGTAGTACTGATCTTCCTGTTTAAAGCACTTTTGAGATTCTGCATTTAGTAGTAGTTCATCTGATTGAAAAATCTTTGCCATTAACACACACCAAAACCTTCATTAAGGTGGATGGGGTTGAGGACACAGTATGACTGCGATCTATTACTGATCACACCGAAAGAGAGCACGTTACTCTAATTCTTAGGTCTTTGCACTGGCTCCCAGTTCAGTACAGACTTTATTACAAAGCATTACTCAATGGTTTGGGTCCTAAATGCATCTCTGATATGTTTGAAGTATGTATTCCTGTTAGGTCTCTTAGATCTGCAGGAACTGGCTTTTATTCTCTATGCAGCTCGCTGACAGAACAAACAGCCCATCAGTATCAGATCTGAACCAACTGTAGCTTTAAAAAGCCACACTTTTGTCCCCTGCCTTCTTTTAAACATTTGCGCTTCTACTGCAATTTTCTTATATAACCATGGAAAAAAATAAGAGACCACCGTTTCCTTTTTTTCTGTTCATTGTACAGTTTGCGGCAGTGTGTGTAAAATCCACAGGTTGCTATTCTTTTTATGAACTATTGCGGTGTGAGCTGTGTAAAAAATAAGAAACGCCTCCATGTTTCTGATTCAGAAACGCCGCTTCACTTCTGATTCAGTTTCTGATGGGATGAAACAGAGTCACACATGCACACACTCTGCTCTTAACATCACTATTTTAATCGTTGCAAGTGTAAAATAATGTAACAGTGTTGCATAGTTAAACATTTCCAAGATACAATTAATTATTTGTGTATTATTTTTACATTTTCACCAAATATTTTTATTGGTTTGGAATTTTGTGTGATCAACAGTGTATAAAACAATAGTGACATGCACATTTTACACTCCCGCAAATTACAAAAGCAGTAGCCAGAAAAAAATGATGCAGTCTCTTCATTTTTTCCACGGCTGTATGTATTCTTTAATTTCTTCCATTATTTTATTCTATGTTATTCTATGTGACAGTCATTTTATCTCAATTACCTTGTACTCACAATTGTTGGAAGCCCAAATCACAATTGAAAATTAAATGAATTAAGCAGCCCTACATAACTGTGTAAGAAGGAAGCCCAGCTGTGTTCGGCTACACAGTAAAGATTTGTTCATTTTCATAGCTCATAGTAAGTCATACTACGTCTTAAATTCAACGTCCAACTGCAGAGGTGGGTGCTCTGGATATGCACTTATTTTTATTTAGATATAAGATAAGATACACCTTTATTAGTCCCACAGGTGAGAAATTTGCAATGATTTAGAAAGTCAACAAAACATACAGTATTTTTGTCATTTAATAGGGCTATGGACATGTTACATAAGTCAACAAGCAGCCTTAAACCTGCTTCATGTTCGTGTCTTAATAAATTGGGCATTAATAGTAAGTGATCTAAAGGAACTGTGTGTGTGTGTGTGTATGGTTAGAAGGGTGAGAACAGAAAAATATTGCTTATAAAGTGAACAATCCTTGGGTTCATCTTAGTTAATGTCCGCTGGATTCTGTTATCACTGCTGATCACCCAGCATGTCTTTCATCCATTGATCTGCAAAAACGAGAAAAACACCTACATCAAACAGAAATAAAGAGGAAACTCTGGACTAAGCTGTAACCTAGAATACCAGATGATCTTAGATCAAAGATGATGATGTGGAATCACTCCTTCTTCAAAAGAATTCCGTTGGCATTCATGCTGTTTGCCAAATGGTTCTGCTGGCCTGTAGAAATGAACGTTAGCTACTGTAGCCTGTGGTGGCCTTATCTGTTTGAGAAAAGGTAGGTGAAATATGTATATTAATACTGTGTTTTAAAAGAAATGTTTGGGTTTTTTTGACAGTTGGACAACTTTGAGCTCATCCTCAGCCACTTGTTTAGTCTTACCTAACTTACATGATTTGTCAAGGTTATTTCACTCTAGCATTGAACTTGGACCACTTAAATCAAGCAATGGAACAGCATCGTTCCAAAAAAACCTCTCGTAAAGGAGATGGTAGTCTGTTCTAAAAGAACCACTAAATGCAGGTTCTTGTTGATAGTGGGAACGCTCCAAGCTAGCACACTATATGACCTGGCTAAAGCTTGCACCAGTTCCTGCAAGCGCTTGTCTGAGGGATAGACTTTATGGCGGTATAGAATAAATGTATTTATTGTGGTTACCATCTGCTGCCCTTGGAGGTTAGATTGTTTCCCCTGTGATTGGAAGGTTGTTGGTTTGAATCTCAAGACTGCCAGAGGCACCACTGAGGTAAACTGCTCCCTGGGTGCCTCCTGTTGGTGGCAGCCCACTGCTTCACTTGGTAAATGTGTTGAATGCAGAGTACAAATTTGACATTGTTCACACTGTGTGCACATGTGACTGTAAGGGGCCACTTTACTTTATGACATTTGGCAGATGCCCTTAATCAGAGTTAAGTGTGCTGTTCAAGGACACAATGGGGGTTTGAACCTGCAACTTTGTGGTCATTTGGTTCACAGGCATGTATTTTACCCACTTGGCTACTACCACCCCGTTACTTGAAACAGACCTGGGCCTATTGTTATTTAGGTTGGAGATATTTGTGTTTATCTTTAGGATAAAATTAAGTGCCTAGGCAGTGCTGAAATATGGATACTCTTCTGATCTTCATGTCTTTATTTTTTGCTCCAGATTATGGAGAGTGGGATCAACAAGAGAATTGATAAGCAGTGTCAGAATCAAAATAGGTATCAGTAAAATCCAAATCCCCCCTAAAATAAAATTCCAGTCAGCATAGTCATTTGTCACCAGCCATAACTGCTGGATATAAGTGTGGAAGCCAGTTTCTGCAAGGTGGAGGACAAAAAATTGGCATATTCTTTCCAGTATCTATTATTTTCTCCAATTACCGACTCACTGTGTCAAAATAATGACTTGGTACCTAAAGATAATGAGCCACTGCGTAAATAAGAACTCTCCCCCAAAAGTGTCACTTTTTTAAGATAAGAACTTTATTCCTCCCAAGGGAAATTCTTGTACCATAAGCGTGCTCGGTGCAACAAGAAAGAATAAAAGATGAGAAGACTAATAATAACAGTGCAACCCAATGACAAAAACATTAGCGTAGCAAGTAACAGTGTAACACCACAATAATGTATGTAAAGATTTGTACTGTACTGTAGTGCAGTATGGCTTATGAAAGTGTCTTAGTGTTCATGCAATAATAATAAATGCAATAAAATATACATATGTGGTAATTCTGTGTTTAAAAGGAAAGTGGCCCCTTATAGTCATGTGTAAACACAGCACATCAGAGTGTGAATAATGTGAAATTCTTTCTCTGCATGTAACCCATTCACCAACTGAAGCAGTGGCCAGCCTCCTGGGAGGAGTGTGTGGAGTGGTACCTCAGTGGCGCCACCGGAATTACTAGGATTCAAACCCACAACCTTTAGATTGCAGGGGCAACTCCCTAGCCACCGTTTTAAGAGATTTTACAACAAAACTAATCTTTTGCAATTTTACAGTCTTAAAATGTATTTTAATCAGATACGTGTAGGAGTGGTGTACAGGGTTTGGTTTATACGGGTCCAACTTCATTCCACCCGTTATATTTTTCCATTTGTTTTCGTCCGGGCTCTGGGATTGGCTAGTAAAAGATGTAAGACAGTCAAGCCCAGCTAATCGCAGTGCAGCAGGGGCGGGACTAGTCTCAGGACGGGTGGGGAGAGAATGAACGCCCTTCTCTCCAACTTTCATTCTGGGTTTGCCTGTGATTGACGTGAATATGGCCCAATCGGATCACGAAGGACCTTCAAACCGACCAATCAGGGGCGGCGGTAGGCCCAGGGCCGCTGTGTGTTCTGTGTGCCGTGGACTCAGCCCTGTAGTATTGACAAAAGGGTGAAAGGAGAGATCATTACCCTTCAATTAAACACACTTTAAGAAATAGAAGAACAACCAGAAAGCACGGGGTGCATTAAAGGAACGCGATTTTAATCAACAAAACACGAAATGCGTCTGTTTTAGTTGCATCTCCTTTTTTTCTTTTTAAATGCATCCATATTTCATCATTGATGGGATTATTTCACTAGATGGTAAAAAGCTAGTTGCAGGATTGGCAGTTTAAAGGCCAAGATTAAGGATTTTTTTCCTCTTCTCTTCGTTTGTGGACACTTAAAATAGGACTGGGAGCTTCTATTTTGTTAATAAAGACGTGTTTTTCAAAATAGGATCACCCATCATCATCTTCCTTCCCTGAAACACAGAGGATCAAGGTAAAGTTTCTTTACTTTTCGTTTTTCGTTTTACTTTTCTTGGGGCTGGCTTTTTAGCTAGTGGCCGGCATCCTGGGCTTTATTTATTTATTATTTTACCTTTTTATTTCCACCCGGTCTCTCCCTAATGCCAGCATATTATATGTGCACAATTTATATTTTCCCTTCGTACATTTCTTATGTATTCATTTTAAGCGATTTTGTTTGAGTTTTTCCTCCTGCGTTTCCTTCAGCTGAAGCCCACTCTAGCCTGCTAGCCAAACAAGCTAACTGCTAATTACAGCGCGTCGTATTTAACTCTTCTGATGTAAATATCCACGAGATTACGCAGAATTGATGTTTTGTCATCTAATACAAAAGATGCTGCATTGTTCTAAAGCTAGTAAATACACACGTTTATCCCTTAATTTGGCCAAAATAGCGAGTTAGCCTCTGAGGTAATCGAGCAGACAGCTATGCTAGGCTAGCTTGACCAGAAAGAGAGGCAGAACAACACAGAAGCGGATTATTTCAGCAGTTTCCAAACGCCTAACATCTAATAACACGATTAATAAACACATTTGGTCACTCGTTGGTACTCCTGGCCATGTTTTTGGGCGTGTTTGGAGGCCACCGTGTATGTTGAGTGTGTAGGCCTCGGAGTAAGGCTCCCTCATCCGTGTTTCCAGTCCTTTCGGAAATTCTTGCACTGCATTTACGAGTACAGCATGTTTTCTCTCTGCTTGAACACATTTTCAACTCGTCAGCTCACTCGCGAGCCCTTCATGGGGGCAATATGGGTGTGATGGAGCAGGAAATCACCAAAAATGTGCACGATGCAGGACCGAGAGCTCTACACGGGTTTGACAGTCAATTTAGGTTGGTTCTATTCGATTTTGAGCTATTTAGTCTTTTAAAAAGTGCAGAAAGCTTATAAGTAACCATTGACAAGTCTGCTTTAGAGTAACTTTAAAAGTGAGGCCCCCATTGGCCAGTTGTCTACTCCAGTGTCTTGCTTAGTGACAGCCAAGGTAGTCTCATGCTTAACTCTTGCTATAATGTGATACACTGTATGGACAAAAGTATTGGGACACACCTGTTTTTCAGGGCCCCTTACTTCCAGTGAAGGGTGATCTTAATGCTTCAGCATACCAAGACGTTCTGGACGACGCCTTGCTTTGTGGGGATAGTTTGGGGAAGAACCTTTTCTATTTCAGCATGACTGCCCCAGTGCACAAAGCAAGGTCTGTAAAGACATGGTTGGATGAGTTTGGTGTGCAAGAACTTGACTGGCCTGCACAGAGTGTTGACCTTAACCCCATCCAACTCATTTGGGGTGAACTTGAATGGAGGTTGTGAGCCAGGCTTTCTTATCCAACATCGTTGTATGATCTCATAAATGCTCTGCAGAATGAATGGGCACAAATTGCCACAGAAACTCCAAAATCTTGTGGAAAGCCTTCCAAGAAGAGTGGAAGGTGTTGTAGCTGCAAAAGGGGGACCGACTCCATATTAAATTCTATGTATTTGAGTGCAAAGTTATTAAAGTCTATGTTTGTGTAAAGGACAGACGTCACAATAGTTTTGTCCATGTAGTGTAAGTGCATCAGGACATTGGAGTGAATATGCCTTTCATTGCTTCTTATATGCATGATGCACCTCTTCAATTAATGTGAGTAGTTAAAGCCACATTCAGGGTTTTGAAAACCTGATTTGCGGTTTATGTAATTTTTTTTCCCCCCAACCTCCCAAATATTTTGCATGATGTAGGCTAATGTCTAAGGTGTAAACAAAGTCATTTAGAGAGTGTTTGGTGTGAAGTGTTCCATTCTAGATTAACCCGGGGAGTCAAAATTGAATGGAACCAGATGTCTAAAAGCGTCTTTACAGAAAGTTATTCAATAAAACGCTTATAAAAAGGTTGTGCCACTTTTCACATAATTTGTTATTTAGCAAAAGTTTTTTCAAAAACTTTCTTGGGGGGAAAAAATTCTTAGCCCTCCAGGTGTATCACTATTCATCTACAAAAAAACAAAAAAAAAATCTGATTTCCTGGCCATGAGGAATGGTCATGTTTTTGTTGACTCCTGGTTCCATTCTCTCATTGTTTAGAAATCTCAGTTGGTAAGTTTCTCTGCAGTGAATCGTTTATTGCCAAACACTGAATGACTTTGTTTGCATGTTAACTATTAAACTGACATTTTGAAACATCCATAGAAATTTCCCATAAGGTACTCCGCTTGTTCTGAAAAATTAGTTTTCCACATGGTGTCTTGTACTTAGGCATCATGATGTTCTCAGATCTCTGTTTCCGGCAGTGTTGGTGAATACAGTATTCATAAGATATTTCTTATGAACATCATGATGGCTCAGTGTCCTGTCATCAGCAGAAGTGTAGACTACTAAAACATTTATTCAAAAGTGACAAACAAGTTTGGCATGATGCTGTATGGAATGAACTTTAAATTGGTTTTTGGGCGTGCCTGGTTGTTTCGGTTCTCCCAGTAGCACGGTCACGTTTTCAGTAGATGTGGATTAACTCATTAATATCCATATCTGAAACACTAAGTGTTCTTTGGTCCACATGTTCTGAGCTTGTTTGAAAACGAATCTGAAGTCAGGTGGAACCATATAGGGAAAAAGTGAGTTTGAATTATTTATCATTAGCGTAATTGTCAAAACAATCACACGGTTCTTAAATTTTTATTATTTCACCTGTTTTTTGGTGCCTCTTCTCCTTCGTGCCTGTATAAAATATTGGCGCTGAATGAAGTAAACAGTGACCATGTGTGAACACACCACAGCGCACAGTGTGAACAGCACGAAATTCTTCCTCTGTATTTAACCCATTCACCAAGTGAAGCAGAGGGCAGCCAGGAACACAGCACACAGGGAGCATAGTGTGGGGACGGTACCTTACTCAAGGGAACCTCAGAGGTGCCACTAGCAGTCTTGGGATTCGAACCCATGACTTTCTGAACACAGGGTGAATGCTCTAACCACTAGGCTACCAGAAGTGGTGGCACTTTAAATCCACACTGTGGAATTTTTTTTTGGGGGGGTAAATAAAATCAAAACGCTGGTTTTATAGCAATCACAGAATCATACGTGCATTTTCTCATGGAAATGCCATCTGGTTTCAAATGTAGTCTTTTGGTCACATGGAACAAAACAGAAAATCCAGCTTAACTGGTATTGTTGGGAACTGTCACTTTAGACAGATCAGGTCAACTTGAGGCACTGTTTGTCATACTAAATTAGTTGGACATGAAGGGGTTGATTAGAGATGTAGATGAGCTGTTTGCCATGAATCATTTATGTGCATCAAACCAAGGTTTGATAAATGTCAGTTCAAACAAACCAGAAGATTTCACTGGAAAGAAGTCTTTCAAACTGTGACATTTCCAGTTTACAGTTTCCCTTTTTCTCTGTGTGAAATCTTTTGGAAGGTAGTGGTGGTTGACCTTGGGATGTGAAGATTTTACTGTTTGAACCTGAGTTGGGTGATATGATCCTATAATTATTATTGTGATCAATTACATCAGTACTCAACTACTGCTGTGATTTGTGAATGTTTATATCTTTTTTGTCATTTACAGAGCAGTGTTTGTAAAAGGCAGGAGATTTTACCAGTTAAGGATATGCAGTTTGAATTACCCAGTCCACAATAGGCCAATTTATGATGTTGAATAAAGTGTATATGGGTTTGAACACCTTTACCAAATTGTCATAGTGTGCATGACCCCAATTGTTGTTTTCAAAGGAGCGCTTTTGTTTAATTGATGTTATTTTAGTAGGCAATTGATTTTTCAATAATGGGTTTAAAATGTGGTTTAGCCCATTAAGGAGAGAAATGTTTTGGCTTATGGAAAGTCCTGGAGATGTTGCTGTGTTTTGTGTTTGTCTTATCCAGGACAGTCTGAGCATCTGGGTTGTATTATGGTGGAAATATAACATTACGTTTTCAGGCTATATTGGGGCAGCTGGTAGCCTAATGGTTAGGGAGTTGCTCTCTCCGATGAGAAGGTTGTGGGTACGAATCTCAACACTGCTAGTGTCCCCACTGAGGTGCCTTTTAGCACGGTACCGTCCCCACACACTGCTCCCCGGTCGCCCCTCGTTGGCAACTTGGTGAATGGGTTAAATGCAGAGAGAGAATTTGACACTGTTCACACTGTGTGCTGTGGTGTGTTCACGCGTGACTATAAGGGGCCACTTTGCTTTTTATACAGTATGTTTATCAGAGGATTGCATCTTGTAAGTTGCAACGTGCAGAACACTTAACACTGGTAAAACGAATAGTGCAGTTGATTTAAAAAAAAAAAAAAAAAAAATTATTTTATTTTTTAGGGCAAGGCGGCCAAACACAAGGAGAATGAAACATTTTTTAAAAAATGCGTTAATGAGCTGACAGTCAGTCAGCTGCTTGTTATCTAGATACTGTTTACTGTCTCTTTAATTGTTCTTGTGTGTTACCTGTGGTAGTATTCTTTTTATAGCTGAATTTAACAACCTCTCCTACAGTTTTTGAAGTATGGGCATGGTTCAAAACGTCTGTTAATATCTTTCAGTGCATGTGCACACAGCTTATTGATCAGATGATCAGGGGCCAAGTGTTGATTGTTTAAAAAATCGATTTTTTGAGTGGCCTTTATAATATATGGGCAGAGAGAGCATCCCCTTCGAAAGGTGTGGTGGAGAGTCTGTGACGTCACTGCTAAGGAGGCCGGAAATGGACAAAAAGCGATAAAATGCAAACGCATAGCAAAATACCGGAGACCCATGAACAGACACTAAAGCTTACTTCATGTTTAAATAAAGAAGTGTATCACTATTTGTTGTGGTGTAGTTAAAAATAATCATCCCGTGAATGGGGCTACACACTGATTCAGAAGAATTCAAAGCGCAAGCAATTAAAAAAAAAACCACACAAACCCTTTTTTGCCTATTAAACCAATGTTCGAGTGTTTACAATCACTGGTTTTACATCAACCACACAACAATCATGCTTCGTGTTTACTTGTGGAAATGCGTCTAGTTGATCTTTATGATCAAAGTTGAACCCATCTTAATTAAGGTCTTCTGTAGATTGTTCATTCTATGATGACTAGTGTTGGTTTTTGGTTTGCTGGGGTGGCTTGTAAAGATAATCAGCCCATTAATGTATTGGCAATGGGGTTTTTTTTTTGTTTGTTTGTACTGTTCTCTTACAAAAAGTTTAAGTGCTGTTACAATTCTCTGACTTCTGAGTTCAGGGCCAACAAAAACTGTCCTCAGATGTTGTGATAAAGTTTTGTTATTCAAAACCAGGGCTATATTCAAAGACCACACAAAACCAACATCATAACTCAGTACAGAAACAGCAGCCTGACATGCAAATGTATGGCCATGCATACAACTAAAGGAGCATTTAGCACAGTACGCAGATCACCAACACTCTGATCTGTCACTGACGCACACCAATCACATACATATTGATCTACAGATATTGATGCTGATACATAAAAAAATGTGGAAATTAGGGCTAAATCTACCTAAATTAGCATTTCAGTGCAATGTAACATTCATTTCACAATTTACAAATAGAGGAAAATGAGTAAAAAGCAGCTCAGTAGCCCAACAAAGCCCAACATTCTGCTCTTCAAATATTGGTTGAATCTGGCAGTTTGTGTTTGTATGGGCATGAATAATTTCTTTTTTTTATATAAATCTGAAAAATGTTCATTTAACATTCAGCTGTGTGTTTTTGTTCCTAAGCCTTTAAGTCTGATGTAAATTACCACCATCCTCTTTGGCTGTCCCACTCACAGTGTGTCTCATTCAAAACCTGTCCAGATTGTCGCACCCATTATTCATCACCTGGCAAAAAATGATGGAATCAACACATCCAGCGTTCATCCAGCTTTTTACTTCATGGCAAGTAAACAGACTGCGGATATGACGCGTTGAACGTTCCGGCTTTGTGGAACATTTAAAATGACTTTGTTACTATTTACAGATCAAATAGAGCAGAAAATTGTGGAATCGCTCTGTGCAGAAAAAAATAAAATATGGAGTCACCTTGTAATTTGCAATTCTAAAACAAATACCAGCACATTAGTCTGCAATTAAACAAGCATAAAGGGAAGCAGTCATGGAGTAAGAATGAAAGTGATCTTTTGCCGTGAATCCTGGATAGCATCGGCCGTGACAATATAATGATGCCTGGGGGGGAAAAAAAACTGATTTTTCATTTATGATCAGGGACTCAGGTAAGGGAAAGGACCATTATCTCAATTGTCAATGCACAGGTCTCCACAAAGTTCGGGCACTTTTCATTCCACTGATAGTTTTGGTGATGAACTAATTATTCAGGAAGATGACGAATCTTACCGTGAAGCAAAGCGTGTTAGAGCCTTTCCTCAGGAAAGGTAGATCAAAATGTTTATGGTGTAAATAATGCCAGAATATTCCAATGTTTTAAATAGAAATCTTTTGTGTCATATCTGTGATTTATCCATTTGCCATGATGAAAAAAGCTGGGGGAACATCCTCCAAGATTGGCGAATCCATAGTTTCTGCCAAGGGTTGTAGCTTCTCAATGCGTATGGATGAAACTAACAATTGGGGGGTGGAGGCCTAGTGGGAAGGATACTTGCCTCTGGACCTAGAGGTCATGGGTTTGAGTCCTACCTTCAGTAGGCTATGCCACCACTGGCTTCTTGAGCAAGACCCTTAACCCCAGGTTGCTCCAGGGATACTGTCTTACCCTAACCTTTAGTTAGGGAGTGGACGACGTTTTTTATAGAAGTTTCTGCTAATGCCGTAAATGTAAACTAGCTGTATAGACTGAAAAGCGGATAAACGGCTCAATAAAACTCCAAGCAGGAATTCAAATTAGACTACTTTTGCAGCTTAATACCCATATAGTTCTGAGAGCAGAAAATATATGTATTAGGTAAAATCCACATCAGAATTTAAATCTAACATGACACGCATTTCTACCCAAGTGCTTTACACTTGGTAGTCACGTGGTTTTTCCTTTCTTGTCTAGTGGCTGTTGGCAAACAGTGTTTAGGTGCATTATCACATTACTATGAAGTGCCAGAAAAAACAGCGGAGATTATATATTTTAAGACAAGACGATTAAGTGTTTGTCTTGTCTTAAAATATATATTCCTGGCTGGTTTTTCTAATTAAAAAAACAAAAACAAATATAATTTAATGACTATTCAAATAATAGAAGGGTACCCTTTACCCTTTTAGAAAAGCATGACTGTGCCACTTATGCATGTGACTCAGACGGTGTGAATTTAAGCTTTCTTGGTATGACTTTGTGCAGGTCCAACAGTTTTTCTCCGACTTGCTCGTAACTCACTCCACCCCACACAGCTTCTCATGACTGTTGGCACTTGTGTGTCCTCAAACTCTGAGAGGCCAGGTTGGTAGGAACCCTTGCCTTTTGTGTGCATATATTGGTCAATTTATCAGAAACACCTACCGTTGAAACACACCTTGTACTTTTTGCTTTAACTGACCAGCCCATCTATTACTATGGGTTTGTTACACACATTTGTTACTTTCAGCAGTCGTATTTGTGAGGTGGGTTTGTCCATCATTTGACCTGAGGCAGATTTATTTAAACTTAAAAAAAAAAAAATCACAGACTTAAATTGTTTTAGGCAAGTAAGTGAATGGAAATTTTGAAAGGTAGTTCAATGGTGCCCGCAGCCTCTCTACTTTTGTCCTGGAGCTGTGTGGCTAATCTATCTTAACAGGTTTTGGAAGCACATTCCTCACTAGTTAGCATATTACTAACTGCCATAAATCAACTAACTCACCTCAAACCGTGTGGAGGTGTTTAGTAAACAGTTATAGGCTTGGATATGCAGTTTGTGATGCAGTATAATACTGTGTTTATCTGTAGACATGGACAAAAGAATGTTGCTCTTTCTTGAAGTCTTAATTTTGTAATTAATTTTTGTAAATTTTAAATGTTAAAACCACACAACTGCAGCATGATTTCCCATGTTGGATAGTAAAGTGTGTTTGGATTGAGCGTGTTTATACCTTATTCCTCCAACGCAAACGTTACGGCTCATTTTTTGAGTATGTAAGCAAGTCATATGGCATTAAAGATTATCTCCATTTTTCTCTCTCTCTCTCTCTCTCTCTCTCGCTCTCTCTCGCTCTCTCTCTCTTTTCTCTCTGAATGAAGAGGACTACCTCTCGGACACTGTTACATAAGAGACCCGCTTGAACCGTAATACACATGTAAAAGGATTAAAAGAGGAAGGGCGAGAGCGTGAGGACAGCGGGAAGTAAACAGACTTGAACAGGACGTCAGGTAGAGACAAAGACAATGGCTGCGCTCGAATAATCTTTTTTTGTTTTTTTTTTAAATCTCAGGAACATTCCAAACTGAGCGAAATGATCCGGACGTGTTGAAGTGACAGCCATGATAAGAGCTGGTCAGATTCTTTAAATGCTGGGGAAAGGTGCTTCAGTGCTTCCTGTCTTATCTTTTGCATAGAGAACACTGGACCACCCTTTATGAGAGGAAAGGAGATGCCATCTCGGAGCACCAATAGTTTCATGACAGCAGTGTTTATATATATATATATATATATTAGTGTGTGATTGTGTCAGCAGTCACCCTACTGTTTTTAAATTTTGTTTTTGGGGGTTTTTTTATGCCTGAAAAAGGGACCATTTTTCATCTGAGCTCGTATAGAATGTTCTTCAATATCCGGTGTGTTGCATATGTATTCAGAACAGGAGTCGAGTATTGATCTTTTAAAAATTATTTTTTTGTGAAATCGCCTCTGTAATGTATGAGGAGAAAGAACAGTGGGGTGAGTCGTCTTGACAGTGTATATTTGGGGGAGAGAGAGTCTCGAAGCGAGCAGTGTGATGTCATGACTGTAGTGACTACAAAGCAACAAATGCGACGTAACAAGTTGGTCCTGCAGAGGGAAACACAGCAGACCCATAAACAGCCTTCAAAACACTACAGCTCAGTTCAGTTATAAAAAAAAAAAGGTTGTTGTAGTTTCATTAAAAATAATCAGCTCATGAGCGTGACACTGCATGGTTTTTCCACCTATTTTCAGGCGAGAGTGGTTTGATCCACCCTTTCTCAGCCATCCTTAACCATAATTTGCTTGGTAAGAGACAGCAAGTTAATGCCCCCTTCCGTGACTCTGTGGTAAAATGTGGCACACTGAACAAATAGTCAGAAAAAACACTGGTTTAATACCCCACTGCGAGCAGATATTTATATTTATATATATATATATTTTTGTCCATAAAACCAATGTCTGGGTGTCTACCACACAATTGCACACAAAGTAGTTTTTTTGTTGAAGTATGAATAACACAGTGGCAGGTGGTGGGTAGCACTGTCACCTCACAGCAAGAAGGTTCTGTGTCCAGTTCCCGGCTATAACGCCTTTCTTCCAGTGTCTTCGTGGGTTTCCATTGGGTGCTCTGGTTTCCTCCAACAGTCCAAAGACATGAGTGTCAGGTGAATTGGGAGATGCTAAATTGCCTTTGAGGGTGTGTGTGTCTTGTGATTGACTGGTGACTTGTCCAGGGTGTTTTGCCCTGTGATTGCGATAATGGGTGGTTGGATTGATAGATGAAAAACACATACAAAATAAAGAGAGTGAATAAATGCCCCCCAGAGCGAGGAGCCTACACAGAAAAGGCTTCAAATTGAATAAGCATCCAGTTTACAAACAACTTCAAATAAGTTCATACCTTAAGGGTTCTAATGGCTATATTGTGAAAATATTAAATTAATTCAATTGTTTCTCATATACATTAATAAAAGAGCCACATTCTTTAAAATACGGCTCTTTTTACGGTTCTTTGAATTTGCTTTTGTGACTGATCCTCATCAGTAAATTTATGTTGCAGAGCGTAAGTGCAGTCGGACTCTCAGCTGTCTTTTCCTTAATTCCTCACAGCTTTTACTTGACCAAGATGTTTTCCATCGAGGTTGAGGAAAAGTGGTCAGGAAAGGACATGGGACATAATTTTCTTTTTAGGAGCATTTGAAATGGAAGTCTAAAGATGACCGTATAATATGGAGAGGAAAGAGTTGGGATATCATATCGAGCCAAAAGTTTCCAGTCTAGTTCAATTTACTGTATCAGCTATGACTTTATAAGGGAGGTCGTCACTCTTTGTAAAAGGTATAAGAAAGCTTGTAATGTGCATTTGTTTATGGGGGGATGCATTTGTTTATGGTCTCACCTCTCAATAAAAAGATCTAATTGGTTTGCCGGTAACTTGAGAACACCACACATTCATTATGGATATATGAACCATAGCCAGAACAACCTAACTAAACACACTTTAAGCCAGAGGATAAAGATGATTTGTACATGTTTGTCAGATTTTACCAGTGGGTTCAGGTAGTTTTTTGGATCATTTGAAGTGTTTTTCAGTTTCAGGTGAATAAGTCAAAGAGAGAGGAGTCTGGTCTTGTATGAGTGGGGAACAATCTGCGTTGCCAAGGTGGCTGCCGAGTAGACAGACTTTCCTGTCAGGACTTTGGAACTATCCTTGAATGAGTCACATATTTCTGATTCCTTTTAATACAAAAAAAATGGATCAGCTAACTTTAGTTCAGAGGCCAAATTATAAGTGTTTCTTCCTCATTTTTAATACAGAAAATGAAATTTAAAATATCTCAGTAACTTTCTTTAAACAGAATGTCAGTTAATCTAATAAAAATGAACATTACCTCAGACAGTAAATAAGAATTGTTTGATTTGAACAGTTCTTGAAATTTGATTAATTTTAATGCAGAAAATGAATCAGGTTAGACCTTGGAGGCCAAATCAAGTTTATGCATTTTGTGCATCTGGACATATAGCTGCAAAGCGTCTGCTTGGTTTAATCCCAATAACTTTAAAAATCTCTAATCATTTATAGACTGCGAGAGTAATATGCTGTGTACTGGCAGTCTTATAAAGAGATTGAATACATTTAGCTTATCGGTGGATGTTGATAATGAGCTGTAATGATAACATTGAAAAGCACACATTATAGAGCTAGGTGGCGTTTTTAAGCAGTAAAACGAAGTCCAGTAGCGACTTGACAATTCACCTGAGTGTCTGTAATTTTGGAGAACTTTTCGTACAAAGGTCAATAGGGCCCTGTTTTCACTTTGTACTAACATCCGATCACCCTGATCTGACCATAGGGATCTGATCATCCACTCCAGAGGACGACGACACTCTGAGACCCTCCCTGATACAGTGGCATTTTCAGAGCCTTTTTTTTTAATGCTGGTCCATGATCCACAGTGCTCTTAATTGTTGTCTAGCACGTTTTTAAGAAAAAATAAAAGTCTGTATTTAAGAGTTGAGTAAAAAGCTGTTCAAAAATAGAGCTGTAATTACACAATGTTACGCGACCTGATAGATCCAAATGTTTTGAAGATATTTTAAATACATCCAAATTGAATACTGCTCCATTGAAAAAGGTCTGATGGTTCATTCAAAAATGTGTTAAAGCTGCACAAAAATGTACATCTACTTTCTTAATTTAAAAGTAAGTTACGTGGCTTGGGCAGTTTGAAATTGTGGTTACAATGGTGGTGCTTGACCAACTTTGTTAGAGTGGGCTCAAGCTTAGCTGGCATGGTTAGATGTTTTGTTACAATGAATAAAGATCCTATTTGTATGTGTGTGTTTTTTCCAGGGCTATGTCCTCAGCAGCCACCACGCCTCCATCAGTGGACAAAGTGGACGGGTTTTCCCGAAAATCTGTCAGGAAGGCTAAGCAGAAGCGCTCTCAGAGTTCCTCACAGTTTCGCTCTCAGGGCAAACCCATCGAGCTTACACCCCTCCCTCTGCTCAAAGGTAACACACGCCCACACACAACTCATTTATTTATTTGTGTATTGCATGGACGGTTAGGAAAGTCCTTTGCAAAGGCTATAAACCTCCCCTCACTAAGCGGCACACTCAGAAGCTGTAAACCATTTTATTGCCACTTACTGTAAATAAAGCTTGGCTTTCCTTTACTTCTCCCTTAATGTCTAAGAAAAAAAAGCAGCATCAAGCTTTGTCTGCTCATTGACTATTGCTTTTGAGGTCTCCAAGTGACAAAGTAGGTGTGACAAAATAGAATAATGGTGGAATTAGTTAATAAGAATAATTTTAATAGATATAGTCTTTAGTTTTTTTACTTATGTTTGGGTCATGATAACCATGAATTTCAAGCCTCAGTCTATAAAATACTTGAGTATTACCACACATTATATTTGCTGCAGTGTATACACTTGAATGTAATATTGTAGAATGTGGGCTCATGTAATTGTCGATTCCATTTGTTTTAGAGCAACATTGATCACCTATAAATTACCTGCAAGAAAACTGAATGAGGGCTTTTTGCCGAATTCATGAAAAATATTATGTAATATAGTTTCTGTCTGCGTTCCCACCACAAATTTGATCTGCTGTCTGTGTTGCAAGATACGACAAGCTTTAGATAATGATGGAAAAAATAAACTTAAAACCTTATGAGAACTTGTAACCCAACATTCATTATCTGTCAAAGTATGTCAATTATTTGAATCGGTACCATTTTTGTATACAGTTTGTGTATCGTTACTACATAAAGTTGGCCCCTCATTGTTCCCTCGATCACTCTTTGTGACCCTGGAGGCCTAACCATGACCTTAGGAACCTTTTAATAGGATTCCTTAATGTATTATATGGAGTTCTTATATATCATATAGGGCCTGAAGGTAATGCTCCCCTGTAAAAGTATGGCTGTAGCTGACGGTCTGGTGGTTAGGGAGTTGCCCCTGTAATCGGAAGATTGTGGGTTCAAATCCTGGGACTGCCAGTGGCACCACTGAGGTACCCTGTGCTATACGGTGGTGTGACAAAAATGGCCACTTAGCACTTTTTATGAGTTTGTTAAGCCTCAGTTGAATTTTTAGAGCACTTGTTGCAACAAACGTTACAAATCACCTTTGTAGCCACATCGGGTGTGTGCAAACCAGAAAACCTCCCTCACAGTGTGAGGAAGTAACCTTGAGAGGAACCAAGACTCAAAGAAGTAGAACCATCCTCCTCTGATTGAAGTAGTATGAGCTAATTTAAGGAACGACTATTGGAAATGTAATAATTTATATTGAATGATGAAAGTGAGATGACCGATTTGTTTGACAGAAATGTCAGTGTTAACCAGAACAAGCCAATAATTCATGCTCCTCATTTGCCAAGCAGGCGATATGTGAGAACAAACTTGTATGAAGGGTTTGGTGTGAGCAGAGCTCGGTATAGTTTAGTGTGCAGTGAGGTTTTTCTAGTTAGTCTATTTAGACATCAACCCCCCAACCGCAGTCTAACAGCAGCTAAGAAAACAAGCATAAACTATTCTCTAGTGCAGCGGTTCTCAACCTGGTTTTGCACCACAGACCAGTTTCATGTAAAACAATATTTTCACGGACCAGTATAGATGCAACTAAAAGCAAAGTGCGTTTGTTTTTTTTAATTCATTTTTTCTAGCCTGTGGGCTAAATTTTTGATGTATCACATGACCGAGATGAGCGTTTTTTGTTTTCTGTTTTTAAATAAAAGTTTTTTCAGACTCTGATAATCAAGAAAATATTTAATTCTGTCTTTCTGTGCGGCCTGGTACCAAATGACTCACAGACTGATACCGGTCTGAGGCCCGGTCTGCGGCACAGAAGCCTTCAGCTCTCTCAGAAGGATGAGCGATTGATCATGCAGGTGTGGTTTTTAGTTTTCAGGCACGGTAGAAACTGGTCCGGAGGGTAGGCAGCAGGAACAGTAGGTAAAAGGTGTATTATCTCTGTGTTGAGTTGCCATTCGTTGCCATCTTATTGTCATAAATACTTATCCTCATGACTAGAACAATTGTAAATTTCACTCATCACTGCACCTCTTTACTGCACTGCACTGAAACCTTACACATGACCCGGCCCCCTGCATACTCTGAGGATTAAGGGTAGGAAGAACAGCAGGGACCACCTAAACCTCACCACTGGGCTTTTAATTAAATGTCACAGAGCTGTGTGTGTTAGCAAAAGGGTGGAAGTGATAATTACTGCGATGTGTTCAGATGGATTGTTGCCTTTATCTTAAGTCGGTCAATATTGTTTTATTATGCAGATTTTTACTGCCGGTTGCATGTATGTTTACGATGCTGAGGAAAGAGTGAATGGATTTCTCCAAGGACCTGGAATGTTCAGTGGCACGGTTGCATGCTGTGGTGTTGGGTTGTAGTTGTTCATATTGTTCAGTAGAGGGAACTCTAGACCAATGTCAGCCTCACCCTGTATACAGTACCAGGCAAATGCCAAAAATGGAAGTTGATGCCTATGCATGTACTTTATTTAAATAAACAGTGGAAAATGTCAAATGTTCAATTCATTATGTCATGGATAATGTGTTTGATGTGTCTTTGTCTCTCTCTGTGCCTACCCAAAGTAAAGTAGTATACTTGAAGAAAAATATGTATTTAAATAGGTGCAGTATTGTGTTATGAAAAAATATCAAACAATTGGTAAAAAAATTGTGATCTCACATCAGCTACTTGTCACTATGCTGTTTATGCTATTGCTATACACTGGTTACATACAGGCTCTGTACAGTTGGCTTTAATCTGTGTTTTGGATCTGTGCTGTTGTTAAATAAATATTGGTGATAATTATCACATCAGTGACATTTCCTATCAGTCAGTCCTCAGGTCCTAAATCAACAGCTGTACTGCACCCTAGCTGGCTCCTTTGCCCTCTGTTCCTCTCCAAGGCACCGGCCAGAGGTCCAGCGGCGTCTCTGACCTCATGGGCAGAACGTTTAAAAAAGGAGGGCAAAAATAGAACTGAAACAGAACAGAACAGGAGGGGGGGGGGGTCTTCTTTCAGCCTATCCCTCTCTCCACCCGTCCGTAGTTTCCGTGGGGTCAGCTCTGCCCCTGGTAATCCGATCTTGCCCGTACCGTCCTGTTCAAGAACCGGCACTTTTCTTCCATACACACATGCTCCGTGCACTGGGGCTTTAAAAAATATATACATATACCTTTAGAAAACTGGCCACAGGCCGGCCTTATTTAATTCAGAGTGACGGAGAGAAGACAGAGATACAGACTCAGAGAGAGGGAAGTGTGAAGTAATTGGGTGAGTCAGTTTTGGCGGGGGGAGGTGAGGGTTGTTTGCAAGGTGGACAAAGGGAGGGGTCTGGCATGTCAAATCAACACTTTGTTTTCTTTCTCTCCTTCTTCGTTTCACTGTTTAGTCTGCTCTCTGTCTCTCATCCTCTATCTTTCTCTTGTCTGTGGTTTTGTATTACTGCTGGTGTAGAGATGGCTCAGCAGAGAAACGACCTGTTATTGTTTTCTTTTAGCAACAAAACACAAACTCGATTTGTGCCAAGTACATGTTTATTGTAATCTTAAAACATTTTTAGTTGTAACAAATGTTTAAATTCTGTTGTTCTGCAACTAAAGAAATAAAATGTCGACTCATATACAGTGTCTTAGACTTTAAGAGGTGAATTGACACATTTAACTAAGTCATAATTAGTCATAAAGTAGTTAAAGTGGTAGTAGGCCCACCCTCAGATAAAAAAAAGTTATATGCTGCTTTTTCAAATTTGTATTTCATTAAAAAATGATTAGAAATGCTTAAAACAAATGTAATTGATAGTATTCAGTATTTGTTTGTAGTAACATTCAGCCTCGAAGGCTTCATTCTTTAGCAACACACTATTCTGTAGTGTGTGATTGTGTTGTTTTTATTAATCTGTTTAATTAAATCATTAAGAGGTAAATAGTCATTCAGTATAATTCTAGAAGAATCTGCCAAATGAGAATTTATTGTGGTACGAGTGGCACCAGACATCCAAATGTCTCTAAAACCTTCTTTGCAGAAAATTACTACATGAAATGGCTACATATATACTGTATACAAAGTGTGAGAACCGTTTGGCAGTAAAAATGTATTGATGGAATACACGCAGGATATTGTGAGGCAAAAAAGTCCCCGAGGGGAAACTTTTTTTTTTTAACACTATTTTACCACTGGAAATGATGTTTTGTACATCTGTTGTTGTGAAGATAGGGTTGTTCTTCAGAGTAGTTCTTGCAAAAGACTGGGCAGAACAGAGGTTATTTACATATGTCTTAAGGCACAATAACAAAAACCTGCCTGTTTAATTGTAACTAATGAAGAAAGGCTGGAAAACAGTTAAACTAAAGGAATTCAGTTGTAATTCCATGTTAACATGGAACTGAGAGGCCAGGCAGGTGCAGCAGATTTCTAAATACTGCTGTTCACATGAATGTGAGCTACATTGCAGTTTTCACCTCCCTGCTCATTCCTTTCCTCTGATAGAAGTTTCCTTCGTTCATCCTATCTGTCTCCTAATACTACAACCAAAACCCTCAGTCTGCGTAATTAAGCAAAAGCTCCCTATCACGTGCCAACAAGTCCATTTAGCCGTCACGCTTGAAGCTGAAGACAAGCGTGTTTGTTCAGTACTTACCAACGTTATGGCCAGCGGTTGCTGTTTAGCTGAGAGATGCTTTTGATTATATAAAGTATATGGTCTGTTGATTTGTGACACTAATGCCTCAATAGACGTCATTGTTAATGGACGAGCTCCGTTAATCGTTAATGGAGGCGGCTCCTAAACTGGAACCAGACACGTTCTGTAGCCCTGGATCTTCAGCAAGTTCTGTCTGGTTTAAGTTCCAGTATTCTGCCTTCATTGTTTAAGGCTTCCACTTCATAACACGATATAAACAACTCTCATGTTTTACTCGGATCCTGTGAAAATGATCATGAAATCCAGGATGTTTTTCTCATGTTCTGCTACACGGCATATTGAAGTGTTCATGAAATAAATTGATCATTTTTCAAACTAGCAAAATGTTCTGGAGCTGTAGAATGGAAATGTTCTAGCTTGACCAAGTACCGTAAACGTAAAGCAACTATATGCTAAAATAATTTGTTACTATGTTGGTGTATATCCATGGTTATGTTTAACACAGTTCATCATATCACATATCAAACGTAACTTCTCCACTTTTTTCTTTCCCTTTTTTTCTCGTTCTCATGCCCGCTCTTGTCTCATAACATTCATATCTTACATCCCTCTCCAACACCCCCCCCCCCCCCTACCGGCCTCCCTCTGTCCCTCTTTCCGTTCTCCCTCTCAACACACACACACCCTCGACTGGGGTTTTCCCTGTGTGCACACGTCTGTGTGTTTGAGGCGCATGCTGTTACTTTATACGTACAGCTCTTCCTAGAGATCTGTTTCCCCAGAACTCATAATGTCCTGTGACTGGTACTCAGTGTCATTCTGTTAATGTGACATTTGACACAAATAAGAAGAAATTTAATTGTCATTTAAAATGAGTAGATTTGGCTGACTGAGCCTTGTTCAAAGCTCTTGTAAAGTACTCAATCTACTCACTATGGCTGCTTCAAAAGCTGTACTGTATTAATGCACCAGTTCACTAAAAACACTGTACAGTGAGTGGAATAACTGACAGTAGTTGTATATACTGTTGAACTTTTCTAAAAGTTATGTTTTTAAACTGAGGGACTGGTAACTTTTATTTTTTTTGAGTAGTACCACACTGATCAGCCAGTTTTCAAACTAAATGTCTGCTCTGTCTGGTCATCCAGTACAAAAAGCCGCTTGAGTCCTTGCATTAGTTAGTGTTTTTGTCCTGGGTACAGGTTTTACTCTTTGGGTTGAGTAGGGAACACCCTTACCTGTGGTGACAGCACTGAAGTGCAAGACCTTTCGTTGCTTAATGCTTAAATATACGCACATGTGTACACACTACAAAATGTTATTATTTGAGTTGATCCTGTTTATTTTCACAGATTCTGTCATGTTGTGTCCAGCAGAATATGAAATTTTAAATTTGAAAATTGTGACAAATTTAAATAATACAAATTCATTCATTGGCTTCAATCATGTTTTCTCTAGAATATCTACATGTGGTTCTGGGTATCTAATCATTTCATATGTGTTTGTGGGTTAACTAGACCAGTCACAAAGAACAATGAAAATGTATTTTCTCAATGAATACGTTTATTCAGTAGGTCATTATAAAGCCTAACGCAGCAGATTCTTCACAAGGCACGTAGTTAATTTGTGTCATAAAAAGAGAGGAAACCCATACAAAGAGCTCACAAATGTGGACATTTGTTGTTTTAAATTCTGTGCGTATGAAGTAATATTAAACTTTGCCTCCATTATAAATTATATTAGCTGCTTTATGCTTATGCTGGTGCAAATAATAAAGTAATTTAAAAATGAGGAAAGGCAATAAAATTGTTAAAAATATTTTTAAAGGCTATTAAGTTAATTTATGTAACAATTAAGCTAACAGGGCCGTGAAAGAAGTATAATTCAGTTGAATCCTTTATTAATATTTAAAATCCTAACTTGGTTATAACTGTCATTTTTTTTATACTAATTAAATGTAATTATGTAAGACTAAACAGGCCCTCACATTAAGTGCGTTTGTGTGTGTGTGTGTGTGTGTGTGTGGTCAGACGTCCCTGCTCAGGAGCAGCCGGATTTGTTCCTGAAGAAGCTGCAGCAGTGCTGCACCGTGTTTGACTTCATGGACACACTGTCTGACCTTAAGATGAAAGAGTACAAGCGGTCCACGCTGAACGAGCTGGTGGACTACGTCACGGTCAGCCGAGGCTACCTCACAGAGCAGGCCTACCCCGAGGTCGTCAAAATGGTATGTGCCTCAATCTGCCTAGTGCTGTTCACTCCATATTTAAAACAAATTTAAATTAAATAATAAAACCCCAGTTTCTCTTTTTTTTAAATGCAGTCAGTCAGCAAAGACGTGTTTGAATGTTGCTTCTTTAGTTTTGCTTTGGAGCAACAAGGCTAATGTAACTAACAAGTAATGAAAGCTTATGTCCAACTAGTTGGTGTTTTGCATATTATGCATGTTAAATTGTCACATAATTGCTTTAATATTATGTAATGTCTAATAGCCTTACTTTTGTGAGATATAAACCTACAAAACCTGTACTGTTAAAATGAATAAAAATTAAAAAATGGACAGCCACCTTGAACAGCCTGGTGTCTCTGTCTCTCTCTCTCTCTGTCTCTCTGTCTCTCTCTCTCTCTGACTCTCTCTTTCTCGCTCTTTCTCTCTCTCTCTCTCTCTCTCGCGAGATATACAGTCAGAAACCACATAAGCAAGTCTAGTTGATATTACTGAACAACTGCACACTTTTTGAGATGAGTGTAATGATTTGAGCATGCAGCTGGCAAAATGTTAACTAGTGCACATAAGCTTCTGTTACTTGTTACTTCTGTTACTTCTGTTACAAACAAAACAGCAAGCAGGTTGTTACTTAAAAATAAAATGCAAATGTTCCGTTACAAGCACTTTCCCTTCTTATACTCTCGCAGGTCTCCTACAACATATTTCGCACTCTTCCACCCAGCGACAGTAATGAGTTTGACCCAGAGGAGGATGAACCTACTTTAGAGGCTTCATGGCCACACTTACAGGTGATTATTCCTCCAGTCTGCTGATACTGTGTCTGTGTTTGTTTGTGAGCATACATCGACCACTGCTTTCCAGACAACGTAATGGGTTTAGTGATTTCATTGTCGAAGCATGTGAGGTGTTGTATTGCTGACCAGAGCATGGGACACATCAAACAGCGTCTGTTGGGTGTTCATTACAGTACCAGTCAAAAGTCTAAACACATTTACTGATAATGTATCTACCTTTTTTGAATAGTTTTTAGATTTCACAATTACAGTGATGCAAAATACAATAAAAATGAAGACATTACATAGAGACCAACAGTGATTTATTTTAGATTCTTCAAAGTAGGTAAATTTGCCTTGATAGTTTTGCAAACTCCCCTCAAGTAGCTTCATGAGGACAAGCTACCTGAGGGTTGGTGATATGTTTACGTTTACGGCATTTAGCAGACGCTCTTATCCAGAGCTACGTACATTAGTGCTTGATATACACGTTTGCTCTTCGTTGGCTGAGTGCAATTATTGCAAAACAAATGCCAGTGAGGCACGCTTGGCATAATAAAGATTCACATCCAGTGGTGCCTGTGCTCTAAGGGACAGTAATGAAAAGACTCGAGAAAAGGTTTCAGCTTTTGGTTTAATTTGCATGAAGACAATTCCTTTACCTCTTTAAAGTTCAAGTTCAAGTTCAAAGCGTTTATTGTCATATGTACGGAAAAAACAAAAGTGACATTTTCTCTGTGCAATGAAATTCTTAACTGTAAAGGCAAGTAAAATCCTGCTTCATCCACTTTATTGTATCTTTTTACTTCCACTCATTGGCCACTTTGAGCTCAAAATACATTATAGGTTTACAATGACAGGCTGAAGCTCTTCTGTCGCTGCACATTTGTCTTCTCTACCCTGTCAAGATATTTGCCTGATGGACCACCCAAATACACACTTAACCGTCTTTGCTGGTCCACACGCACTCAAATATCAAGAACAGTCATGATGGGCTTCAGTCTCTGTTTCTGATAAAGTGGCCAGTGAGTGTGTTTGTCCCTCTCTTCCCCACCCCATAGCTCCTAGCTGCTGTTTTCTCATTGTTTTTTCTTTGCATGAGATCCGCCGCTTTCTTTCTCTCTGTTTCTCTCTTACCCCAGGACTCCTTTAGAAATGAGATTCATATCTCAAGGAGAATCTTCCTGGTAAAACTTTTATTTTCTATCATTTTCTTTCATCTTAAAAAAAAAAAAAAAAAACGCTCTAAAGAGTTTAATATTAGAGTTGAATATTTCCTACTATCTGTCCCAATCATTCAAAAACCCGCATTACTGCCCTCTGGTGGCAAATTTTTGTTTGGTGTTTTTTTTTGTTTTGTTATCACACTGTGCACACTGATTATGGTTGAAGGTGACGTTCGATCCTTTTGTCCTTCCCATTTCACATATTAGTGAATATTAGTGCACCTCTAAACCTATTCATCTTTTTTTATTTATTTATTTTTATTTGTCTCACCCTCTTCTCTCTCCTTGCTTTCTCGTGTCTCCCTCTCTATATTTTTTCCTAACACTAATATTTTTGTCTTCTCTCCTTACTCTGTGTCTGTCTCTGTATGCTCTCTCTCTCTCGCTCTCACAGCTGGTGTATGAGTTCTTCATTCGTTTTTTGGAGAGTCAGGAGTTCCAGCCCAGCATTGCCAAAAAGTACATAGACCAGAAATTTGTCTTACAGGTGAGTGCGGTTTTAAAACACTGTCAGCCAGCGGCGTCACTTCAGTCGCAGAAGTGCTGTGTTAATGGCATTCATTCTGCAGTCCTTCTTCCTGCCCACACTCCTTGATCTCCTGTACTTGTTTCTTGTTTTCTGCAGCTGCTGGAACTGTTCGACAGTGAGGACCCACGAGAGAGGGACTATCTGAAGACAGTCTTACACAGAATCTACGGCAAATTCCTGGGACTGAGGGCTTTTATACGAAAACAGATAAATAATATTTTTCTACGGTGAGAAACGCCTCATTCTTTTGGTGACTTTTTTAATGTGCACATTTTACCCCGTTTATAGGCAATCAGCCAAAACACTTTTGGTGTCTGGGGCTTTATAGTGTTTGAATGAGAGCTTTGAGGTTAATGTAGTTGTTATGGTTTAAGTTGCAATGCCTAAATCCTCACACACATATACAGTTGTCCAGTAATCACTTGCTTGTTTATGTGGTTTCTGGTACTGTATGACACCCTTATGTATATACATGACCAGAAGTGCAACTGTCTTTCACATCAGCTTATGACTGTCTCTCTTCTCTCTAGTTTTGTTTATGAAACTGAGCACTTCAACGGAGTAGCAGAGTTGTTGGAAATTTTGGGAAGGTATGTTGCTGAATTGTTTGAATAAGCTGGTCGTTACATGATTTTACTTAATTTAAATGTTCTAACTCTGTTTCTCTCTTCGCAGCATTATCAATGGCTTTGCTTTACCTCTGAAAGCAGAACATAAGCAGTTCCTGGTGAAAGTATTGATTCCCCTCCACACAGTCAGGAGTCTCTCCCTCTTCCATGCGCAGGTATGGAGGGGAGTGTGTGAGGTTCAGCAGGTGATGCTCTTCCATTATGGGGAAGAGGCTTAAATTTAAAATGACCTGCCGTTGCAATGTAATAAGTTTGTATGTTTGTTATATTGTTGTCTGTCATAGGGCTGGGCACGTTAACACGTTATCGCATTAAAGCACTATTTACTTAACGCCGACAATTATTTTATTGCGCGTTAACTCAGTTTTTTTTTTTTTGTTCCTGTTGTAGTGACCTGGTGGTTAAAGCAACTGAGCTTTGTCCCAATAACTGAGATCACTACACTATTATTTTGAAAGTTCGCTGCTTTTTTGTACTCAACCACTTCACCTCGGTGGTGGTCGGGGAGGGAAAAGGTTATAATGGTCTACGTCTCGGTTGTGGCTGGAGAGGTAAAACGTTCTGATGGTTACAATGGTCTACATCTCGGTTGTCGTCCGAGAGGGAAAAAGTTATATTGGTCTACGTCTCGGTTGTCGTCTGGGAGGGGAAAAACTGGGGGACACGTGTCCCCACTCTGCTATAAAGGTTCAGCCCCGCATGCTCTGGACTCTGAGGGTAACTTGTTTTTCAGTAACAAACTAGATAAAATGTGAATGCCCTGCAGTGGCAAATAGCTTTGGTTTTATGTTTGATTTGATTACATTAATGTTTAAGTGGAGATTTACAGAAATATTTGAACTATAACTGTGTTAAAGGGAACCCTGTTGTTAAAAAGCTCATTTGTTTGGTATTTGCAAACCAAATGTTATTGCGCTTTTGTTCATATAGCAGTACTTTTAAAATAAGTGCGCAATACACTAGTTTTGAATTCATTATTGAATTTTGCTTAAAACAAGGTGATTAATTGCAGGAAATCATGCGATTAATCACGATTTTGATCAATTTAATCGTTGCCCAGTGTCAATCATTGTTAGATTGTGTGTGCGCTGATGAATAAAACTTAACATACATGGTAAATGTAAAAGTATCAGATTCATAATGTGTCTGGACATACACTACCAGTCAAAGGGTTTTGCACATTATTATTATTTTTTACATTTGCATTATACTCAATATTTTCTAAAATCACACAATTATTTGCTGACAAATACATTTACAGTATGTAAAGTATTTATAGCCAGAAAATATTTATTAATCACTACTGACCTGTAAAGAGCCATCTAATATAATAGAATGTGGATCACCAAACCAGTGTTAGATATTTAACAAGCTATTATGTGGTAGCCAATGGGATGATAGTTAACGAGTGCAGTTAATAGGATGTCAGACACGCACTGTTGCATGTTAGAAAGAAACCTGTTTAATTTGACATTTTTATTTATAGCTGTTCACTCAGCAACGTTCCAGTGTTTAACAAGAATAAAAGTCTGCGGTTTAGGCAATAAATAGATAAGTGGTACAAACCTGTAATGTGTAAACATTTTTGACCTTTTTTCACCGCGGAAATGCAATTATGACTGTCATATTTAAAAGGGCAGTAGTTTACCTCACTATTGTAACTGAGTAGATAACTCTTGTTCCAAGTCTTTGATTAGGAATAATGAAACAAACAGATTCCAATTCAAGGAAGAATACTTTTAGGTTTCCTCTAGTGGTACATTTGAATGTATCCTGTTCACCACAGAGTTGTTTTTGATGTTGGATGTTTCTGATATATCTCGCTAGTAATTGTTTTGATTTGTTTTGCAGTTGGCGTATTGTATTGTACAGTTCCTAGAGAAAGACCCCACATTAACAGAACCAGTAAGTGATGCAGTCACCTTTCTATTTCCTGGGTTTATCTCTGAATTTATTTCTTTTTACCGGTAATCACGCTGGCTGAAATGTTATTGCAGAGACCTGGGATTTTAATCCAGTGTGAATCTGCAGTGTTTGCAATTGTGACTGTCAGACTGTACAAACTACACAGAGTGATTGTATTTCACTATGAATCTACAGTCTGCAATGTGTGTGGTTTTTAACAGTCTGACAGTTTTTCAAGCTGATTTCAATCCAGTATGAATCTCCAGTGTCTAACAGCAGTAATTGTATATTCTGTGTTTAGCTGAATCTCCAACAAATCCAAACAAATTATGTGGCAGAGCCTCAACTGGCGCTCCAGTGGAGATTATTTGTTTTGACTTTTTAAATGTACACCTTTGTTTATCTCTCTCTCTTTACAGGTAATTAGGGGCCTTCTCAAGTTTTGGCCAAAGACATGCAGTCAGAAAGAGGTAAGGTTAGAACCAAGTAGGCTGCTGTTGGTTTTAGAAAGTGTTTTGGGAAAAGAGAGATTGAGTGGATGGATGGATGCAGCAGTAAAGAGTACATGTTGGTTTTTCACTTCAAGTAGTGCTTTCTTGAACTGTCTGCAACTTAATGCATCAAAAAGAAACCTGTTCAGATCTAGTAGTCTTCTAGACAAAAATTGAAAGAGCAACTGATAACTACCTTTTAAATAAACCCAACACCACCTTTTTTAATCCCCTTATTGTGATGTAAGCACTCAAACTTTCAGGTGTATAAACCAACTTTTGGCCAAAAGAGTTTTAACGTGTGGTTTTAACAGTAGCCTAGAAAAGAAAACTACCCAACTATGAGTTAAAAGCTGCTCTTCATACCAAAGAAGATGCTTTAAAGAGCTTGAAGCTCAGTATCGAGGTCTGAAATCCCCAAAGCATTTGGCACAGTTACTTTAAGCTACCAAACCAGTTTTTCAGTTACTTTAAAACAGTAAACACTACATCCTGAAGAGAGAGGGCAAGATGAGCTCAAATATTTGTGTGGCAGCATATGGCTATATTGTAATGGAGTGATGTGTCTGTGCGCATGTGTAGGTGATGTTCTTGGGAGAGCTGGAGGAAATCTTGGATGTGATTGAGCCCACGCAGTTTGTGAAGATTCAGGAGCCTCTTTTCAAGCAGATCTCCAAATGCGTGTCCAGCCCACATTTCCAGGTATTCTTCTGGTCTATTTCCTAATTAGACCACTATTCCTTGGCTCATTTGAACTTTTTCCATTTGTAAAGGATTTGATTTCTTCGTAACTTATCATTAACTGCGTGTAATGTTAACTCTTTGTGCTGCTGAAGTGATCGTTTGCTCCCAAAAATTCAGCATTTGCCGAAATATCTCATCAGCCAAGGCACATTTGGTGTCAAAAGTTTGCTTTCATTCTTTCGTTTTACATCAGCACTATGAGGCTAAAAGAATATTGTGTTAACTGCATTCATAATCCAAAAACTCAATTTAAACTATAGAGTTCACTAATCTCTAGTACACTTAGATATGTGGTTTCAAGATGACTATTTATACTGAGCTTAGCTTTAGAGCACACTTTTGCCAGAATTTTGCTTTAAGGCTGAAGTCCTATAGTTCAAATCCAGTTATCTGGGTCTGTTAGTGCATACATGGTTTTGAAATGGTTGCATACTCTTAACTGGCAAATATACAAGATTAGCTGTGTAATTATTCAAACAAATTTCTTATGTATTTGATTTGATTGTGTGAACATGTGCCTGTAGGTGGCTGAGAGGGCTCTGTACTATTGGAATAACGAGTATATCATGAGTCTTATCGAAGAAAACTCCAATGTCATTCTACCCATCATGTTCGCCAGCTTGTACCGGATTTCCAAAGAACACTGGAATCCGTAAGCTTCTTCCTTAACATTTACACACACACACACACACACACACACACACACACACAAAGCCTTTCAAATCAAATTCTGAAATGTTTCCAAATATTGCCCAAATTCGAGAACAGGAATTCTGCCCTTTAATTACTTAGATACTTACCTGGCAGGGGAGATACCATGGTCAGGAAGGTGGTTCACCCAGGGCGAGGCTCAGCCATTGCACTCCGGTTGTGCTGACCCCTGCGAATTCCCCAAATGTGGGAGTGGGGGACCGCGTCCGTGCTCTCCCCTGATTTTTGGGGCAGCTGGCTGCCTAGTGGTTAGGGCGTTCGCCCTGCGATCAGGAAGTCATGGGTTTAATTTCCAAGACCACTAAGCACCTCTGTGTTCATATATGTCAGAATGGTCACTTATGCTTCTTTCATTCTTGCTTTTTCTTTCCCTTTCTTCTTCCCTTTTGCTCTTAACTTTTGTCTCTCGTTCCTTCTCGTTTCAGGGCGATAGTAGCTTTAGTGTACAACGTTCTGAAAGCCTTCATGGAAATGAACAGCACTTTGTTTGATGAACTCACTGCCACCTACAAATCAGACCGTCAGAGGTAAGAAACCATCGGAAACCATCACTCTCTTCTCAGTCGTGATCAGTAGTGCTGGAATTTGACCACTAAAATTCTTGAATTAACCGCAATTCTTGAATTTATTATTTTGTGCAAAGGATTTAATTTCTTCATTGTTTTGTTAATATAGAATATATACAGGGATTGACATAAGTGGCATGCGAGTACAAATTGGCGTGTGTGGCAGTATTCACAGCGCAAATGCATACCTAATTTGAGTAACTTCATACTTCCTGCCCCGCCCTACCCCTCGACTTCACGGCCTGAGAGACAATTTTGTAACATAAATAATAAAATAAATGCAGTTAAACTACCATTTAAAATATACCTATAAATTTTTTAGTACTATCGAGAGAACACAGAGCAAGTTTTTCGTTTTGTTCTTAAAGCCCTAATATGCTGCCCAAACACCCTGCACCTCCTAAGGCTTCTGGCAATGAACCTAAGCGCCAGACAAGTCTGAGAGAAAGAATAAAATTGTGACACCTGTGCCAAACGCTTTTTTGAAGATCACATTTTAACTCACCTTTTCACAGAGAAAAGAAGAGAGAGAAGGAGCGGGAGGACCTGTGGAAGAAGCTGGAGGATCTGGAGCTGAAGCGAGGCCTGCGGAGTGACGCCATTATTCCTACTTAACGAAGCGCCAGCTGCCCTGGATCGCTTTCCCAACGCCTCCGGAAAAACACTCCCAGAACGTTGGCCAGCGCCCGCAGTGTCATTTTTGGGGTTTATTTTGTTTTATTATTGTTATTTTCTTTCCTTTCTGTATTGTGCGACTTACTTTACAGTAGATTCCCATTGTCTGTTTCATTATTTCAACAGCACTGTAAATAACTATTTTTTTCCCTTCTATTTTTTCCCTTAAAAATATTACACTGAACAAGGAAATTAAATAGTTTAAAAAAGGACTTAAAAAAACGAGAAAATAAGAAGAAAAAAAAGCCCCCTCACTGGAGCGGGTTGAAAATGGACTTGACCAGACAGTAGGACTTGAAATGAACTGCTACTGTGGAGATTAAACAAAACAAAATCAGCAGCAAAAAGAAGCTAATCGGACCCTCCCACCATTTGACCCTTCGAGACAGAAACCCATTCCTGTTAACTTGGACGGTCTGCACCCATTCTCTCTCTCTCTCTCTCTCTCTCTTGCACACACTCTCTCTCTTGCACACACTGTCTCTCTTGCACACACACACACTCTCTCTCTCTTGCACACGCACACACTGTCTCTCTTGCACACACACACTCTCTCTCTTGCACGCACACACACTCACTCTCTCTCTCTCCCTCTCTCTCTCTCACACACTCTCTCACTCTCTCGCTCTCTCTCACACACTCTCTCACTCTCTCTCGCTCTCTCTCTCTCTCTCGCACATATTCTGTATCTCTCAGCCATCCTTCTCCTCATCTCTGGATTGATCCCAGTAAATGAAACCTGGACACTTCCAATGTCCACTAACAACCAGCAAGGAAAACAGCTCTCTCTCTCACACACAAACGTAAACATATACAAGCAGCAACCGGTTGTGTGTTTAGGTTATTTTTCGTTCTGTTCTGTGGGTGCTGCTCTGGGTATTAATTTCTGTCCTGGTGTGGTTTTCTGGACTTTCCTCTCTCCAACACCAGTCTGGTACTGGTACCAGTAAACTAACGGCTTATTAAGAAGACACACACCCGTGCACACACCTACTGGGAGATGGAGCATTGGGCACCAAACCTGAGGTTCGTATTAAGGAAATGTTATGAGCACGTTCAGAGTGTACACGTGTGTGTGAGTGAGAGGGAGTTTCATATAGTGTTAATCTGTTCATTGTAACTGAAAGCAGCACACACTGATATGTTGTATCTAGAAGAAACAGTGGCTGTATATTGGAGTTTATATGTATGACTTAAATATACAGTCATTGAATAGAACCTTTAGCATATATATATTTTTTTCTTTAGGATCTATCAGAGTATCAGATCTGTTGAGGTATTACTGATCACCACCTCTTGGTATTTAAAATACTGTTTTTCGTTTCTTTATTTTTCTTTCTTTGGTTTTCACTCATTTCCCTCGAGTTTGACCATACTGAATTAGTTTTTTTTTTTTTTTAGTTGCAGATTTTTTTGGGGGAGGGGAGGGTCTGCTGCAGAGTGAGTGAGGTGGGTGAAGAAGGGGATGGTGGTAACGTGGAGGATCCGCCCTGCCCGGAGTATAAAAAATCCGGTCTTTTCGGATGCTCCTGGAATAAATGATTACAGAAAGTCAAAAAGGGTTGGAGAAATACAAATGTTTAATTATTTTAAAAATAAAGACATTAAATTAAATCTGTTTTGAGATAAACTGCCGACGTGCCAGACTTTTATTTTGGAACTGGACTATATATGTGTCTGTGGGAGCTGATTAAGAGAGAAAATCAGAAGAATTGGTTTGTTAACAGTTTGCACTCCCTGTCCACCAGCTTAATTTAGTTGAGCAGCCAAGAAATGTTTGGTGTCAAATTGTAATTTTAGTGGTGGAGATACGAGGCGACATAATGGACGGCATCGAGTCTGCTAATAAGGTTTTCAGCTTCTGGACTTTTGCCCACTGTTAGATACCCCGCTAACAAAAAGACAAAGTTCGGCCCTGAGAACTGCTTTAAAAGTAAGGAGTCGTCACTAGCGTTAACATTTAACCCACAATTACCTGTCGTATAAATAACTGCAATTAACATTTAATTGTTATTTGGTCATTGTACGTGACTACAGTGGCCAAGTTTAAAGTGGGCAGATTAGCTGGCTGGCGATCTCACTCAGCTGTTGGTTCCCAGTGGATTGCTGTGCCCTATAAGGGTAACAGAAAGAAATGTTACTCAGCACTACCTTTACATTACAATCAGATATTAGTGGTTAGATTTTTTTTTACACCAAATTTATATCTAATGGGAAAACCACTGAGCTTTAGTGAGTATTTTCCCTTCATTTCCAGCGGCCTTGCGATATTCCAGGAATGCCTTTTCATGCCATTTCGCAAACTTGCAATTTAGCTTAAATGCTCTATGAAGCCCTCCAAAACTTATATGCTAAATGTGTGTTGCAACATATAATAGTTTTACATTAAATTACATTGTCTCATACCCTTTCTTCCAAAATGGACTTGATGCCCATTGCCTATATTGTTCTATGGATGCTGGTCAAATGTTTGCATTGATGAATGACCTGAACGTCATAAATTTCCAAACATAACTTTCTTATTGCCAACATTTATAAAGTTCATCTCGCCTGAATATTATGATTGCTGCTGATGACTACAGTTCAGATGAGGGTTCTGGAGAGAAGTAAGTAAAGTGCCTTAAGACTCAGGACGAGTAATCCATGAGATCATTCCACACACAGCAACCAGTGTTTGGACCTGTTGCAGTGCTGTGAAAAAGTATTTGCCCCCTTCCTGATTTCTTTTTTTTTTTTTTTTTTTTTTGCATGTTTGTCACACTTAAAGGTATCAACCAAATTTGAATACTAGAAAAAGATAACCCAAGTACACACAAAATGCTGTTTTTAAGTGATTTTATTTAAGGAAAAAAAAACTATCCAAACCTACATGACCTTATGTGAAAAAGTAATTGCCCCCTAAACCTAAGAACTGCTTGTGCCACCCTTAGCAGCAACAACTGCAATTAAGCGTTTGCAATAACTGACAATGAGTCTTTTTTTGCGGAGGAATTCTGGCCCACTGTTTTAATTCAGCCATAATGGAGGGTTTCCAAGCATGAACCGCCTTTTCAAGGTCATGCCACAGCATCTCAGTTGGATTCAAGTCCAGCCTTTGACTAGGCCACTCCAAAACCTTCATTTTGCTTTTGTTAAGCCATTCAGAGGTGGACATGCTGGTGTGTTTTGCACTGTTGTCCTGCTGCAGAACCCAAGTGTGCTTCAGCTTGAGGTCACTAACTGATGGCCAGACATTCTCCTTCAGGATTT
>JBBJLS010000148.1:21784529-21824291 GCA_037577275.1 Bryconaethiops microstoma | reverse complement strand
GTGTGGGGGGGAGGGAGAGAGAGAGAGGGGGCGGGTGGGTGTGTGTGTGTGTGTGTGTGTGTGTGTGTGTGTGTGTGTGTGTGTGTGTGTGCGTGTGTGTGTGTGTATGAACGGTCTGAAAGAGTGTTCAGGCGGACTTGATTCACTTTGTTGAAGCAACAGCCTGATTGCACCAATAGAGGGCGCAACAAGCCCTGCCCCCCCAGTTCCACCCACTTTTTGCTAAAAATTTCTTTATAGTTCACATGCGTTGACTGAGCTTTGATCCGGTGGCACTAAACTTTGTCAGATTTATAGGCAGTGATTTGCCAAGTTCTGATCCAATGGCTCTGAGCTTTGTCAGATTTACATGCCACGGCTGGTACCTGATATAATGGTGGTGTGAAATTTACAGACGGTGATCGGCAGAGCTCTGACCTACATGGACATGACTGCCCTGCCCACAGCCTGTTACAATTTCAAAACCTTTTTGTTTCCTTTTTGTGTTCTTTCGAAAATTCTAATGTTATACACTCAAAGAGCATCCCCCAAAGGCAGTTAGGAAAGCCTGACTCATAGCATAACCACTGATATAGGGACTAAGACATGATATCTGGCTCCCTAGCAGTAACGTTGTCTAGCTTTTATCAGCATTAGCCAGAAAGTGAAACGTTCTGTTCTCAAATCTCGTCAGAAGCTACGGCCATGCTAGAATAATAGACTGAGTGTGCTGAAGCTTTTGTTGGATAATCTGATGCTCCTCAAAATGCAGGTCAGCCAATATAGGGGCAGTCATTCTTGGCCTGCAAGGTGTGCTGACTACTGACAAATGAGGCAAATTAGTGAAATGAGAAGAGTACGGCATGAAGTTTCTTTTCACTTGCTCTGTCTCTATCTCTGCCTCAGCAGCTTGTCACCGTTAGAAGGACACAGCTAGCTCTAGTCACGGCAAATTTCTGTAAATGTTGAAGTGGGATTGTACATGTATTGGAATTATGTTCAATAATGTGTGGGGTTGTCTGCAGCTCCTGCTCCTTTCTCAGTTTAACCCTCAAACATTAACTGCAAAAGCTCTGATGCTGAAACACTGGTGTGAGGAATTGATTGTATTCAGCCATCACAGCCTTACTGAGGTCAGGTACTAATGTTGATTAGTTCTGGATTCTCCCAACCCATGCAGGACACTGTCAGCTCTGAGCAGCTCCTTCAGTGACAGGCTGCTGCACCCACGATGTGGGACGGAGAGATTCCGAAGGTCTTTCCTTCCAGCTGTTGTCAGGCTCTCCAGCCAGCACCTCGCAGTTGACCACACACAGATGCAAACACACACATTCACAGATCAAGGATTGAGAAGTGCAGTTGTTCTTTCATGTGCAATATTTCTGGTACATTACTGTGTGCAACATGTTCTGATTGTACATACATAAATATCCACTGTGTACATAAATATATTGTATATCCACTGTGTATATACATATATATAAAACAAATAAACTGTAATAAATCAAATTTCCCACCCATGGGACTAATAAATGTTATCATATCACAAACACCACTTGAACTCCTAAGGGTATGGAGCTCAGTCACTGCAGAAAAAAAAACTTGCTATCTAATACATCGAAATATCACTATGTAATTATTAAATAATAATTAAATAAATGTATAACTCTACACTTCTATGGGTCAAAAAAACGGCCAGGAAACACAGATCCTGGGTATTTGCTTGAGCTCGTGTCCTTGATAAGATGTGTGTGTGATGCCTTTACTCATGTTTCTCTCAGAGACGAGTTTCCTGCTGGGGAACGCTCAGATCGTGGAGTGGCCGGTGGTCTACAGTAATGACGGCTTCTGCAAACTCTCAGGATACCACCGAGCCGAGGTCATGCAGAAGAGCAGCACATGCAAGTGTGTGTCTTATGTGTTTATCTTCTTGTCGAGTCCAGGATGAATTGTCCAGTCAGTGTTTTAGTAATTAGGGATGAAGGAAACTAAAGAAAAATTTGAAATGAGTTACTGTTTGAGGATCTGGAGGGAATGCGATACTGGAGGGAGTCACAATGAGCGAATAGAGTGTAGGCAAAGAGAGAAAGAGAGACTTCCACTTCGGAGGGACTTTATAGCCCCTCCCTTTGAGTAGGTCAACTGCCCTGAAGTAGACGGTCACCCTTTATGACCCTAGTATTAGACTGCCCTCTGGAGGTCACATAAGGGCAAGGGGCGGGGGTGGTAATAGTGAGTGTGTTTCTATGTCCATGTTTTGATGCATGTGCATGTATTTCTGAGTGAAAGGCCGGACAGATGTGTGTGTGTGTGTGTGTGTGCACGTGTGTTTGCTCATTAAATTGCACGTACATGTGTTTTAAAGTGAAAAACTAGAAAAATAAGTGTGAATGTGTGTTTGTGTGTGTCCATATGTCCATGCATGTGCATAGGCTGGACAGGTGTGTTGTTTGTGTGTGTGTGTGTGTGTGTGTGTGTGTGTGTGTGTCTTCTTTGCTCAGGGCACTCAGAGGTAAATTGACCCCTGTGAGGTTTCCATGGAGAAACATTTGAATGCGGGGTCTTTGCCTGAGTGGGAAACAAGGAGAAAATAGGGCAGAGCAAAGCACAAAGTAATGTGGGGTAAAACGTAACATGGATATTTATGTAGTTAAACAGGTTCAAGTGGAATGTGACTTTAATCATGTCCTTGTATTCCCATGGCAACGACATCTGTGGATTTTCACAGCCAGGGATGTTGTCAGGATCTTAGCCCATGTCTCATTTGTTTTTTTATGCAATTTTTTTGTGCCTGGAAGAAAAGAGTAATAATCTTGTTTTTTACTTTTGTTTGGATTGCATGATTGCCTCAATTCAGTAAAGCACCCGCTGAAACTCATCTGCAAGTATGACTGGATCACGTTTGTTCTGATTGTCTAGATGCCTCACTATATGTTGTAGCCTTCTGCAATAACAGTATTGGCAAAGTCAAGTATCATGAAAGAAACAATATATTTGTCAGCTGCAATCCCAAAGCTATTTGTTTGACTCTTGAATTCAAATGGACAGATTAACTTTCTAAACATCAGTCAGTCATCTATGGGGGGACAGACAAATAAAGAAGGACCCTCAGTGCTTGTCTCTGAGATGGTATTAACATGACAGCTTTCTGCACAAACACAGAACCAAAAGAGATCTGTTAGAGCGGGAACAGCCAGCAGCTCTTTTTGATTTCTTTGTGTCTTCTAGTTATCAGTCAGTCCAGCAGCGTGATCCAGCAATAATCTTTTTAGGAGAACTGTGAAAGGACTGTAACAGTGGACATGTACGGTTACTACGCTTTCTAGCGACTTTTGTCCATTTTTATAGAAAACCAAACTAGATATTTATACATCTGTTTTGTAATCTGCTCAAAATGTGTGTTAAATGGGAATTCCACACATTTTAAAACATTTCTACATACTTAAATGTTTACAGTGGTGGTGAACGGAACCAGGTATCATATCTCACAACTAAAATACAGCCACTTTTTTCCCCTCCAAACCAGTGAAGCTAAAGTTTTTACATGGGATATTGATGGTGGCAAAATAGTGGAGAAATAGGGAAATGGATTTCCTTTAGGAACCATTCTGTCTGATCACACCCTGCATGTGAATCTGTGTGACTTTTTAGTGTGACTGTACACAAGCTCATTTTCATCCATTCATTTTCATTATGTTAATTCATTTTTCTATAAATTCATACTCTCTCTCTCTTTATCTCTCTCTCTCTCTGTCTCTCTGTATCTGTCTTTCTCTATAGTTTTATGTATGGTGAGCTGACTGATAAGAAGACCATAGAGAAGGTCAGGCAAACGTTCGATAACTATGAGTCCAACTGTTTTGAAATTTTGCTCTACAAGAAGAACAGTGAGTCTATTAATACACACACACTCACACACACACACACACACACATCATAAAGTGGTGCAAAAAATTGACTTGATTTAAACGATTTCTTTATTTGGTTTAAAGTATTTGTTTGTTATTTCTTCATGTTTACTTTATGTAATCACAGAATTATATAATTAATTACGTAGCTATAAAACAACAACGTTCGGTATCGTCAGATTCAAGTCTGCAATTCTGTTTGTTTTTCATTTGTCAGAACGCCTGCATGTCTTTGTTATTGTAGGGAATAGCCGTGAAGGGTTAATGGACACTGATGAGCTTCACTCATATTGTTTTTGACAGGATTAGAACATCTGACACTGATCATGATGACGCTGTCATCAGCAGCAGCCCTCAGCTGCAGACACATTTGGGTTAGATCACACAGTGCACTGACGAATGAAGCAGCGTCAAAGACTTACTGTATCTGTTACACTTTACTTTAACCCTGCTGCATAACACTGATATAACATGTCACGGCAGGTGTCATAGGCTGTTACGATTTGTCGTATCGCATTATGTCATTTAATGTAACAATGTCATGTAACTGTCATGACAGATACTACAGTAGTTCGTGTCACATGCCTTTTTATGGGGATGATATGTAGCAGGGTTTAAATAAAAAGTGTTACTGGTCATCAATATAGGCCGTTAGCATCTTACTCTAATCAGCTATGTGGTTATAGTGCAAAATTTACTACATTATGTCTGATGTTCTGACTTTTGACCTTCAACAGGAACCCCAGTGTGGTTCTACATGCAGATTGCACCAATCAGGAACGAGAATGAGAAGGTGGTGCTCTTCCTCTGCACGTTCAAAGACATCACCGCTTTCAAACAGCCCATTGAAGATGAGAGCACGCGAGGTGAGAACACACAGATCGTTTGTGTCCAGAACATTCGGACAATGACAATATAATATTATATATATTCAATATTATGAATAATACATTTAATAACTTTTTTATAAGGCGAGATATTTAACAGTTCAATTTTACATTTTTTCCCTTTTTTAAAGAAGGCACTTAGAGGTCATTTACACTGATTATTGTTGGTTTTAATTCATAGTTCATTGAATAATTTTTAGTCTAATCAAAACTGATGACCACTTTAGAATGTTGCTCTTTTGCTGAATTTTGTAAAATATGAAACAAATCAAAGTAAAATTTAAATGATTTAAACAAATATTAAGTGAAATCCTCCCCACCCCACCCTGTTACTATCTTTGTTTATATTACCCACAAGGTCATACATTATGATGACCCACAGGATAGAGCTTTACTTTATATGATGAAAAGGATGCTGGAATGTAAAATATCTCTCCTCACTTAAGTAAGATACCATGGACCACTATTTTGGACTTGAGATAATTGAAACAAATGAACAATAGAAGCCATTGGACAGATGCCTGCCCATTGTCTTATGAACATTCACTGTTGGAATTCATCAGCTCCCCTTTGGCTTCTACTATACGTGCCTTTTGAGTCAATAGGTTTATCCTTCTTTTCTATTTACAGGGAAGGTGTTTGTAGGTCAAAAAGTATTGCTTGTGGTGATTGACCTTGTGCTACATCAGCAGCAGATAGACATTATTTTGAAAAACGCTGGAGTGTTCCTTTAAAGACACCCTTGTGGGCAGAACTTCATGATTTTCTCAGAGTCTTAGAACTTCCCTAAAAATGAAATGTTGGCACAGCAGTGTCACCACCAAGAAAGCAATGGGAAAAACATCACTGATGGTCTGCTGGCTATGTTTGATGTGATGAGGAGAGACAGGTGGTTTCAAATAACAGAACTCTGGTTCTACTGTGCGTGATCCATCAGGAATAGCGCTATTTACTGACAGGAACTGAGGGTCACTCGTTTTATTTCCTTCATGTCATCAAAATCTACAGGCAGTATTTATGGGTGCCAAAACTGTGGTTTTAAAGGTTACATCAGTGCTGTCTTTTGTTTTCTGTACGCCCCCAAAGCCTCTTAAAGGAATAATTTTGTGAATTAGTCAGAATGTAGTTTTATTCATCATGGCTCATAATTACACACTTGCCTTAAACTCCTGTGAGCTCTTGAACATTCTTGAATAGCAACATTTGGTGCTGGATTGCAGTACAATCGCAAACAAACCCTATTTAACCCCCCACCCCCACCCCTGAATAGTTCTTTTAATGCCATGATTAATCAATAACAGAAGCATAGCAAGCTAGATAATAAAATACTATCATGGATAAAGAGAATGTTGAGACTTACTATATATAATGTGTCTATAAGGGAACAGTTAATGTTTGTCCGCTTGTCAATGTTGTTTTAAGCACAGCAAGCCTTTCTCTTGCTCTTTTGCTTTGTTTACCCTTTTTCACAGCCTTCATTTGTTCATGGTTGTAATGCAAGTTAGCATGGCTGAAAAGTTCCCAGAATTTACTCCAATTAAGCAGGTAGATCCATGGGCTTGATGTTGATAAGCACACTATCACTCCTGCTGTCCCATCTCTGTCTAAACAAGGCACTGGATCGCTTTTAGAAATATCACTTATTTTGTTCTTACCCTGATAACATTCCATTCCACATTTAGCCCAAAATTTCAAATAGTTGTCCCCCATTTTGTTACTAGCTTGTATCTGGCCCCTGTGGGGAATCCTAGCCTTCACATTCCTAGCTTGCTAGCATCATGCAATAGTGAAATTGATGACAAAATTGGTTTAAAAAGTACTTCTAGAAGTTTAGAGTAAAAGGTCCATTGTTGTAACCAGTGGTCAATGGTTTAAAGCTGGTATTGTAAAAAATGCCACTTAGAACTGAGGTAGAATCAGACTGTGTGGTTGGAGCTAACTACTGAATAATAAGGGGAATTTTTACTGTTCACTTATTGCACTTTCAGTTGATGATGTGAATGAAAAGAAAGCTGGAATGAATAGAGGAGGGCTTGCAAATGTTGCTTTTCCATGGGTTGCATAAACTGCATGCATGAAACTGTGTGCATGTGTATGTATATACACATGTGCTGCCTCTCTCTTTGTCTCTGTAAGTGTCTCTCTCTTTCTCTCCTTCTAGTGGGTCAAGTGTCTTTGTGTTTTGCCGGGAAAAACAATCCCCCTTTCTTGGCTTCGGGATGGAGAAAAGGGGTGTTTTTCTTCACGGCAAAGCAGGTCATAAGCCCTCTTTACCAGAGGCCATAAGCCCTCTTTACCGGAGGCCATGAGCCCTCTTTACTGCGGCCTGTGCGCATCCTTGTGACTTCTGCTTTGTCAGTTCGCTCAGTACTATATGTGTCGACAAGTTAATGCTTGACTGCTTAGCTCTCTACAATGATCAATACATCCCCAAAAATGGGAAACACTTTAAAGGAATCATTTATTGAACTTCAGTATCAGCAAATGCAGTTGATGTCTGAAGTTTACTTTAGTTTTGCACTGGAGCTTCAACCAACAGTTTCTTTTAACCAACAGTTAGCTCTTATAATGTGTGGAGGTGTTCAGCATTTCCTATATGATTTTTGACACTAAATAGCACAGTTATCTATAAACAAGGAAAAAATGGCTTTTTTACAGGTAGCTGCTAGCTGTTCTTTTTATAGATAATATTATCATTGTTGGGGTACCAACTCTATTATGAATGACTAATTACTTACTCAAACTGTAACGGAATTACTTTACTCATTACATCCCGAAAAGGTAATCTCACTACCGATGACTTTATTTTTAGTTAATCTCTAAATCCTCTACAAATCTCCACGAACTGAAAAATGTCTTAAATGAAAGTCAACAGTCACTGCAGAAGACTGGAAGGGATTTGGTTGAATTTAGTGACCTGAATTTTCCAGTTCAGTTGACATTACTGTGTGAACACAATTCTGCAATAATTTAAAAGTATAGAAGTGCTTCTTTTGTTCATTGCAACATTATTATTCGTTTCCTAATCACACAGAATCATGTGTCCTAATAAATGTGACGTATACAAATAAAAAAATGCTCTGAAAAAACTAATGAGAGTACCACAAATGTAAACACAAGTTAAAACACACAAGCCAAATCACTCAAATGCCCTTCATTATTTTAATAAAAATGTATTTCTTTGTTTAGGTGTTCTTTCAATAATGTTTGACAAAGAGTTTAAAAATGACTTAAAAACACTTTGAACTGACAGTGCCCTCTAGAAACAACTTGGTGTCATGTTATGTTGATTTGAATATTATAATATTAGTATTACAGTAAAATGCTAATATTCGACAATATATGAACGCACTTTGGTGAGTTTTTAGCATTTTTAAATGTAATTTATATTGCATTTAAAAATGTGTACTGGATTTAAATGATGGATAGCTAAATGATTTGAAATTCTGGAAACTAGCTAATACAAATTTAAAATATAATCTTAATGAATAAAATAACACAATGGTTAAAGAACTGTTTCTGAATGAAGCAGTCCAGCATTCCTAGCCATGAATTTCATATTAACGTGATTAGATGCTTTGACAGATTGCTTATGCTATATTATATATTATATGTCATATACTCAGTATTAAACTGTGAGTTTGTTAGAGATGAGACATTTGAAACATGTGATTACATAGGCATGTAGTTAGAATTATGCTCATTTGTGCTTTATTCATTTCAGCTTGTCAGCAACATTAGCCTTGTATATCCACTGTGAAACTTTTGAAGACAGCTTCAAATGCCAGTCATATCTTGGCTGATTGATTACTTTAATCTAAGTGAAAAAATGTTCTTTTAAAGACAGCCTGATGCTTGACTAAGACAGTGTGAGTGTGTGGATGATGGCTTTCACACACTCAGCAGAACTGTTTTGGACCGAGGAAGGACTGGGAAATTAATGCTCAAGGGAGTGTTAGGCTTGATGTGCTTTTATGAGTGCTTTTTACAAAACTCTAATACAGCAAGTGTCTGTGCCATGAGAAAAATCGATATATAATGTAATACCCTTCCATCTGCCGAAGTGCACTGGATGTCAAGTCGTAATGAAACACATCGCTGAACCAAGTGCAACTTTAAACGTCCTGCAGGCACGGAGTTGTAGACAAAAGTGATTTAAAGGAATAGTTTGGCCAAAAATCAAATTCACAGTTTTCATCCTTAGAGTCAGTTTAGCCAAGACTGTCTGAAACTTCTGTTGTCTTTGTTTGTAGCTCTGCTGTGTGCTTTTGTCCATTTTTGTCGATGAAATGTATGTCATATAGTGTCAGAAACCACAAAGGCAAGTATATCTGGTCTATCTTAAACTGATAACATACTTCTGTTACTTATTTAAGTATATTAGCCTTATAGATCCAGCACAAAACTAAGGAAGGAAACTTCAGATGCTGAACACACCTTAGTTCAGAGTTTGTAAAGGGAACTGTGGGTATTTGAGTCTTTCAGGACTAAATAATTAGAAAGTAGTAAATTGTACTTGTGTAATTATTAAAGTTTTATTCACTCAGCCGAAACAAGTTTGCTGGTGGTCAGAAGAAAGAGGGGAGAAGTGAGGAAGAGGGGAAAAGGGGACACATATTTCCTTTCACACTCAAAATAAGGGTCATTTACCCTGATACATTTACTTGTAATGCCCTTAAACAGCATTTTACTGGGATGCATTCATACCAGCTATGAAATTCTGGGTAAACAATAGACGCCGTCCTCGTCATGAACTGCCAACAGCTCCTTCAATTCTGCAACATGCATAGAAATACATTCATACAACTTTTTTTCAGAAAATATGAAAACAATCTTTAAGAGGGCTATAACATATAAAACTGTGTCTTCACTGGAATTTCAGCTTTGGCTTATGCACACATTTCCGGTTAAATTACAGTTAAATACTCTGGTAAAATTGCATGCCTGAAAGGGGCTTCAAAGAAGAAAATAAAGCATAGAAGGAATTAGCATTTACATCACACATCCACTGTTTTAACTCTACCAGCTCTAGGCTAGTCCCAGCGAGCTCATTAGTTTGCTAGGCAGACATTTGAGAAGTCTTTGTGCATTAACTTTGTAATTGTTGGCAGTTTCAGAATGAGAGACATCTTTTTGTTGTTGCTAGCTTTGTAGCCCAACAAAATTGAAAAGGAAATTGTATCAGATTGTAATGACGTCTACTTTAATGCCGTCCCCTCCATTAGATCGCTTGAGAGAATTGTGGAACAGCCCTCAAGGTGGATTCCAGTAGCAAAGGCATGTCAATGAAGGCCTTGAAAAGGATGGTTTCTCAGAAATTCTCCACTCCTTGTTCCATGGTGCTCTAAATAATGCTTTTTTTTGTAAATAATGCTTTAATATTATTCAGAGGTTCCACTGGTTTCCCCACTCCAGACAAATTAAGCGGCTCATCGACATCACTGAATAGAGTTGAGAAGTCAATATGTTAAAGCAGGGAAAGTACTAAAATAAGGCAGGTCTTCGGGACCAGGACTGGGAAACACTGGTTTATTGTAGCTGTAAGCACAGCTAATGGTCTCATGGAACAGAGCATTTCTACAGAATATCTGAAAGAACACCTTCACTCCTCATTGGTTCCTTTATAGTCTTCCCAAAGCCAAATCTTCCTCCTTTAAATTACTGAAGTAATGCAGCTCTGCGTCAAAGGCTGAGCCAAATGCTTTAATGCTGATTCAACAGTGATGTGCCCTTACTCTGGGTTCCGCAATACTGCAAAAGATCTTCAGTTCAGGGGGTCCAGATGAACTAAGTGGCTCATTAACAGCACTTGACTGAGTTGCTAAGTGTGTGGTAATGCAGGGAAAGTACTAAAATAAGGCAGGAGACCTGCAGGACCAGGACTGGGAAACGCTGGTTTATTATACGAACTAATTGTCTCATGGAACACACCATTTCTATAGAACATTTGAGAGTACACCTTCACTCATCATTGGTTCTTCCTTCCCAAAGCCAACTCTTTCTCCTTTAAATTACTGACATAATGCAGGTCTGCCTCAAAGGCTGAGACAAATACTTGAATTCTGTCTCAACAGTGATGTGCCCACAAATCTCCAAAAGATCTTGGGTCCAGGCGGTCCCTGAGACAATGATGGCTCTTTTCACACCTAGAGTGCTTTTGGGGTAATGGGGCAAATTGTGTCAAATTGAACATGAAGAATATTGGCTGTGTCCTCCTGCAGGTTGGACTAAGTTTGCAAGGCTGACCCGTGCTCTGACCAACAGCAGGAGTACCATCCAGCAGCTGACTCCTATGAACAAAACAGACGTCAGCTCACACAAACACTCCAGGCTAGCAGAGGTGAGTTCATGCACACATTTGCACACCATGAATATGTGTGGGATGTGGGCAAAGAATGTGCACATTTCATTAAAAACTCAATTGTTAAATTGCTTCAAATGTTCAGTTTGTTACTTGAACAGACGTCTCTACCACTGGGGAAGTATGTGTGGATTGTCCTTCTTTCTCAATGCTGGATAAGCAGGTAACCTGATGAGAATGGTTTGATCAGTCTGGAGGTTAAATTAGGTGGCATTCTGGAGGTTAAATTAGGTTCATCAGCCCAAATCAATCAAAATGTTCTCCATTAGTTAGCATCAGGAAGCTAAGGTAACCCCCAGATCTCAGGACTGAAAAGAAAAGAACTGAACTTAGTTGCATTTTCTCCATGGCATGCTTAACTCCTTCTCTCTCCAACTGATGACTGCTTTAGGGGTATATATATTGCTTAGAAGTCTCTTGAAGTGACCAGAGGAAGGTGTGTGCAGAGTTTAAAGCCAGTATTGTTCCTCATGATGTAAAAATTAAGCTATGTAATAATGCCTTGTTGTAAATACAGAACTGTGCAAAAGTCCTAGGTACCTGCAAAAATAATATTAAAAAGCTGTTTATATGAGCAGTGTTTTTTTCACATTAATATTAGTAAATATATTAAATAAAACTAAAAAGAACAAGTACAAATAACATTATACAGTAAATAGGGATTTTATGTTCAGTATATCAATGTATTACTTGTAAGTATTACTTATAGCTTTCATCAGAAACCTGGTTTGATTCCATCAGTCCTTCATTTAAATTAAATCAGGAGCTGCTGGTGGAATTTCAGAAATTCAAGCAAGGGCTGGAGGAACCGACGAGAAATCTGTAACCGAACTTGTGTTCACTTCACCAGCTAACAAAATATCAAGTACATTTTTACAAATAAAACTAATCTTGATCCTTTTTCCTGCTTTCTTGTTTGTGTATTCTTTTGTGTATGTATTTTATCAGAAAGACACTTTAGCAGAAAGACATTTTATCACATGCAAAGAAAAATGGCTTTAAACAATTTGTATATGTGCCTGAGACTTTTACACAGTACTGTATATCCACTTGTGCATTTGAGTGTTGAATCTCAATGTGTGATTATGGGTGTGACACAAGCAGCTCCTGACATATCTGTTATGTGAATGTATTGTTGATACATTATAGAATGTCACATTCTGAACGATACAAATTGTGGAAAAAAGGCACAACATCCTGTACTTAAAATATCTCCCTGACAGAGGCTGTAACAAAGTCAAGTGGTGGACACATTAAATACAGATTTTATATATTTAGTTGTTGAGGCTTCTGGATAATTTTCTCTAAAATAAATCCTGCTTTTTTTCCTGATACTAAAAAATCAGTAACTTCAAAAGGCACATATCCTACAGCGGAGGTTCATTCTGTTCAGGTGTCTGACTGCCTTACTAACCACCGCGCCCAAACATAAACAACCAGCACGAGGACGAGGGGTCACAAAAGCAAAAAAATGCAGAGGATATCTGCTGTTTCCATGAATTTGCGGGAGTTTCTGCGAACAATTATTAGTTCGGTTCTTCAGTCATTTCCGCAAATGACTGAATCCGCGACTGCTGAACTGCAGCAGGGTGTTTACTGTGTTTGTTTTTTAATTCAACGTAGGCCCTTTAAACAAAGATGAAAGGTGGTTTCTGACTTTTACACAGCACTGCACATGCATAAACATCGCATTGTATTACACCCTTGAACACACAGAAAGTTACAAGGACAAACTTGTAACACAACCACAAGTATGCAGACACACACTCACACACACTCGCACAAGGGCGCTGTTACAGCAGAATCATATACACTTTCCCTGGATGAGTGTGTGCCTACACTGTGCACCTCCTGCACCTGAAACGGCAGAGACAGTCATTAATAATTTACGCTTTGCCTCTCTTTTTCATTCTCTCTCTGTCTCTCTTCCACTCGCTGTAGTGAAAGAGGGTTTGTGGGTAATGTGTTAACTTTCTGGGTTTTTATAAAAAAGGTTGCTGCAGAACGAGTTTGTAGTAGTTGCTGATTGTGATGTCACAAAACCCAGTGTATTTACATTTATCTGACCTGCTTACAGCAGTTTAGCTCCATGAGGCGAAATACAGGGTGGCCAATCAGAATGGTGTTTGTTTGCATTCATCATTCTTAAAGACACAAAAACAAAATCAGCCTGTTTATGTCTAAGGAATAAATGAAACTGTCATGTAGAAATGAATTATAACTGGGTTTGGTACATAAAACCAAACATTAGAAGTGGAGAAAAATAAAATGTAAAGAAAATGTAGGAAATGGACACTTTAAAACTGCTGTAGAAGATACATTTCAAAGAGCTATATGTTCTGGAAGGCTTCAAAATACTTTATTATCTTGTTATAATACATTATTATTATTATTATTATTACTGCCGATTGGTTAGGTTGTGACAAGTTCTTGTGTGTTTCCATAGTTAATGCTCACTCTGCGTCTCTGTCCTCAACACATGCTTCTCCCACTCTCCATCTGTTCCATTCCCTCGTGGTTTTACACTCTGTAGCTTCTTCTCAGTTCTTCTTCCTCTTCTGTTTATCTTTATAAAAATTAATTCTCATTAATCATGACTATAAATCTCTGATCACAGAGTGACTCAGTCCGAACACAATTCTTTAGGAAATGATTCACTACATTATAATGATGAAAATTTCAGTATGATTAGATTCATATGTTTGATTCAGATTCAGAATGAATATATTAACAAGTATGCACAGTGTTATTAATGCGGAGCACCAAAAGCTACTGCAGTGCTAAGAGTGCCATTCAAAAATTGAGACATTGGAATCATCTATGTTAACCTCTAGAAGCTTATAATAATTGTTGTCATTTTGCTAACATATTTTAATATGATGAAATAAGCTAGTATGTTAAATAAGGAATTACATTTATATTCATTTTATATTCTTATTTGTATCCTCTTCCACTTACAAAGACAAATGTCTGGATTGAAAATGTAGAATCTGCACTTTCTATCCAGTTTCTCCTCTTGTATCCACGAGCTTTGAGTGAAAAATCATTAACATGATGTTTTAGTTATAGCTGGCAATAATAACTAATCACACACTGAGCTGGCAATTATATCTCTGCTCTCTCTCAGGTGTTTCAGCTGGGTTCAGACATTCTTCCCCAGTACAAGCAAGAGGCTCCCAAAACCCCTCCTCACATCATCCTGCACTACTGTACCTTCAAGACCACCTGGGACTGGGTCATTCTCATCCTCACCTTCTACACAGCCATCATGGTGCCCTACAATGTCTCTTTCAAGACCAAGCAGAACAACGTCACCTGGCTGGTGCTGGATAGCGTGGTGGACGTCATCTTTCTGGTGGACATCGTCCTGAACTTCCACACCACATTTGTAGGACCTGGAGGCGAGGTGATCTCTGACCCCAAGCTGATTCGGATGAACTATCTGAAGACTTGGTTTGTCATAGACCTATTGTCATGCTTGCCTTACGACATCATCAACGCTTTTGAGAATGTGGATGAGGTAAGTGAGCAATGATCCACAAGTCTGTGTTGTTCAGTAGTGGTGATGGTACACAATCGACAGTAGCATGCAGATGTGTACACACTGACTCGGTGATAGCTGCATTTCTACAGATTTGGGTTTTACTGATATATTTTCAGAATCTCCAGTTGCCATGCACTGTCAGAATTAACACTACATTTTCATCACAGTTTGCATCTTTCATGGCTTGTTGCTAAAACAGAAACAGCTTGCGATGTCCAGAGAAAAAGTACAGTGTTTGTAGGCCAGTTTTGGGCTACTAAGCAGCCTAATAATGTTTCATTTTTCAATTAAAATTATTCTAATGTAATTATCTTGCATGCTTTTCTTACATACGTTAGTTTACTTAACAACTGCTATATCTCCTGCTTGATGTGTGTTCAAGTGTTGACTACTGTATATCTCATTGTGAATTTCATTGTGTGACTATAGGGTCAAAACATTAAATCATGTGCCATATAAAAACGATCTGATTGGTTGCCATTCAACCTATTTGCATGTAAAAGGAGAGCATGGTGAGCCGTGTCTGTCAGTTTTATTTGTATAATGCTGTCTCTTACAACATTGTTCTGTTTGATGTAAAATGCAAATTATTTAAAAATAAAAAATAAAAAAAAAACCCTGAAAAAAGGCAATCTCAGCAAACCATCTTAAAACACCTTCCTGTATCCCTGGGTTTGATGTACGGCCATGCCTGGGCTTCTGCAATGAGCATTAAACCATTATGTATTCGATATAATAACATCTTTTTTTCTCCATTGCTTTTTTTCCCATTGCTGAGGCCAACTTTACAACTGACAGAACATTCCATGTGTCAGTGCCGCACTGGAACATTACTCCTGACAGTGCAAGAATCTTCCATCATGGTTCAATTGACAGCAATGAATTATCCAATTTGTCCATCAACTACTAACATGCAAACACTTTAGAATGGTACATTGTTTAATTAATCATTCTAATCAATTATTGATAGTCATTCTTTCATCTATTAATGTGTTTAACAGTAGGCTATGGAGGCCAAGCAACATTACAGTAAAAGATTCATAAACAGCATAATGGGTTTTTAATAATTTAGTAATTTACATTACAGCTCAATTTATGTGTTTGGTCATATGTATGTGTACTGAATATTTTATAGTGACTTTAATCCGTGGTCAGATTTTAGGATTTTTGGGCTTACTGTTATATCACTCAAGAGCTAATAAAAAGTCATGCAGTGCAAAGTTATGGTAATATTAACCCTTAGGGGATGTGGTTACAGCGAACAATAGCACAAACAGTTTGTAATTTAATTGTATATTTCTCTTATTGCAATTATATGGAAATATTATGTGGAAAGCATGGAAAGTGCAGACTGTAAACTCTCAGTCCATTCCAAACCCCAAGTCCATCAGTGCAGCAGTGTGTAACAATGTTGGTCTATCAAACTGATAGAATCCATCTGATAAGATCAGGCTAGGGTTTGATTTAGCAGCTGTATGTTTCTTACCAATTAATTTGACGAAGTAATCCAATGAAATTACGTAATATGACCCCTGCAGACTCCCTGTTAACATTAAGCAGGCTAATGTTAATAACAAACTGTTCACAAGGCAGCTATTTTTTTTATCAATTAAACCTAAACTCAGGCCATTAACGTGGTGTAGTGTGACATCAAAAGACCTCTTGGAATGAAAAACAAAGATGAAAAGGCCTACCCTGCAGTGAGGCTGGTATTCCGCTCAGACAGGCTTAGCTACTTCTCTCACATCTCTTCAAACAAACTAAAGCCTGAGGATTTGCACGGCTTTAGAGAGATCGATATTTCTAAACAATAACTCATGCACCATATTGAGAGAATTTCTACTTGACAGAATGTAAAACAAAGAGTAAATACAGTGGTAAGAAGTTTTAGAGAGAGATGGCATTAATGGACAAAGTGGAATCAGATGCCCTATAAAGTGAAATTCAGTCTTCATTTTATTTAATTGAAAAGTGAAAAGTTTGCTATTTACATAAAAAAAATACCAGACACTCAAAAGGTCAGGAAGGTTGTGGAACTAAGTTTGCAACAGTTAGCATGCGGTAGTATTTAAACTAGCAAGCCTACAGAAATGGACCTAGCTTGCTAATCACAGGGTCGAGATATTACACTTTGCGTACTTGCTAACCTAACATTACATAAGGTTCAAATTAAGTTGTATACCAGGTATACCAGGAGTTTCAATACTGCTATATACACCTAGTAAAATTATCAAAGAGTTTTGGACATCTCTTAGTTTTAGGAACAATTTTCTTTTTACTTCACAGATTTACTCGTTTTCTCTCGCCTATGTTTTGCAATGCTTATCTTATTGCTCCCCCTAAACCTGAAAAAAAACACCAGACACCTTATTCAAACTGCTGCTGGAAGAGTTCTAACAAAAACCAAGAAAATAGATTGATTTGGGCCCTAGATATGTATCTGAGATGTTTAGTAAATATCAGCTTGGTAGATATTCGAGATCAGTAGGAGCTGGTCAGCTAGTGGTGCCCAGATCTGAATCAAAACAGGGTGAAAGTGCATTTAGTCATTGGGGCCTCGTGGAGATAAGAATTGACCCAACTGTTGCTGATCTTAAAAAGAAGCTATAGCAGCTTGTTTTCCCCTTCCTTTAGTTAACCACTAAGATTTGCACAGATGTATATTGCTTTCTTTAACTTTATTCAACTTATTTTGACTCATCTTACATTTACGGCATTTAGCAGACGCTTTTATCCAAAGCGACTTCCATTCCCTAACTACAGGGGACAGTCTCCCTGGAGCAACTTGGGGTTGAGGGTCTTGCTCAGGAACCCAGTGGTAGTGTGCTGGAGGTAGGATTCAAACCCACGACCTCTTGGTCCAGAGGCAAGTATCCTACCACTAAGCCACCACCATCTTAAGTCTTACTTTTATTTTATATTGATTTTCTAGTTACTTTTATTGCTTACTGTTCTTTTTATGCCTTTTTTTAACTTAATTTGTCTCTGCAAAGTACACTGAATGTGCTATACAAATAAATTTCCCTGCCCTTGATAAAATCCTATCAATTAAAACCTCACTGCAAATACTAGCAGAGTTATTAGCCTTTGCCCACAGTCCAGTTTTGAAGCTGATTGTTTTTATAGGTTTATGCTAAATTACTCACATACAGTGTAGGAGATGCAAAAGCAAAACGCGAATCCAATCTGTGATATTACGTAACTGTATAGTGTAATCATTTGCATATCTCGTCCCAATGCTATGCTAGTCCCTTTCATCTGGAAGGTCTCAAAATGGCCAAATATAGTACTTGTTTACCAACTGTTATTTGAGGTATCAGTTGCTGATGATGTGATTTAATCTCTCTAGAGAAAACTTTGTAATGCTGTCTACTAGAACTGGGTTGTTCGAGTTCAGTTCCCATGGCAGGTCTGTGATGAAGTTGGGACCTAAGCAGCAGAATGCAACCTCACACAGGCTTTAGTGCCTGGAGCAAAATCCTTTAATCTCACTTTAGATCACAAGTTATATATGTATATCCCAAATGTGGTAAGTTTTTTTTTAACATGTTTTGCACTTTAAACATTCAACAGCTTGCAAAAATGAAAGAGAATGCACGTTTTTAATTAATTAAGCATCCTTATTTGTGTTATGTAACCTATCGATTTTTTTTTCGTGAAACCATGGTTTGCTAAGCAGTATAAGCACATATTGCCAGAAACACTTAGGCCACGTTTTTAGTCTGTGGCATTACAATGAACTATGATGCCCTCAATCTCTCATTCTGTTAGTTTCATTTTGAGGGCTGTATATCTCAAAATGTATATCACTCCTTGCTCTTTTCCTCATAATTTGACTCTTCTTGTCATTTTTATTATTTCAGTATTTGAAAAACTCGAAGGGTTTTCAGCTTTTAATAATAACATCCACCAAAAAGGATATAAAATTCCATCTCAATCTTTGGTAAAGGCCTATGCTTCATAAAGAACTAGGTTCTAGTGCTCTATGGAATTAGAGTCAAAGGACGCAACTAACGAAGAATGACAAATTCCTTCCATTTCTAGTGTCATTTGTAACTTAAAACTGCAGCACCTTTTTAAACATCAGCATCTCCTGATGCTTCATTGGCCGTTTTTTAATTTGCTAAAACTGTACACGCCGGGTCAAAAGCTTATGGCCTCATTTGGCAGACTAGGGCAAGTAGGGGACCTGAGATGACCCTCAATAATAATCTGCATTTCTTAACCTTTTGTAAGTTAACAGAGTTGCGTAATTAGTTAGGAAATGATTTACATAATTAATGCGTTTACATTCAGTTTGCATTTGGACTGACTGGAGTCTGCACTTTCCATCTAATTTTTGATATAAAAAAAATTATGTAATGTAAGGTTTGGAGATTTAGAAGCAGCTCTTTCCACACTGTTTCTCCATTTGTTACGATTAGCTATTATTAGAAAATAATCTGTATAAAATCACAGCATGCTTTTGTTTTGCCACTGATAACTTAGAAACTGAGGGCTGGCTTGTGCATGTGTTACTAAAACGCTGGTAGGGTTCCAGGGAAAGTTCTAGCCTAAAAACAGTTAGTGTTCTCCTCCAAGTATGTTGAGCTGTCCAGTGACATTGTGCTAGTAGCAGTTTGAAAAGATGCTTCACGTCTCATGTGTTATCCCTCACCCTCCCAGCATGGTTGCATTGTGTAATTGGTGGAGATGTACAGAGCAGTAATAGAGGAGGTACCATCCCCAATGTAAAAAGGGTTGCTATTGTAAAAATCTCTCTCTAATTACTTCTCCATCTTCTCAACACTGATCTCAAAGTGGAGGTTGAAGATGAACAATTTAGAACAGTAAATTGGCTGCTGCCTGGTGACACTTGCTCCTCATTTGCATCAACCTTTCTTTGTTCTCTTTCCCTGCTTGGCACTGCTGTCGCTTCCACAATCCAATACAGAAAGCCTGACTCCATGAATAGGAGTCTAAGCACAAATGGTTTCACTCCACTGTTATGCAAATGCAGTGTAAAGTTTTCCTCACATGTTGGAAAAGTGAATGTTGTCAAAGGTCTAATGAGTTTGGTCTTTACCTTTCAGGGCATCAGCAGTTTGTTTAGCTCCCTGAAGGTGGTGCGGCTGCTGAGGCTGGGGCGTGTGGCACGGAAACTGGACCACTATCTGGAATATGGGGCAGCTGTTTTGGTCTTATTGGTGTGTGTGTTTGGGCTGGTGGCTCATTGGCTAGCCTGTATCTGGTACAGCATTGGAGACTATGAAGTCATCGATGAACTCACAAACACCATCAAGACAGACAGTTGGCTGTATCAGTTAGCAACTAGCATTGGATCTCCGTACCGCTACAATGCTAGTGGCTCTGGCCAGTGGGAGGGAGGCCCTGGGAAACATTCTCTCTACATCACGTCTCTCTACTTCACCATGACAAGTCTGACCACCATTGGCTTCGGGAACATCGCACCCACCACTGATGGAGAGAAGATCTTCTCAGTGGCCATGATGATGGTGGGATGTAAGTGCTTGACTATATTCATTACTTTTCCTGTGTGGATGCCGTGCTTAAAAGGATCAACGTTTTCCTATGTACCCCAGGTGGAGTTGATCAATCAGAATATATTTGGTGTCCAAATATATTCTGAAGTTAGGAAGCTCATGTTGCTAACAAATACTAGTAATCAATAGTCGCCCAATCTTTTCTATAAAAACATGCCCAAAACCTTGCTTAAACTGCATCCAGCTCTCATTAGAAATGGACAACATGTCATGTAGCCAAACACTGTGAACATTCATTTTACAGATGTTAAGCTGTATTAAGCCTCCAATGCAGAATCTGGCTGCCCTAACGAGTCATCATGCAGGCAAACATGATTTACAAACATGTATCCATGTCCATATGCCTGCATGATGTGCATGCCCATGAATGGGAATCGTGTCTAGAATGGATGCATGGGTGCAAAGTAAGTCATACTGTGTCCAGAGCCACAAATCTTCTCCAACTGAATGAAGAGCTGGATGTGGTTTGTGTGGGTATTAGGTATTTTTTTTAGCAGTATTAGCCTCATAAATGCAATACTAGAATAAGCTAAATTTGGACTCCAAACATGAGCAGAACGAGATCAGACACAAGGCAAGAAGGACAGTCTGTCCTATTTTGATAGGCATTCTCCATCTCTTTTTCCATCTTTTCTTTCTCTCTCTCTCTCTCTCTCTCTCTCTCTCTCTCTCTCTCTCTCTCACTCTCTCTCTCTCACACACACACACACACACACACACACACACACACACACACAGAGATTCTAGAGTTTAGTTTAGTTTGGCCTATTTAATTTGATCAGGTGATATGAGAGAATTTCAAGCAAAATTTTTTTTCATTCAAATCTGATTTTTGTCTTCTCAAAGTCATAACATTTTTCCAAGTACACATACCGAAGCAGCTCCCAGGTAAATTAACTCATGTTCCCATTCAGCTCAGATGTGTGGATCCTTTGTAAGGCTGCAGTGATCCAGCACGTTTAATCATTTTTCAACATCTTCCACTCCAACTCTGCAACAAGTGATCTGCAGCTGTGGAATGGACAGAGGTAAATTACTACAGGGTAATGAGCAGTCATATGGAAACGTGTTCATGGCTGTGACATCACAACTGTGATAAATTCAAAATTGCAAACATGGACTGTAGAAGAGTATGTTTTGAAACATTTCCAAACAACGTCAGACTCTTATTTTAAAGAAGGAAGCTTTCCATGTGGGGCATGGGTAAAGAGGCACAGATGCAGGTTTCCATTGTACTTGACTTGACTTTTATTCACAACAAGACATAAACAAGGCATGAGGGCCAAAAACACAAAGAACAGCTAACACTGGGGACCTGGCAAGCCAAATACAAGACAACAGATGAAACACTCTCGAAAGATGGTGGCCCAACCCAAGGGCCTGACATGAGGCACTCTAAATACACAAAGGACTAGAACATGAACCAATCCAAACAGACAACCACTTAACCTAAAACACTAGACAGCTGTTACTAAAACACCATGACGCAGAAACAAACTTTCAAAATAAGAGTCTCACATTTCACAGACCATGGCGGCTTCTAGCGGCAGCTGACTAGGGACGTAATAGGATATTTTAATTTGAATAATTGTGTTTCATTTTGTGTTACATTTCGCTCCTAGCCTTTTGTGTTTTTATTATTTGTTTTTTTGAGGGGAATAGTAGGTAACATAATTATCAGCTGAATAGCAACATTTATCTAAGCTACAAATGAGCCGTCCACAAAAATGTTTGAAATGAAACCAAATCACTCATTAATCACGTTACTTATACATCTCTACACGGGAAAGAAAAGCTTATGTGCAAGCTGCACAGCAGTGCAAGGTATAACACAAAAAGCGAGGAGGGTGCAAGGTTATCTGCAGGATATAAATTATACCAAATTTACAGTATATAAATACACAAAAACAAGAATAGCAGCAGTTGTTTGTGCATGAATAAGCACGCTATGTGTACATTCAGTTTGAGTTCAACATAATGATGCGTTAGTGGAATAAACTGTCCCAAATTCTGCTTCTGCGGGACCTAAGACTGTGGTAATATATATCTGATGGTTGTGTATATGTGACATCCCCAGTCAGTGACCACTGGAGGCCGCTGCTGCCCCAGGACTGAAGGGGACTTTTAGGTTGTCTGGGGGTGTGGTCTCATCTCTGGCACAGCTGCCAGGGATGAGACCAAATTTGTATCAGTTGTTTTGTGTTTGAGGTCTGTGTATATATACTGCCTGTGTTTAGTTCATCGGGTCCGTTCTCCCTCACTCTTGCCTTGACCTTAGTCTTGATCCTTGCCTTAGTTCTGTGTACGTTCTGGTCTTTGCTTAATTCTGATTTTCGGCCATCAAGCCTGATTTTGTTTTGTATTTGAATAAAGACAAAGAAAAACCATGAAGGGCGAAGTCTGCATTTGTGCCTTCTGCCTGGGCAAGTCAAGCCCCAAAGTGACAGTATATATTGTAAATGCACTCTCAACTCTATTGACTCTACTGATTTTTCAAAATTACTGCATAATTCGGTAGTTGAGATGTAAAAAAAATTACATTTACACAGCTTTTAGATGCATTGAACCCTCTTTAGACATCTCTTTCCATTCACCAGTACTGTGAACAATTCAGACTTGTTAAGCATTTCTCACAATATGTTTTTACATCTTAACCATTAAAATGAGTATAGATTATGAAGGATATGTGGAATTCTCCTTTGAAGACACATCCACACTCCCACTCCTCTAACCCCCTTACTACACCTCCCAGAGGAAAATATTCCATTAATGGATTTGAACACCATTTTATGGTTGTAGGATTAGCTGAAAGTTTGACCCAGAGGTGGGGCAGCATTATCCATCAGCACTCTTTTATGCTTTCATTTCAGCTTCCTAATTTCTCGCTTTTGACTGGGTACTTTATAGAAACTCTGACATCACTCTCATTGAGTTACAGTATCACTGTCATTTTAAATTGATGTGTGTATACTAGAGTTGATGCAGTTTGTGTTACCCATTTTGACCTCAGAATCTCTAGAGTCATCACTATCAGTGATACCAAAGTGTGTAAAAATCCCAGCAACACTGCTGTCTTTGAACCAGTGCTATACACACTCCCATGTCAGTGTCACTGTGCGCTGACTGTGTGTAAATTGTGCAGCAACAGGTGAGCTACAGCCTGTACGTGCACACCTAGATAATGAATCTGTAAGGCAGATGGAGCTTAGTGTGGCCAGAAAGAGGCCCCAGAACATGTTTCTAAAGTGAAGTCAGTGTGGTATAAAATTAAGCGGAAATGTTTTGGATGTGTTGGTCTTAGCTATGACGGCATCAGAGAAAATGAATTTCTATGAATATCCTGATGGCTTCTGTGTAGTTTAGTGGGATTTCTTGACCTAGTAGAACAGATTGACTGGATAAAGTGTCTGTCACTGTGACCCAGCCAATGACAGTCTGGCATGTCGTGACAACAGAACATGTCCCGAGACGTCAGCACAAGAGAACTGTATGTGTGTGCGCGCATGTGTGTGTCTGCTTCAAGTTTTGTTCTGATATCAACTATCTAGGGACGTTGTTGTTCAGCTGTACTACTCAAATGTAATTATATATCCATTGCATGATTAGTTTTCAGGGTTTAAATGGTAAATTTGAAAAAATCCATAAATCTGATAAATATTATGGCTAAATATCCATATTTTCAAAGTCATATTTTTTAAGTCATAGATATTACATGGTAATAATTGGTGCCAAAGATGGGTTACCAAAGCTGTACAGATCTAAAACACATTTTAAAAACATGTTTCAAAAGCACATTTTAAAAACCAAAGCGAGTAATGAGAATGCACACATTAACACTTATGCCAACTGTAACATCAGAGTTTATGTTTGCTTGTTGTGTGTTTGATGCCTTTAATGCTCAGACCTCTGAGCTGAGGTAGAGCCTCAAACTCCTTTACGCATGCTAGAGCTGCTGCAGAGCTTCAGGTCTTAGTTGATGATTAACCTTTTTAGCAGTTGTCTGCAGACGGTATGCATCATTCATTGAATAAAAGAAAAAGGATAACTTCCTTGCTATTACTACTCAGTGGATCAGTTTCTTCTTGCTATTTGTCCTTTGTGAGCATGTTTAATACAAAAGCGGACTGAAGTTTCAGTATGTTGAAAAGTGTACAACTGAGTTTGTGTGAAATGACCTTGCACACTGTCATGGGTTGTCCCCTTCTCCCGCACGCCAGACAGGCACACACCATTCAAAGTCAACGTGTTGCATTCTTTATTTTAAATCAACAAAAAAAACAAAACTGGCATTAGAGCCAGACTCAATAACTCTAGTTTCTTCTGAGCCACTACTAAGCCCTCCCCGGGCCTCTGAGGCTCTGTTAAGCCCACCCTGAGCTTCTGAGCCACCGCTATCCCTCTTTAGGGCCACAGGGCCTCGGCCATCCCTCTCTAGGGCCTCAGAGCTAAAGCTAACGGCGCCTGTGGCCTCTGAGCTAAAGCTAATGCCCACCGGGGCCTCTGTGCCAAAGCTAATGCCCACCCTCTGATTCACTGCTAACGGGCCTAGCTGCCCAGCTAATAAGCTACTTGGGCCTGGGCCAGGTTGTTTCAGCCTTGGCGCCGGCACAGGGGGCTGGAGCCGTCTCGGCGCGGGCACAGGACACTGGGGCCTCGGCGAATACACGCTGGACTGCTGGACTGCGGCCGCTTGGAGCAGCGAGACGGGCTGCGTGTCCTCGAGCAGCGGCGAGTCGGGCTGCGTGGCGAGCTTGTTCAACTGTCTCTGATTCTCCTCCGCCTCCTGCTCCAGGGTCCTCGGCGCCAGCGTGGAGACCTGAAGAGCACTCGTGGCCGGCGCCTTCGACGGGTTGCTCAATGCGGGCTTCCTCGCTTGCTTCTTCCTCGCTGGTCGAGGATCCTGGCAGGACGCCAGCGGGAGAACTGGAAGAGCACTCGTGAAAGGCGCCTTTGCCTGGGTGCTCAAGGCGGGCTTCCTTGTCCGCTTCCTCCTCCCTGGCTGAGGGGCTAGCCAGTTGGCTTTGCCATAGGCAGCCATGTCTCTAGCTATGAGCTCCTGGGAGAGCATGGATAGTTTGCACAGGAGCCACTCCTCATCCCCGGGAGTGAGCGTCGCGTCCACCCACGCCTCGTCTGCTGCGCCATTTGTTTATAGGTTGGTCAATCTGTCATGGATTGTCCCCTTCTCCCGGCACGCCAGGCAGACACACACACACCATTTAAAGTAAACGTGCTGCATTCTTTATTTTAAATCAACACAAAAACCAAAACTGGCATGAGAGCCAGACTCAATAACTCTAGCTTCTTCAAAAAAGGAGACAGGAGCAAACAAAGCAAAAGTGAACAGTACACAAACTTAATACTAAACCCCACACCCGACAAACCAATAACGAACAGAAACATTAACACCACACAGCTGAAACTTATATAGCCCAAGCCATTACCCTTCATAATAAAAGTTCGCCAAAACACAAAACAAAGAACTATAAAGGACAGCCTCTAGTGGCCGTCCACCGTTACTGTCCCAAGCCCTGACACATACAATTTAAACTAATGTATGTGTAAATAAAACCAGGGCTTGGACTGGAGCTCAGAACATTCATGCTAACAAAATGGATAAAAAAACCAAAACATTTTACAATTTTTATTGTCATTATTTATAGTTATTACTCTGAACGACTTTGTTTATATCTTACCCTTTTGACAACATGGAAAATTGGTGGAATACCTCTTTAAGTGGTCCTAGAGAGCACCAACAAGTGCTCTGCTTTTAACAAGTCAGAGCGCTGTTTTTGCTTCTGTATGAGACTCTTTTTAACAAAGACAGTATAGAGGAGCTGGCAGCGCAGCTGACCTGTAGATTGTGAGAGTTTTGCTGCTAATTTTGGACACTTTCCTGGATGCAGAGATGGTTGAATAAGGCATATAAGTGTGTCCTTGATATATTCAGAATACAAAAGGATGGATTAAGACAGAGCTGGACTGGAGATATAAAGCTCAGTTTCGCAACTCCATTTAAACTGTTATTGTGTGAAGTTGCTCTCTGTGCTTATTTCTGAGGTCCTTTTAGACCTCATTATCTGCTGTTTACACCAACCCTCCTGAGAGTGACCCAGTCTCTTCCTAATGGCTTCTCTGTAACATATCCACTGCCATCTACTTTTATGCCTTGTTAAAAGGACCAATTTCTTTTGTAAAATGTGATATAGACAATTGCACCCTGACCCCGAATGTAGGCAGTAAGACCTGATGTGTGGTCAAAGTCGGCTTTGCTCTGTAGATAATACTGGTAACAGTTACCTCAACAAATTAAGTAAATAACAGACAAAATTCTGATTTTATGTCGGTCACTCTTTGATGTGCAACAAGAGTAGAGTGTTTCTGGTGCTCTCTAGAACCATATTTTAAAAGGTTCTTCATATATGACAGTTAAGAAAGAGTAGAACAATTTAAGTATGCAAAGAATCATTCAAACATTCAAATGGTGTTTGAAGTACAGGTTTCTGTATGGCTGTTGCCCTCCCAAAAACCCCTGAAGAACCGCTTTTTAAGGATGTTTTTTATCAATGTAGTGTCAATTTGTTCACTCAACAGCATGTCATACTGTCTCATTCAGTTTCAGAAAACCTAAAATAATGACTGTTAGAGATGACTTAGCAGTTGGATGTGAATTGAGGTGAATGTGTGACGATGTAGCCTAAGCTTTGGTTTGGGTACACGTCACTTCTTGGAAAGTGTCTGAAAATGGCTGATTCAGTTGGTCATTGAAAATAAATGTGGAGAGAGAGAACGAGAGCCATAGAAAGTGAGTGGCTCAGCAGGTTAAGGTGTCCTCTCTCTTCAGTAGATTGTAGCTTCAAATTTAGCAAAAGGGTGAAAGTTTGAGGAAACTGCTCTTTGGTCAAACGTGTTGGCACCCCTCTTGTTATGCGAAAGTTTTGGCACCTTTGTCTTTTTGACCAGTGTGTTCATATTCAATCTCACCTGTGAAACCATAGTAGCCCCCTATCAACACCTTGGCAGACACTTAAAACATCATAGCAACCACTTAGCAGCACCCTAGAAACAACCTGGGACTTAATGGCAACCACCTAGCAATGCCATAACAACCAGTACCATTACCATAGCAAGTGGCTGGCTACTCCTTAGGAACCATCTGTGATTCCCTAGTAACCACCTAGCAACACAAAACTAATACCTAAAATGCATTTTTTTAAAAGAAAATGCAAAGTATGATTGCACTTGGTGCTTTGGTAACTGTGGTTCTGTACATTTTATTATTATTATTATTATTATTATTATTATTATTATTATAGATTGTGAATTTTGGAGCCACTTCTCAGAAGAAAAAATTGGCATGCTTCCAATGCTGACACGTTAGTCTCCTTCCAGTGCACTTGTGAACAAGTTTTAGATTCAATGTCCAGCGTGAACCCTGATAAGTCAAAAGCACAGAGATAAAAGTTACCATGGTGCAAGCTAAAGAGATGGGAGGATCATAAACAGCCTTTAAGACACTAAATCACAGCACAGCTATGGAAAGAAAGAAAGTGTGTCACTGTTGTGGTTTATTAAAAATAATAATGCAGTGAATTTTTGTTTTATTGCTGCTAGCCAGGTCAGTTAGTTTGAGCTCTTATCTTAACTTTTGTAGTGAAAAATGTGGTCATATTGCGCCACGAGGTGTTTATTGTAGTGTTGTAGTGTGACAGTTTGACCATTTTTTTTGTCCTAAACCGATTTTTTTTTTCTCTCTGATTCTCTTTGTCTGTCTACGGCCATTTGTTTACCCCCTGCTCCTTTTTGGGCATGCATCCCAGAAAATAAGCTTATGTGAGCGCTGGAACACAATCACACATTGCATTTTCTTGCTGAAATGCATTCTAATAATATTGCTAGCTAAGTTCCTAAATTCATTCAACACTACAATAAACACTGCATTCACACTGATTGATTTAGGCCCTTTCAGGAACGATCCACTTGCCCCTTTCTTTTACAGTGCAGTCAAGTGTGTGATTTCTTAGCAAATGTCTGTCAGAAACGTGGATTAATTAGCTAGACTAAATTAAGTGTTCCCTTTGTTTATTTATTAGCTTTATTCATTCCGCTGTGACAGCAGAATGCTCGTAGTTTTATTAAGGAAAACCACAAGCGTTGTAAAAAGTATGTTTTTTTTGTGCTTTGGCCTTAGTTTAGTAAGGTGCTTGGTTTGTGCTCTATGTATTCATTTTGTATATAGACCACCAGAAGTTACATTCAGATTCAAATAATAAAAAAATGACAAACGTGTAATTAAATGTGATTTGTTTTTCACAGAAAACAGTTATATTTGAAGTTTGGTGACACCAAATGAAGTAGAAGAATGACCAAAATTCGTAATGAAAAAAATGTAAACCACCCCCAAACCTCTATTCAAATCTGAGTGATTAACATCGTCACAGTTGAACACAAATTTTAGTCATTCTTCTACTTCACACAAATGATTTTTAAAAAAATCAAGTAATTGAACATTCTGTGATGTTCATATTGTTTTGCAGCAATAGGCTGATATAAATGGGAAAGACCGCTGATAGAGGACTGGAGAGGACGTCTTCCTTAAGATTCTACGCGTTTTTACAGACACTACATGCCAAGTGCAAATAAACAAATGCAGCAGAGATAAGCAACATGAAAATCTCTTTTTCTCTCCATCTTGTCTTTTTTTTTCTTTCTTTCTTTCTTTCTTTCTTTCTTTCTTTCTTTCTTTCTCATTTTACCCTGCCCCTGCATATCTCCTCCTTTTTAATTCTCTCTTTGTTGGTGAAGAGTGTTGATGAAGTGTTTGCTGAACTATTTCGAGTGAGGTTGCCATGGAGAAAGTTTTCTACGAAGATGAATTTCACATAGTTACACATTTCTTCAAATCAGATTCATGAAACACTCTCTGTAAGTCACGCTCTGCCATGGCTGCTCTAAAAACATCACCTGAACACCTGACACTTTCTTTGATGTCCACACACACACACACACACACACACACACACACACACACATAGATTGTTGTTGCTCTTGGCTTACTCTGCATTTACATTTCTGAAAATCTGCATTTGAAGCAATGCCTGCTGAAAAATCACCATACAATTAAACTTGAGTTTAATTGAACTGAATTGAATTTATTTGAATTAATTAAACTGAATTTAACTGAATTGAATTCATTTGACTGAAACTGTACTGTATAGAATTAAATCGGAGTTGCATTTGATTGCACTGAATTTAATTGAACTGCACTCAACGGTATTAAATTGAACTAAATAGAATTAGATCAAATTGAGTTGAACTGAACTGATTTCCCTTGCATTACATTAAACTGAACGGAACCGAACTGAATTGAACTTAACAGAATTGACTTGAACTGAATTGAACTGAATCAAATTGAGTTGAACTAAACTGTGCTGGCCAGAATTGAATTGATCTGCATTTGTGTGAGGTTTCCCTTTGTATTAATCTTTAGAAGTCTAGGGTTAAGACTGACATTTTGCTATATAAATTCAGGGACCAATTAAATATAAGGCACTTACTAGTAATGTAACCTTTCATGTAATCATGTAATTAATTTAGTAATTATGTAATTTCATTTAAACAGTATAAGGTAAGTAAAAAGTCCAAAACCATCCAAATGTTGCACTAGATATGGACAAAATACCTGATGCCTATATAAGAGCAGTGTTTAAGAGCACTGTAGATATTTTGGTACCTGACTTAGTACTGTATAAAGAAAATGACACGAAAAAATAATGAAAAAGGTCATACTTATATGATGTGTGACATTTACATTCTACACTGACAGATTTGCGTCTACACATCTAGCTTTTGCAATATCAAAAAATGTCAAATGCAGATATTTCTTCTTTCTGCAAAACAAAACTGCACACATAACAATAACTTCATCAAAATCAGTCATAGTAAAACATGTTAAAATATTTCATCTTCTCCTTACAGGTACATTTGTGGTATGGATGGAAAGTTTAGGATTTGCGCTTTCCACAGATTGTAACATTAAGAATGTGACATTAAGAATTTTAGGATAGTCTAATCAATTTCAATGTTTATCCATGACCATTAAGGGCTTGAAGTCTGACTTGCAATACTTAGTATATTTCAGCAGTTTTACCCAAAGTTATGCCCCCTAGTGGATATATGTTAGTCAACTAACCCCTATCACTTTTGTTTATTTGATCCATTTTGTCTCTGTGTCTCCCTAAGCTCTTCTCTATGCCACCATATTCGGAAACGTGACCACCATCTTCCAGCAGATGTATGCAAACACTAACCGGTACCACGAGATGCTGAACAATGTGAGGGACTTTCTGAAGCTCTACCAGGTTCCCAAGGGCCTGAGTGAACGAGTGATGGACTATATCGTCTCTACCTGGTCCATGACCAAGGGCATCGACACTGAGAAGGTGAGAGTAGTCTAGTTGGATGGATACACTTTCAGGTTTTACATGGTTAAACAGAACATTTTAAAACCAAGATACTGCTCAGAATGTCTGTAATTCATCACAGCTCAGCAGGTCAGGAAATAGATGAAAGAAATCATGAAAAATGGTAACATCTTGTTCTGCTGGAAATGATTCCCACTTGGGATGCAAAGTATCCTTGATTCAAATGCTGGATGGTCCTTCAGTCCGTGGACTTCTGCTTTGTGTTGTAATTTATGTAATTACGCTTTCATTTTACTTTAAAATTGCTCATTTGGATTCCATTATTTAGCATTTTTAGCATGCAGATTATTTAGCAGAATTGTCTATTTGTCACTGGGAAAGGACAATAAAATGTCCAATCAGTCAGATGTGGTTGGCTTCTGCTTTAAGTTTGAATTATGTTCCCACTGAGACACATTGCAAATACAGACAAAGATTAGCGATTAACAGGCTAAATGTAAATTTTTTTTCTTAGATTGCTGAGTTCTCAGACTGACACTCAGAGACTGGTTGAAATTTGAGTGTAGGTGGTCAGAAATGCTTTTTCTGACCAGAAAAACCAGAACATCTTAGTAGAGGCTCTCAACCACCATTTCACAGCATTAAGCTTTGTGGGTGGGTGGGCAGGGGTTTGGTTTGTAAGTGAAAACCACTTAATTATTGTAATTAAGACATTTAGTATTACTAGAATAGTGTTTTTTTTAAAAATTCTATTCAATTACAAACAAGTTTGAAACATATCAGCATATGTCATATCTCTTTTGTCGTCGTGAATATATTGGCTGAAAAAACTGCTAAGAATGAAATGGAACGAAATCTGTATGTATGAGACACGTGTCCAGGAGCCAATCACCAAAAGTCTACCAATTAAGAGAATGACTTAGAAAGAGATAGAACTCATCATTAATTGTCTGCATAATTAATTACGTTTAAATAATGTCAAAAAACAGACTTCCAAGGTGGTTCTAGCTTCCGTCTTTATAACCTCTTATAATCTTGATATTTCTCTGGCTGTTCACAGGTGCTGTCCATCTGTCCTAAAGACATGCGTGCAGACATCTGCGTGCACCTGAACAGGAAGGTGTTTAACGAGCACCCTGCGTTCAGGCTGGCCAGTGACGGCTGTCTGCGCTCTTTGGCTGTGGAATTTCAGACCAGCCACTCGGCACCCGGTGACCTCATATTCCATGCCGGGGAGAGCGTGGACACACTTTGCTTTGTGGTTTCAGGGTCACTAGAGGTCATCCAGGACGATGAAGTCATTGCCATACTGGGTGAGTCTGGATCCAGATGCTTTGAAAACAAGAAAAGGTGAAATTAGTTTTTTTAGGTTTTGTGCTCAAACTACGAGGCTAAAGTAGCTGACAAGTAATGGCAACATTTACTCGCCCAGTTAGAATAAACAGCATTAAAATGTCAAATGTCAAGTATGTAAATCCTTACACACTTTCTTGAAATTGCATCAAGTTTACTATTTCATTGACGTAAGTTATGCTGTTTCAGTAAAAAATACATGTACACAGTGGCACCTTCTAACATATTGCATTTCTATTAAACTGCTTTAAATATTTTTTGTTAAATTATTGTACAATTGCTCACATGATCATTGTTACTCTATCATTATTGTTATTTTTTCATTTGAAATGGTTTCTGTATCAAAAGTATGACTGCATACAAGTTATACTGTATAATTTGAATACAGAAGAAAGCTTTTTTAGTATATCAAAACATATACTAAAAAAACTTAAGTTTCCTATTTTTGTGATTCTTAATTAATTAATAATTTTTTCAGTTTTCCACTGTTGTCACCATTTATACAATTCAAAGTGGAGAATGTTTGGCTGTGCTTAGAGAATGGCTGTGTAGTATTAGCAGGGGAAAAAGTATTAGTGGGGCAATCCAGTACTCTTAGCAGATTCAAAAGGATGCAGTGGTGCTTCACATGACTTGGAAGAAGCACATACTAACCTTCATTCACCCAGAGTTGGTGGCATAGATGATAAGGGAGACTAATCGCTGTACCCTAAATCTCAAATTGCTTTTGTGCTTCTGACACTGTAACATACTCTTATCTATAAAGTGGATAAAGGTATTGATGAGATTCAGTAGACCAAACTAAACCACACAGGTCTCACTAACCCAACAAGTCTGCACTGTTTTTTGCATTTGAGATAAGTATGGAATCTGTCAAAATTGCATTTTCCTTTTAATGTTCTCTGTAGATTTCTCCTGACATTAATATAATTTTGATTGCATTTCCATATCCACTGAAGACCCTGCATCCAATCAGAAACTTTTGCATTGCACAATAGAAGCACTGCATGAGTCGTCATGGTGATACAGTCACACTGAGCATTTATCAGTTCCCACAGGAGGCCCATAGAATGGCCCAGGAGAGAGGTAGGGAGTGGGCTTGGGGAGGCTGGCTCCTGTGGAGGTGATAGCGAGATGGAAGGGCGGCATAACAGCTCTGTGGGGAGCTGCGCCACAGGGATTTGAATGGAGAAAAATCTGTCCGTTTCTCTCAGTCTTTTTGAGGCCACCTTCAATCATGCCTCATCTCCGCTTGCCAGGTTCCAGCCGATGCACAGCCTTCATACTTTTAGGCGGATTACTTTTGGACAACTGACTACATAGATGTTTTCCATTACCTAGTAGATTAACCGGTAGTAGACTGCTAATTGACCTATCCAAGCTCTGGCCAAAAATGCACTTTTTCCTAGCAACTGTTGCTAGGTTGGAAAAGCTTTGCAGAAAGTCACCGCAAAACCCATTCAACCGGTCACACCTTTGGAAGAGACAAATTGATGGAGAAACATCAATTTGGCTTATTATCAAGGTTCTCAGGTGAGCTTAAACTGTTCACCTCATTAAAACAAGGATACTGAGAAGATAAGATAAGCTTTTTTAGTCCCACAAGTGGGAAATTTGCTTTGTCACAGCAGAAAGTGGAAATAAAAAAAACAACAGAATAGAATAATATACTATACCAACAGTACAGTATAATTGTACACTATACAATCTAGAAATATAAAACAAGGACATGTGTATTGTAATGTATATACATATATGTAAACTATATGTAAACGATATGTAGACTTAGGCAAGTATGTATGTTTGTATGTATGTATGTACACAATGAGTGTATGAGGCGAGTATGTATGTATGTACAATGGGCTAGGTATTGCCAGCCCTGTCTACTAACAGATATTTGATTGTTCAACAGTATACTTTTTAAAAAGATGACACATAAACTAAACTCAGCTCATTTCAACATGTTAAAGCTTTTATAATGCAGCTTGTAAATGGTCAGGTGCAGAAGATTTGGCAGAACCTGGTTTCATCTGCTGGCATGAACTTTCTTCAGGTCACACATAGTTTCAGGGGATTTTGGGGCTGTAGTGATGCACTGGATCAGGGTTTTTTATGACCTGCACCCACCCATCCTGCAGAAATATTCATTAATCAGTGACCATAAACCTGACCCAACCCATAGTGTTTTTGGATGTTATTTATAATTGGAACACTGCGTTGTCACTTTCTGACGTACCCCACCCACACCTGCAAAAAAAATTTTATGAGCTGACCCACAAGTCACAAGTTGACCCATACATCACTACTATACTAGTAGATCTTTCTCAACAGAACATTTACATTCATATGTTTTGTGAATGCTCTTATCTTACAATTTAATTCATACCACATACAATTGCATCGTGTTACCGATGTAGCCTAGAATAACATTCAGAGTCTTGCCCAAGGACTCTTTCATGGTTGTGATGTGTTGGTTTGTACACTTGGTGAACTGAATCCTATTTGTGGTTGCTACCCACTACACCACACTGGCTACTGTGTTTGAAGAATCTTTCTGATTATAACAACTGTCTGATTACCATGAGCCAAGCCAGTCAAAGTCTTTGCTCCCAGGAGCAATCTCTGCTCTTCAGGACTGATTCTGATTCGCACCTATCATCAGAAAGTGCTCATCATGAGGCACATTAAATCACAGCTGTTTCCCTCACTGGACCGTGTGCATTCTGCATATTGTCCCAGCTTTCACCTGGGCCTCACCCATCTGGACAAAAAGGACATTTAGTTTAGAATGCTGTTCAAAGTTCAGCATTCAATGCAATTATTCCTCAGCATCTGATTGAGGGGTAAAGGCTGCTGGATCCTGGACATCCTGACTGGGAGACAAAATTAGGAGAAGCATCTTCAGTACCACCACACCCGCCCACAACATCTCAAAGTACTAATAAATGCTCTTGCTAGATGGGAAAATTCACTGATCTATTGTACATTTACAATACATTGCACCTGAATGTCTCAGAAGCTACCATAGGTGTCCAGTTGAAGTTCCCTTAGACTATTCAGTCTGGCTTTGGTATACGTAACACCATAACAGCTGTTTAACACTGCTCTTTTACTCTTTCATTTGTTTCTTGGTATTAATGTGAGCATTTTGCAATAATGTTACTAGCAAATGGAGTTTGAAGGGATTTGGCTGCAATAGGCTTCATTAATACAGTAGTTCATTATGATAAGTTTGTTGTGTGCTCACTGAACCAACTAATTTGAATGTAATTGGCCTTACAAGCTGAATCATTCACTCTGGGACGGATCATGGTCCTATGAGGCTCCAGAAATATGACCACATAAGAGTCTATCTCTCTGTTTAAATGTGATTTTAGTCATGCATAGGTTTTCAATATGACGAAAGTTGCAGTTACACAGAGCCACAATATACAGTCACAAGTCTTGGGAAAGAGGCTAGTGCTTTACTTATTACACTCCTTAAATTCAAATAAACTGCACGGTCTTAAATAATATAATATTGTAGCACTTGCGGCAGGACCATTCAGAACACTTTGCTGGTTTGATTTCTTTTTAAGCGTAGTTTGCATTAAGGAGTTTTATTCCCAGGCTAATGTTTAAGTGCATTTTCATGTTTATTACTTTAACTATTTTGCTCAGCCTGTATTGCAGTGATGTAGTCACATTTTTGATACCATTAAAGTTGCCTGGCCACGACTTAACAATCATAACTTAATTATTTCGATAGCACACCCTGCTGAGTCATAGCGACAACTTCATTTTCTGGTGTCCACACATTAGGGTCTTGATCAAATTCCGTAGTAATTTGTGGACATGCAGTTTTTTTGTTTAGAAGGGAGGTCACCAATAGATGTGAAAAAATGCAAAAGCCTTTTTTCTGTTTGTAAAATTAAACTGTATGCACTTTTCATCAGTTTTAAATCACAATAAAATATTATATATTTTATTCCATGTGGTTTCAAAAGTATGAGCAAGATATTCTTGAACCAAAAAGAAGAAGAGGTTTTTCAACACTTGCAGGCTCTATGTGACCAAGGAGGTTTATGTCCGTCCCCAGTCTCATGGAGGTATAGACAGTAGAGCTATTTTGGATCACAGGCCGGGTTGATGGGCGCCGGAGAATTGTCATGGTAGATGGAAGGTTGTAATGCCATTGATCTTTGTTACTTCAGGCCTCTAGGCCTACCTCAAAGAAAGTACCTAAAAGAGAACATGTCTCTCTCAGCCTCCATTCTGTCAATCTCTACTTTACCACTCTTCTCTCTCTGCAGCTCTTTCACAGTCCTTCTCTCATTGCCATCAGCTATCAACATCTGTTTATGACCCCTAAAGTTAATAACACGATCCCAAATCTATCATTCACAAGCCCGGGTTTCTAATCCACGCAGCTGAATAATATTGAGCAAATTATTTTGTTGTTATTGTCTCATGCTAATGTAAATCCCCTTCAAGGCACATTCATTTCATTCATTGTATGAAATCTGTCTGATCTCTCTGGACTTGCAAGAAAACAGAGACTTTTTTTTTTTACCCTTCTGAATTTAAAAAGTAAGAAATGCCTACAATTGTAGTCATTTTCCATCAGAAGTGGCTCAAACTAATTGAGGACTGTGAGCAGTTTTTATTTGAATGATAGACTTTTAAGGAAGGTAACTGATGTGCAGTGTTCACATCGCTGCTCTTATATTTCATAAAGAGGCTGAAACTAAAAAGTCAGGTTAGACAATTTGCTAATAGGTTAAGAGTGTGGTGCTAATTATGACTGACGCTGATTAAAAAGTAGGTTCGTTCCTGTCTCTTACCTTTGTCTTTGTGATTTATTGCTTCTTTCTTTCTTTCCCCCTCTCTGTCTCCTAGGCAAAGGGGATGTTTTTGGTGATGTTTTCTGGAAAGAGACAACGCTAGCCCATGCCTGCGCTAATGTCAGAGCACTTACCTACTGTGATCTTCACATAATTCGGAGGGAGGCTCTGCTGAAAGTGCTGGACTTCTACACGGCCTTCGCCAACTCCTTCTCGCGCAACCTCATCCTCACCTGCAACCTGCGTAAACGGGTAAAAGGGTGCACACACTAGTTTCATAGGACTCAATCCCTAGTTCGACTATTTTATGATCTCATCACACACACAAACAGGGATGGACAGGATGGCCACGATAATCTGAGCATACAGATGTCTGAACTTGTGTTTAAGTAGGGTAATATGAAACCCTGTGTGGGAAAGTAAAGTGTCCATTTGTCACAACACGGCACACAATGTGAACAGCACGAAATTGTTCTCTGCATTTAACCGATTCACCCAAGTGAAGCAGCGGGCAGCCAGGAACGCAGCAGTGTGTGAAGACGGTACCTTGCTTCAAGGTACCTCATTGGTGCCACTGGCAGTCCTGGGATTTGAACCTAAGACCTTCCAATCGCATTGACAACTCCCTAACCACTAGGCCACCAGCTGCCCCAAAAATGCCGCATAAAAGGCTCAACATTGTTAGCTTGGTGCTAATATAAAAGTGAAACCCCTATAGACTGGCTAGCAGAAATGACCATTACTGCAGTGGTAGTCATTTTTGGTAAACAGATGAAAAAAAGGTTGAAAAAATCTTTTTTTTCAGATGTTGCTACTGTTCTCACACAGCCAGCTTTAACTATCATTAACGCAGTGTGATGGTTAACTTATGGCATCTACTTCTCATGTTTGTTCGGTGCAACATAAGGGCAGGAACATTAGAGGATGGGAACATTGAACTTATTTGCATATTGTGGCATCATATTCCAGCACTGATCTACATTATTCTAAACCAGAAGGGGCACTGCAGAGGATAAACTGTCCACAATAGTGTTAATATTCTCCCAGTATATCAGATCCAACTAATGAATTTGCTAATGTACCTTTCATTGGTTGCAGTGAGTGTGTTAGAGCAGGGATACACTAAACCATGCAGGACTGTAAGGAGGTGCGTAATGGGCTTCATGACTGAGGCTAGGAATCAATGGTCTAAAAAGGACAGTTAAAACAGTGTTGTTTATTATTACAGTATATATTTCACTTTATAATGAACAATAACTTTTATTGGTCCCAATAAAAGTTGGGATGTAGCCACAGCCACTTGGTTTTAGCTACTAGTGTTTAGCCTGCACAGTCACAATGAACGGTACTGTCTAGGTACAAACAACACAATAGTTTCTATAGAACCTTATAGAACCTTAAAGTCCCTGCTGTACCTTTGAGAGTACATTTATGTTGTTTTTAGCTACTAGTGTTTACCCTGCCTTGACAAACTAATTAGTACTGTCTGGGTACAAACAACTTAAATGTACCCTCAAAGGTACAACATGGACCTTAGAGTTCCTGAGTACCTTAAACATCAGAATCCCATTGTAGACCATAACACAGTCAATAATGCTGAGTAGCCCTATGGGCTTCCCTTCTTTGCAGCGCATTCAAAATTCAAATCAGACCCCAAAGGCAGGAATCTGATTGGGCTTCATCCCCTCCAAGCACTAATCTTATTGGCCACAGTCTGGAGAATAAAGGGGTGTCATGCCCATCAGGAGGATTATGGGTAGAATGTGGGTCAGTAATGACAGAGGCTCTTTGGCTGTAAGGGACTGATCCTCCAAACACAATGAATCTGTCCAAAAACACAATTCTGAACCCATTCTTCACTTCCACGCTTCTTCTCATTCCTCATGTTGTGCTCTATTTCCTTTCTTCTTTCAATCTCTATTCCTCATCTTCCCTTCTTCTTTCCTCCCCATTTACAAATAGTGTGCCTGTGGATCTTGATTAATGATCTGTTACGGATTCTGTCTCTCTCTGTCTCTCTCTCTTTTTCTCTCCCTCTCTCTCTCTCTTTTTCTCTCCCTCCCTCTCTCTCTCTCTTTTTCTCTCCCTCCCTCTCTCTCTCTCTCTCTCTTTCTCTCTCTCTCTCTCTCTCTCTGTCTCTCTCTCTCTCTCTCTCTCTCTCTCTCTCTGTCTGTATCTCTCTCTGTCTCTCTCTCTGTCTCTCTCTCTGTCTCCCTCTCTCTCTCTCTCTCTGTCTCTCTCTCTGTCTCTCTCTCTGTATTGTGTGCCTATGTCTCTCGCCCAGGTCTGTGTCCCAGTGAGCACAGGTACAGGCAGTGGATTCTGGGTCAGTTCCTGCTGTGGTTGATGGATAGTTTTGTTCTGGGTTTGGTTAAGGCCATGTTCTACGTCACTGAGACGATGGTGCACAAACGTGCCCTGCGGTTCTACAGACGGGAAGTTTGGACCAGACTGCAGGACCTGGCCTTCAGGTGGGATGTCCTTCTGACCCTGAGTGTGACCGTGACCCCTGGAGGTCAGTTGTTGGGTACTGAGATGTTTTTGGGTTGTATTTCCAGGGAACATCTCTCTAAAGGTCAGTGGGAGGTCTTGACTGCACAGCAGGTTGCGTCGCTGCCTGGAGCCACGGTAACGTCCCGCCTACGGTTTATCCCCAAAGCCAACAGCATGCGGCCAGTCACACGGCTAACGGGCAACAGAGCGACCCTGCCGGTCAGTGACCTTAACAATTGTCCTGTAATTCAGTACTCATCATACCGATCAGTACAGTTCAGTATGTTCTGTAATAACGGGTAACACAGCTGCGTTAAAAGAATCTAACACACCGACCTTACATCTCTAAAGGCGCTTTTCCACACATATTCAGAACCGTTCTGTATCTAAACTGTACTGTGATGGTACTGAAGTTGTATCAGGTTCTGATGTTCCAGTGTATCTCAG
>JBBJLS010000148.1:21766067-21784429 GCA_037577275.1 Bryconaethiops microstoma | reverse complement strand
AGTGTGAGTGTGAGTGTGAGTGTGAGTGTGAGTGTGAGTGTGAGTGTGTGTGTGTGTGTGTGTGTGTGTGTGTGTGTTTGTGTGTGTGCTGAGAGATGGATCCAGAAGTGGAAAGCTGGGGTTCAGTTTGACTTCATTTATTTAGTGACTTGCTTTCAGATGAGAATTAAATCATTAAAAGTGAATAAAAAATTAAGATGCAAAGTTAAGAAATGTAACAAATGATATTTAATCAGCTTGTTTTAAGCAAGTTGTTCAAGGAACATTAATATGGCTGTTTGCCAATGTGTTGGCACCTCTTGTCCAATAATGTTTTATTTATTATTGTTTTATTGTTGATTATTGTTTTAAGTGTAAATACTCGCTCTCTATAGAAAACAAATGTTTAAATGTACGATTACTGTTTATTTGCTGAATTTCCAACAATATTCCAGCATTAGTTGGAATATGTGTTTGTGTGTGTGTGTGTGTGTGCGTGTGTTTTTGTGTATATGTATACACACACACACACACACACACACACACACACACACACACAAGGAGCATTTAAAATGTTTCCTCACTTTTTAAACATTATTTATTAAGAATATCAAAAACAAATTATATCATTTTACCTTCATTTGCGATGTACTTCTCCCAGCGTCACATGACACTCTCAGGCATGCCAAGTTACCACTCTTGATAAAACGAAAAGGTAAATAACTGGATTGCAATATAATCTTAAATAAAGAAACTTCTTCAAATGTTTGCTTTTTCTGGCAAATGACAGAATTTGATAGTCAGCTTTCCTCTTTTCCCCAACTGTAGCGTGTTTGGTTTCTGTAGTGTGTTTGGTTGTAGCGTGTTTGGTTTCACACTATGTGGCTAAATTATCACACATTTACGTGATGGGTTGTAAAAAGGGTGTTTCACTGTTATTTATTTTTTTAAATTAATGGTTGAGATGTGAATAATGTTCATTATAGATTAATTTACAGCAGTGGTGAATGGAGCCAGACGTCTGTCTCTAAAAGCTTCCTCCTAGAAAGCTACAACATGAAATGATTATGAATGCGCTGTTTGATGTCTGAATTGATAGATTTAAGCAAGTTTTTACTTTTTTTTATTCCATCGTCTTTGCCAAAAAAAAAAAAACGTCTAATGGAGGTTAATGTAAATGGTCTTTTCCCCACAATATGAAGTTTTCTACTATGAAAATATAAAAACTTCAAGGACACATGTAGATTGAGTGATGGTTTTGGATAGTGAATAAATGGCTATGTTTGTGTTGTGAACATCACAACCCCAGGTTCCATTCACCACCACTGTAAAGAAATCTGTGTCAGTAACTTTCTCAGTAATGAAGCATTTTCCCCAAACCCACTATTAATTATTTTGTTTATATCTCAATCACTGAATTGACAAAACCTTAGAGATTTTGGTGGATCTCCCTTCACATAATCTCTGTTAGACTTAAGCAGTTTCTGACAATTCATGACTGTTTTCTGTACACATGAAGTAAAGTACATAATCATAGCTAAAAAAGATTGGGAGCAATCATCAAAGGCCTAAATATATTGTCTGTACATTTGTCCTATAGTAGATTTCATAGACAGTACGTCAGACTGTGTTGCTTTAATCATTAGCCAATTGTTGGATAAAACATTTCGTGGTCAGTGCAGCCTTTGTGTGCTGAGTTGCTTTGCCTGTAAATTTTGAATCAGTAGGTTTCTGTTGTACTTCTGAGCCTGAGGGGAAGCAGACCATGGAGGTCCCCCCCCCCCGCCCACACACACACATATGCGCACACAAATACGCAACCAGAAGGCTAGTGCATAAATCATGTGGCCCAGAAACGCTTGTGGTAAAGCAGGAGGATGAGTTGTGCGTTAGTGTGTGCATGTAATCAAGTTAATGACAACTGCATTTTTCTTGTGATGATGATGCGTGTACTGGGCATGGACACCCAAGAGTGCACACACAATTTTTGGCCCATTTTGAGACCATTTTTTTTTCACTCGTGCGACCGTTTTGGGGCTCGGCCCAAGTTTCGCTTTAATCGTGTGTCGTGCATCGTGTAGTATACATGGGGTAACAAGAAGTGATTAACACTCACGACCAGCTCCCGATCAGCAATTGTATGGTCGCAGGAAAATCAAACCGGTTTGAAATCCTGGTCGCCCCTCGTGAGGGTATCGCACGGTTGAAGCAGTGCCACGAGCCGATTTAACGCAACCTCTCACACTGAACACAGAAATGGAAGTGAAAAAGACGGGTTCTTCTTCTTCTGTTTACGTTACAGTTTATGAAACAAGAGCCCCACGTGTCGTGTATGGACGTACAGTGTGAGCAGTCAAGTCGTATCAGAGCATCAGGCCGTATTAGTGTGAGAACATGAATCGTGAGCTACGAACTTCTTATCCCTGCGATTCAGTCGTACAGTTTGAGCAGGAGCTGAATAACGTGACTGAAAAAATCGCACAGTGTATACCCAGGTTTAGAGAATTGCAGGGATGGTGTGCACATAAGGACACAAACACACACACACACACACACACACACACACACACACACACACACACACACATTCCTCTTTATTCAAGTGTTTTAAATTATAAATCCCCAAAACAATGTCCTCGCACCACCTCCCTATTCTCTCTCTCTTTTCTCGCTCTTTTCTCTGTCACTCTGTTTTCTCCTTTTCTTTTTCCACTCCACCAGCCTGTGCCGTTACAGGTCGACACTTTTCTGAGAAGTTTCCTCATTTCCACAGAAGTACATCTAAAGAAAAATTCTAATTTTCTATAAGAAGTGCTCCGTTCTAGAGAAACTTGCAGAGTGGAACCAGACTGGATGGGTACATATAGCAAAATAGTCCTTAAAAACGTATCTTGTTCAGACTTGCCACGATTTTACCATCATCAACAATCCACATGAACAGTGAGAAGACACGTGTAGGTTCACTGGAGGATAGTAAATTAAAATAGCTAGATTTATGTTGTACACATGTTCCATCCCCTGGTAAGGTTCTCTACAACAAACAATTTCACACCAGCCCACTCTGAATGACTTTCCTGACATTCTGAAAACACAGGAAATTCAGGTGAACTGATAAAAATGGGAAGGTTTACTTAATAATAGATTCACTTTGTAGGCACAGAAATATGTTATGTTAGTTGTATTATCATTATACTTATATATACACTACCAGTCAAAAGTTTGGACACACCTTCTCATTCAACAATTTCCTTAGTTTTTATTATTGGCTAATATTGAAAACATCACCTACTTCTCTGATGAGCTTTGCACACTCAAGAGCTCATTTAATATTGAAAACATCACCTACTTCTCTGATGAGCTTTGCACACTCAAGAGCTCATTAGTGGAATTTCTTGCATTCTTAATGTGTTTGGGATCATCAGTTGCGATGGTCGGGTTGGTACACAGTTAGTAATCCTATTCGACTACAATTCTACTCCGCATTATGACAAGAACCACTTAACTAAGTCAAATGAAATAACAGTCCATCATTACCTTATTACAAAACATATTCTGCTTTGTTTAACTCTTTTTCTTGTTTACTGCATAATTCCATGTGTTTCTTCATCATTTAGTTTGTTTTTAAATATTAATCTACAATGTAGAAGATAATAAAAACAAAGAAAAAATATTGAATGAGAAGGTGTGTCTACCATGCCATGCCAAGGCCGATGATGTGTTGAAAATGATCTATCACCCGAGTCATATCCAGTCAACAGCAGTCCTGTGGTCAGAAACTGACCAGTAATGTACAGGGTAAAGGGGGGCTGATGTTGTGCAGCAAAAGGTGGGCTACAGTCTGTGACTGTACAACTATGAAGTGGATCTATAAGGTAAATAGAGCTCATGAAGTGGTCAGTGAATGTAAGTAGAATGTAGGTGTTTCTAATAAAGTGTCCAGTGAGTGGAGGCAAGCTCAGTGTGTATGACTGCAGGTGACAGGAGAGCCCATGAGAATGCTTGTGTCACCTGACCACCCACTGAGACCAACACTGTCCCCCACTGGGGTTTGAAAGGTAAGAAGCAAGGGAAGAAAAGAACAATAAGAAATGGAGAAGTGGCAAGTTAGAGTAAACTGGGCAAAAGTCACCTTCTAGAATCACTGGACAGTAATTCCGAATACATAAGAGACACTCAGAAACAGAATGTTTAGTCTTCAGGTAGAATTAGTTTCCTGCAGTGCCATTTTCAGCAATAATTGTTACACTATGCTGCACTAAATCCAGTTAAAAAGGTCTAATTATGCTCTCTTAAAGAAACATCAAAAATCTGCAGCTATGGGCATAACGTAACAACAAATTGTACATTTTGGTGCCAGAATCAATCTGTTTTTATATGAAGAGAACTAATGAACAGTGCACAGTGTCACTGAGGCAAAGAACCTGTCACGGAGAGAGACAAGAAATGGACTGACAAGTTGCCCAGTGTAGCATGAAGGAATAGGATACAGTTGAATACAGACGAAAGAGCCGGTAATTCACGCACTTTAATCTGCGAATGCTCCAGTAAAGATCCCCACCAGGAATCAACATTCACACGCACACAGAGAGGTAAATAAAGGGTTCCTAGGAACCAGAGTACTCACGGTACCACACAAGGACGGCTTGGAGTAAGCCTGCATTGGACCCAAATGTCTGAGTGCAGAGAGGTACCTGCTTCCTGTTTATAAACCCTGAGCCGTGAGTCATTTCCGGTGCTCATTAGACATCATGTGGCTGGTACGTGTGACAGTACCACCCCTCCAGATGCGGCACCAGACGGACACGGTGGAGGGGGCACCCGACGATGGTAGGCTTGGATGAGAGCTGGGTCCAGGATGTGGGGACGGTGTAGACAGCAGCCGCCGGACGGTGTAGACAGGACCACCGTCTGTGATCTGAGGTGGAGGGGGGATCGGAGCTTGGGGAGACAGAGGTTTGAATTGGGACATGTGATAAACAGGATGTATTCTGAGAGAGGCAGACAGCTGGAGCCGGAAGGTGACAGGGTTGATAAAGTGGGTGATCCAGTAGGGTCCAATAAAGCGGGAGGTGAGCTTGGGTGAGTCATTTCCGCTGACCATAGATGAATATTCCAGGTGGAGAGGTAAACCCTGTTGCCTATGTGGAACAGTCGTCCCGGGGGGTGCTGGCGGCGATGTTGGCTGACTTACCGGGTGTTGGCCTATTGGATGGCAGCCCAGGCTTGGTTCCAGAGCCGCCGGCGGACCAACTCGTGGGCTGACGGCACATCAATCTCCTGCTTTTGGTGTTCGATCACCAGGGGCTGGAAATCGTTACATACCTCAAATGGGCTGGTGGCTGGTGGAGGTGAGGAGGTTGTGCAAAAGTTCTGCCCAGATGAGGTAGCGGGCCCAGGAGTGCTGATGATCGGCCACGAAACATCTGAGGAAGCGCTCCAGTTGTTGGTTGGTCCATTCCGTCTGACCATTGGTCTGGGGGTGGTACCTAGAGGAAAGGCTGGTGTTGGCATCTATCAGATGGCAGAAGGCTCCCCAGAACTTGAAGGTGAACTGGGGCCCTCTGTCCAAGACAACGTCCTTAGGGAGCCCATGCAGTCGGACGACGTGCTCGAGGACTAATTCAGCCGTGGCCTTAGCCTTGGGGAGTCCGGTCAAAGCCACAAGGTGCGCGGCTTTGGAGAAGCAGTCCACGATGGTGAGAACGGTGTTCTTTCCATCAGAGACCAGCAGGCCGGTGACAGGGCAATGTGCGTCCAGGGGCGGCGAGGAACTGGGAGAGGTTGGAGGTCGCCGGGTGTGGGCTGGTTGGAGGTCTTCGCCCTGGCGCACACCGCACACGCCTGGAAGTACTTTTTGGTGTCAGGTCCCATGGTGGACCACCAGAAGGCCCGTTTGAAGAAGCTGAGGGTCCGGGAGGTTCCTGGGTGGCCCGCGACGGCCAAGGAGTGGGCAAATTGGAGGGTGTCCATGTGTAGGGTAGGCATCCAGGCAGGGTGCCTGCCGGAGGAGGTTCCAAGGCATGCCCCTGATGGACTCTGTCTTCCAACCCCCACCAGAGGTGTGCCAGGATAATTTGTGAAGGTGGGACAGGCGCGGGGTCCATGTGGGGGCTCTTCCTCTGATGTTGCCGGGAGAGTGCGTCAACCTTGATGTTTTTTGACCCCGGGTGGTAGGATAGGTGGAAGTAGAACTGTTCAAAGAACAGGGCCCACCGCCCCTGCCTGGGGTTGAGTTGCCTGGCCTGTTGGATGGTGACCAGGTTTTGGTGGTCCGTCCAGACCGTGAACGAGTCATTGCCGCCCTGGAGCCAGTGACACCATTCCTCTAGAGCCCACTTGATGGCCAACAGCTCGCAGAGCTGGTTAAGCGTTGTGGGTAGGGGCCAAGAACACACAGCCTCCAACTTCTGGGGATCCATGGCCACACCTTGGGGAGAGATGACAAAGCCTAGAAATGTGGTGGTGCGCTGATGGAAAGCGCATTTCTCCAACTTTTCTCAGGATGTCGTCAAGGTAGGCAAAGCACCATCTACCCAGCATGTCACAAAGCACGTCATTAATGAACTGTTGGAACGCCGCAGGACTGTTGCACAATCCGAATGACATTACGGTCTCATAGTGGCCGGTGGGGGATATGAAGGCCATCTTCCACTCATCGCCCTCCCTGATGCGGACCAGATTGTACGCACTCCGTAGGTCAAGCTTGGTGCAGTATTGGGCACTAGAGAGGGCGTCCAGGGCGGTGTTGATGAGCGGGAGTGGACGATGGTTCTTGATGGTCACGCAATTGAGCCCCCGATAGTCAACACGGATGGAGACCCCGTCTTTCTTTTTAACAAAGAAAAACCCCACGGCCGCAGGGGAGGATGTACTCCTCCATGGTTTTCTGCTCCCCCGCAGATAGGAGAACAGGCGGCCGCGGGACGGTACCGCGCCATGCTGGAGGTCGATGGCCAGGTCATAGGGGCAATGAGGGGGCAGCCGGATGGCCTGTTGCTTGCTGAATACCCCCGCCAGGTCGCGGTATGGGACGGGAATGGCCTCGGACTCCCCTGAGCATGTCGCGGCTTTTGCCTGGAGGCTGAGCTCCTGACAGGTTGGACCCCATTAAAGGACCTTGTTGTTGGCCCAGGAGATGAGGGGGTCATGTTGGACCAGCCAGGGGTAGCCGAGAATGATGGGTGGTGAGGTGAGATGGGTCACGAGGAAGGGGAGCTCCTCCGTGTGCTCACCGAGGGACATGGAGATGGGTTGGGTCTGATGAGTGATGGGGCTGAGTGATAGGGGCCGACCATCAGTGGCAGTGATGGCTACTGGCCGTGGAAGCACCTCGAGTTTCACCCCCAACTGGGCAAAAGCCTGATCGATGAAGTTACCAGCCACCTCCAAGTCCATGAAGGTGGTGGTCATGATCCGTTGATGGCCCTGCTGGAGGTGAACCTGGAGAGTAAGATGGGAAACGGTCAGTGGATGGGAGGTGGCCACCAGCGAACCAGGTGAGGGCCTCTGAGGTAGGTGGAGGCTGGTTGGTTGGAACGGGGGACTCCGCGAAGGACCTGCACCTGGACCTGACGCAGATGGTACAGCTGCGAGTAGACCTCCACCTCACTTTAAGTGGGGGGAAGGTGGCCCTGAGCTGCTGGGTGAAGTCTGGAGGACCGCCATAGCCCACTCGGCTGCCTGTCCCATGAGAAGGGACGTGAGAAGTGTGATGCAGCTCTGGTCCGAGGGGTAGCGTGCTGGCTGAAATTAAAAAATGAGAGACAGGTTAGTAAGGAATTCATCACACTTCCCATCGATACCATTCCACTTCTCAGGTAAGGATAACGTAAGTAAAATGGGGGGGGAGGGGGGTTACTGCTGCCTGGGATGGTGGCTGAGTGGCAGCCTAGTCTTGTTGGCTCTGCTGCAGGGTAGCGAGCTGTGAGGGCAGGCCCGCTACCTCCTGCTTGAAATTCACCAGTTCGACCGCCTGCCGGTTCACCATGTCCACGAGGCGGGTGAAATCCACTGGACTCACTAGGGACTCAGAGAGAGACAAGAAATGTACTGACATGTTGCTACATTGGACTCAAATGTGCAGAGTGCAGAGAGGTACCTGCTTCCTGTTTATAAACCCTGAGCTGTGAGTCATTTCCAGTACTTGTTAGACATCACGTGGCTAGTGTGTTTGACAGAACCACTCTTATGAGGCAGCGAAAGCTATTTGATAGCCAACGGCGATCCCAATTAGAAAACATTTAGCCTGTTAACTGTAAGTAAGTGATTGAGTGATGCAAACATATCTGTCAAATTTAACTAAAAAATGAATATTGATATTGATTAATATTGGTTATTGGATCTTTTAGCCCATTACAGTATCCACTACAAATTCATATCGGTGAGGCCCTAATGTGCACGCAGTTAGGCAGTGGATTTATGGATCAAAAGTAAGATAGTTCTTGTCGCAGAGAAGATGATACTGTCAGATCGTCTGTTTAATTCAGAGACTCCCCCACATAGACTCCTTTGTCCCTTCATATCTGGATGATATAATGAACCCAAAAAAATCCCATGAATTTGGAAAAGCAAGAAAAACACAATCATTTTTAAAAACTAGTTTTACCCAGTTTGTTCCCAATTTAGTTGTGGACAGATACTTGCATTCACTAACGTTGTATTGGGTGATAGGGAGGGAGGCCAATAACACTCTCTAAGATTTTCTTTAAATAACACTTAAGAATTATTCATCCGTAATTACATACAAGAGCTTTCTTGCAAATTTTTTTGTCATAAAATTTTCCTCTGGTATTACATCCCCAGTCAGTGGCTCCTAGAGGTCGCAGTCATTTAAAGGACTTTTAGGTTGACTGGAGGTGTGGTCTCATCTCTGGCAGATGGAAGCAATGATGTTTCCAGCTGCCAGGGATGAGACCAATAGTTATCATGTGTTTTGATTTCAGTGCCTGTATAAATAGTGCCTACTTTATGTTTCATGTGGTCGGTTCTCCAACACGTTGTGTCTGTTTGGTTTCTCCAGTTGTTCAAGCTTTGGTCCCCGTGCCTCATTTACTTTATGTTCTGTTTATAATAAAAGAAAGAATGGAAGTCTGCTTCTGTGAAACAGGCACAGCCCAAACGGGGGAGGGAGGGGCGATAAAGAGAAAGAGAGAGAGACAGACAGAGAGAGAAAGACAGACAGACAGAGACTGATAAAAAGAGACACTGTTTGTCATGTCCAGAAGACCGACATGATGTCAGATGAGCCAGGAGGTGGCTTTCTTTTCTTCTTCCCTTTCTCTTTTACTTGCCATCATGCTCTGTGTTACTTTAGAGGCTATGAACACAATCAGTATTTATTTATCACACACTGTTTAATGTGAGTGTAAAAATATATTATTGTACCACCCATCTAATGTTTCCATCTCTCACATTCTAATTCTCTTACATTCTCTCATTCTGTGTATCTGTTCTATTTTTATCTCTCTCTTTCTTTCCCCATTCTGTTTCTCATCCTCTCTCTGTATCTGTCTCTCTCTCCATTGTTCTGCCTCCATATTCTCCCTTCTTTCTCTTTTTCTTTCTCTCATGCTTTCTCTCTCTTCTATGTTCTGTCTCCCTCTCTCTCATTCTGTCATTTCTCTTTCTCTCTCTTGCTCTCTTTCTCTCTCTTTGACTGTTCTGCCTATTTGTTCCCTCCTTCCCAGACACACACGCACATACACACACACGCACACACACACACACATACACACACACACACGTATGTAATAACATTAGAAGCTCATAATGACAGAAACATTTAGATGCGAAGTGCTTCATCTCTCTTGCCTGAAGCAGAGGAATCCAAAATCTTCACTAAACTAACCACCCCATCCCCCACACACACAGCCCAAGGTGGCAGAGTAAGCACTCATTTGCTAGTCCTTCACCTCAGTGCTTGACTTTTTTCACCCAGTGAGACTACATGTTTCTACATCTGCCAGACAGAGACAGAGAGAGAGAAAGAGAGAGGGAGAGAGAGATCTGTTTAACATTTTGTCTTAGATGACAACTATTCAACTTTTTTTAAAAAGAATATTCAAGTTATTCCTCTTTAGCTATCTCTTTGAACATGATAGCAGTTTTTGCTTGTATGGAAGCTTCACTATAATAACATTAAGTTTTTACATACTATACAAATGTTTACAGCTTTGATTGTGTTTACCTTTTAGTCACTGAATTATGGAGAGATTTTGAAAAACAGGTGGAATTTCCCTTTAAAGTATAAAATAACTTTACTAAACTAAATTTCTTTTGTACTGTAACTCAAGGAATCCAATTTTGAAATGCTGCAATGATTAGTGGGTTTTATCCCATCCCTAAAGCATGTATGTTTGAGAAAGAGAGAGAACAGAGAGAGAGGCCCATTTAATTATCCTCATGGTAGCAGGTAAGGTGGCTGCATTGCAAAGTATCATTAAAAAGACAATCATACAGAAAGGACACATTGGAGAAATTACTATGAAATTGAGAGGATCCTGAGTCATGTATCTGCTGAATGGTAGCAATGTGTGTGAGTGTGTGTATGTGTGTGTATGTGAGGGTGTGTGTGTGTGTGTGTGTGTGTGTGTGTGTGTTTGTGTGTGTGCGTGTCCGCAAAAAGAAGAGAGACAGACACATTACATAATTGTGTAAACTTGCTACCTTTGCTTACAGGCTTGAGTTTCATTTTAAGTTCCAGACATTTTTCCAGTATATTGAACTAAATAAATTGTGCACTAATAGGATATGACAATAGGCCCCACAGCATTGATAGTGACCCTTGTAATGTCTAACTGTTTTTCTATTCAGATTTAGAGTTTAGAGATATAGAGTTTTATGCATTACAGAGTTTCATGAGTTATATAAACAGCATGAGTTTATATATCTTCAGAACAGTTATTCAGCATGTTTTGGAGCATGGTTTGTTTGTGGCTGAATATAAAGCTTTATATAATCAATCAACAGATTTATTCTATGATGACAATCCAATGCACCAATTACAGTGTAAATGAAATAGGTCACAGAATGGAACCTTGGGGCACAGCACAAGTAATTCGTAAGCTCTTTCATCTAATCTTTTAAACAGTAATGTATTTAGACCTGAAACCAAGTTAGCGGTCGATCCATTGTATCAAAAGCTTTAATCCAAGGAGAACAAAAACTGCATCAGCAAACATCTGTAAAGCATGAAGCCTGAGAAGTTGTAAGTTCAGTGCTATGGGCAGCTATGAAACCTCAAAGACTGACTAAAGAGAAAACTGTTTATTCCAAAACAATATTTGACATGAGATGCATTTCTGACCCACTTTGCTTTATAAAATGTGCCATGGCAGCCATTCTCCTCTGGAAGGGCTCAAAGGTCATAGCTGTTACTTTTATTTGGTGGCAGTAAGATGCCGAATGAGAATTGAGACAATTAGAGAGAAAATACATATTAGAGAGTCAATCAATATTGATGTCAAGAAAAAAACATTAATCCTGTGGGGTTTTAAATATTCAAGCAGAATCCTGTGGAGCATTACGGCCTCCTTTGTAATTCTGAATGCAAGGTTTTAGTGGTCTCCAAAGGTCCTTTTAAATGTGAATAAATTAAGGTTTTCTTTTGTGTGACCATTTCAGTTTTATGTAGTGAACGCTTCTGTGAGTAATCTTGCAGTCTTTTTTTGCAAACTGTTTTTTTCCCACATTTATTATCCGATCATAAGTGCTTCCTCCAGCCCTTCCAATCAGCCCATCCACTCTCATTCCTCTAATTGCCCTGTTAGTGACCACTCAATCCCTGCAGGCCTCTTCAGAAATTGCCCCTTGGTTGTAACCTTTTTATCAGGGCTGTTACTAAACGGACAGAAGGGATGAATTATTAGGTCAGTGGAAATGAAAACGACACATGGACAAGATGTCTTGCCAATCATACAGCTGTACCATTCCCATGCCAACTGTGCCAGTCATGTATAGCAGACCCTCTGTGCTGGTCCGAGTGTTATTATTTTCAAGAATGGCATGTTTCTTATTTATGATCTCATAAATATGTAGCACAAAGCACAAGACATGGCATCTGTGACAGATAGAGACCAGATTTGAGCATTTCTATCATCCATCTCAGAAAAGATTTGAGATTTTTGTACACCATGCTGGAAAGAATTGATGAGATTCTAGTCGCTGTTAAATGTGCTCGGCTCATAGCATGAAATTCCAAGCTGACCAAATTTCAGTACACATGGTATCACAGAACGAATGGCAAAACTGCCTAAGTAAGACACCATAAGAAGAATGCAGGTTTGGTTCCTGACTTCTCATTACACTCCGGCAATCGCATTGATTTTGTTTATTTATTTATTAAGAAATGAATTTATTTATTAGTGTTTTTTTCTGCTTATTGTCCAACTGAGTAACTTTAAATATTATCAGATACCTAAACATATATAGTACTGACCCAGCTGTTTATGTACTGATAGAATGCACAATTTTAGCCCTCTTGTTCAAATATGGAAGCAATGGAAGAAAATAGTGTGGTCTGAGTTCTGGTGGCAAGAGGGTAACTACCCAATACTATGTTCAATGTTATGACCGACCTGAGTATGTACAATTACTATGTAAATTCAGGTTCAAGTTCAGGTTCAAATTCACACAATGAAAGGTTCAAATTCACACAATGAAAGGTTCAAATTCACACAATGAAAATAATGTTATTAAATTAATGAAAGCAACACATTCTGATGAAGACTCATATAACTAGAACACAATGCACTGCTTTAATGACACACCACTATCTGTCCTGATGGTTGTACTCCCATTGGCTCTTGGTTAGTTGTAGTATTCATAACTCACACTGGGGTAAAATACAAGGTCTCATTTCAGTCTGGTAAAAAGCAGCTATTTGCTCATATGAGAAACCGCACAGAGAGAAACCATATGTGAGAAACCGCACAGAGCCACTTCGTTCTCAAACATGTTGTCTAAGTGAACCCTCTTTAATTATTCACCCAACGGTCTACTCCACATCAAATACAATTACTTTTCTCTAGCTGACTGGGTGAGGGCAGTCAACAGGGAGGATAGAATTATATAATTTCGAAGATGTAGAGAGTGTAAACTACCATCATAGCTATTAATACAAAATATATGCACAGTGTATCTCTGGAGAGGAGGTTTAATCAATTCACTAAATTCATAAACACTAAAACATTTGCAGAAATTATTCTGGCCATAAATATGAAATTTAACACATGAGAACAGACTGAAGGGGTTGTTATGCATGTGTTGGGAGCCTTTTTGTGATTATAATGAGTTTATCCATGCTACACATAATTAGAGAATAACAGAAAAGCCAGCATTTCCAACAGTGCCTCTAAATAACACAAGCTGGGATCACTGAATGTATTTATGTTTTGGTAGGCATCTGGTGTCACCAGGATGATGAAGACATGAACATTTACCAGTTGTGTAGACATCTGGCTGCTCTCTATGCCTTTTCCACAATAATGTAAAATTTCATTAGAAAGAGTAAAAGAGGCCACAGCTGAGTTTGGGTTCTTGAGATGAAGGTAGGGTGGAGGTGGAGCACAACAGCATTTATTCACATTCAGAGACCAGGAAAAGGCTGCACAATGTAATGTGTGTATGTCTGTAGATATTCATTATGAGCACATATACTGTTACAATAATGATGGTCTTAGATTCTAATCGCTGTTAAATGTGCTCGAGTCATGGTATGAAATTCCAAGCTGACCAAATTTTAGTACACATGGTGTCACCGATAAAGGAAGGAAAGGCAAAACAGCCAAGGTGTGGCACAGTTAGAAGAATGCAGGTTTGATTCCTAAGTCCATGGATGCATGGATTTTGTTAATTTATTTTCTTATTTCTACGTTTAGTGGGTTTTTTTAAAAAATGAATGCTTATTGTGTAACTTTACATATTTTCAGATACCTAAACATTAGATACCTCAGCTGTTAATGCGCTGATTCAAGATTCAAAGTTTTATTGTCATATATACAAAGTACAATGTAATTTTTACTTGAATGTTTTTTGACAGACGACAGGCAATTAATCTAACATTTAGCAACATTGCAATAAAATAAATATATACAATGTACAATAAGTACATTTAGACATTGCACCATTACTATAAAATAAGTACTAAGTACTAGTAACAACATATAAAATAACAATCAGCAGTGATATGGGAGGCAGCATTATAAAGTGTTGCAGTGGATAGAGTATTGAGATACAGGGAATGCATCAGTTAGTACTAGAATTAGAATTAGAATTACTACTGAACAATTAGAATTAGTACTAAGCCATTAACGTGAGAGTGCTGAACATGGAAGAGATCAAAGTATGACAGTGTAGAATTTAGCATAACAGTAAAATTGCACATTAGATCATGCTGAATAATCTTATAGTGTTGGGGTAAAATCTGTCCCTGGTCCTGTAGTGATATACAGCTCTGGAAAAAAAGAGACCACTGCAATGTATTTTTAAATCAGCATCTCTATGACAACCATTCCATGCCATATTCCGTTAAATTCCTACACAAGCACCTCATTGTGATTTACAAGGTACTGATTAGTGATCACGTGAATCAGATCTTATTTAATGAGGAAAAGTATAAAAACACTGCTGTAATCGACACTCTCCTCTCACAATGAGACCAGTTGGATGGTGAAACACTGCTAGAAGTTCGCTAAAGGTAATTATTGCCATTTTGTTTAAGAGAGAACAAGACATTTGTTTTCTTTGAATTGTTCAAGTTCTGTAAATGCTGCATCATTTCTCTTATTTTGATGTTTTGTCATTTCCTTTACAATTACGCTGTAAAGAACAATTTTTTTTAAATTAGGAGAAATATTGTCAGCCAAAGCTGTTCAGTTCAATACTTGCACCTATAAAATAACCTGAGAAACTGAACATTTTTGCAGTGGTCTCTTATTTTTTTCCAGAGCTGTACATGGTAGGGGATATTCGAGGGGATATTTGAGATGTGCTCTGCTGTCTGGCTGCCGGAGAAGAAAGATAAACATAGACAGTGTGTGGGAAGACTGCAGCTGCAATTGGGCTTTATTTAGTATTCTGTCAGTTCTGTGATAAAAATAGAGAACAATATAAAGAACTTCATGCTATCTATCATTCAGATATTTTAGTGTTTGTGATATCTCCTTGTGACTCCTGCATCATTTGGTTAAAATTTATTAATTATCTGAATATTAATTTAATTACCTTTTCATAAAATTAACAAAAAAGCACACATTTTCTCTTGGAGATGCACAAAAAACTGTATTAACACTCTGTATAAATGCTGTATTAATATTGTATAAATTATATATGAGACAAACATGCATTTCTTCTGTTGCTTAATAGGGGGGTCAAGTTATAGAAACTTCCTAGTGGGCCAAATGGAATAATCTCATTGGCCAGTTTTGCTGTGGTTTAAGATCTTTTGCCGATCACGAGTTCAGTCCACAACCATCTGTGGTCAGGAGTCTAAGAGAACCCAGCTGTCCTCACTCTCTTTGGATGGGGAAGATGGACCCACTCCCACTCCCCATCACTCAGTGTGATGCCAGCCAATGTCGACGTCTGTTATTGGACATAATTAGATTAGAAAAAATGAGAAAATTATATAAATAAATAGAATTAAAAAAAATAATAATAATTTAATCAAAATACATGGGACAACAGCCCTTAGACATCATGTTATCAAATACGAAAAGTATACAAACAAGATGAAATAGCTACATTTTTGTTTTACACAGTATACAAATTATACATTGCACATGGTTATTGTGCAATGTATAATTTTAAATACATTGCACATGGTTATTTTAGTTTTTTCAAGGACATCAGTAATGCAACTAATATGATTCGTATTAAGCCAGAAAATGCAATATGATCACAAAAGTTTTAACTGTAACACCATTTCATGAACAAGTAACGTGTTACTATGTATTGCCTTCAGACTGTCTGAAGAGCTCATCATCTCAGTAGCTGAAGGTGAAGCTAAAGGCCGTCATTAATATTTAAAAGTGGAACAATTTGTCGGACCCCTCCCTCCCCATCCAGGCACTAATTACTCTCCACTGAGCCCAAGGAGAGCTCCTGGGGGGAAGAAGAGTGGGGGAGAGCGAGAAGCAGAAAGGAGGATACGAGGTAGAGAGAAAGAAGAAAATGGATGTATAATTTAAGATGAATCCTCCAAAAGCAGGCCACCAGGGGAAATGCCTGGTTACAGAACACAGCTAGTTGACTGATTTGGACAGAAAGGGGACCATACATTGCTTCTACTTCAAAAGGCCATTAATGCTTCATCGCTTAGCGTGTGTTTTATTCATTGTGCCTCAAAGACACCTTGCTCTAGCTTTCACATAAAATGGAAAAAAAATATTTCCAAATATGTTCAATTCATTAAATAAATAAGTGCTTCATAGAGGATTATTTTCCCATGTCATTTGACAAGGGCACCCAGATAAAACTTCAGTGTCCTTTGGATAAACATGCCCTGTCTTGCTCTTACAGATAATCTTCCGCAAGATCAGCGATGTCAAGAAGGAGGAAGAGGAGCGTCAGCGATCGAAGAATGAGGTTCCACTGACCATCCCCGTGGACCACCCAGTCCGGAAACTCTTTCAGAAGTTCAAGCAACAGAAGGAGCTTCGCAACCAAGAGGCCTCAGCACAGCATGACTTGGGGAAGAATCAGCAACACCTTCACACTCACCTCCAGCACACGCAGCTACAGCACACGCACACGGCCATCACCCAGAACACGATCCATGCGGTCCAGAATGGAGCAGCTAGCACAGGCTGCTGTAGCGGCGTGGTCACTATATCCCAGATCACACCCATCCAGAACTCTTTGTCCTTCTCCAAACCTGGCGACCCAGTCAAGCAGAACAATCAGGGCATCGTGGATCTAAAACCTTCTGGCGACCAGACACCAAGCACGACTCGCTTGAAGATGAGCAACACTGTCCGGGCCAAACCAGCAGGGGCAGCCCGTGGCTGGATGAGGCTAAAAAACAATATGGCTGCCCCTGGATCACCGCCGGAGGACGGCGGGAAAGAAGGACGGAACAATGTCATCAAAGCCGTATCCATGGAGCGCCTCTCACCAGAGGTCAAAGTGCAGATAGAAGGTGTCATCGAGGTCACTGGTTCCAGAAAGAACTCCCTCCGCAAAACAGACTCATGGGACAGTGGGTTGACCCACAGCGATCAGAGACTGGACCACATGGGAGAGGCACAGAGTCCCGTACCTGAAGGAGAGGGACTAGGGCGGGATTTCTATCCAGGACAAGAGCTGTCTTTCCAAGCGGCGCTGCAGGAGGCGAGGGCTGAGCTGAGGGGGGAGATCCAGGTCCTCAGTGGAAGGATGGCTGTTTTGGAAGAGCAGGTGGGACAGATTCTCAGACTGCTGTCCGGAAACAGTGATCCATCATGCCGGACAGCCACCCCCAAAACACACAGAGACAAGCTCAAAGCACAAGACATTTTCACTGTCTCCATGCCCACCAGCCCTGACTCTGACAAGGATGAAGGGTCAGTCTGAGAGACACTAGGAATGTTGCTAAAGCCTATGAAAGATTGGCATCCAGACATGGATCTTAGGGACATTGTCCACATTGTGGCTGATCAAATTCCAGTCCTGTCTTAAGGCCATTTTATCACATTGCACTTTATTTAGGCCTCTGTTGTTGAAGTAATGAAACAATACATTATCTGCAACATGGGGCATGGGGCGTATTGTCCAAATTAGAAAAAAAAAAAATAATAAAAAAAAAAATATATATATATATATATATATATATATTGGCAGATATTGGCAGTTTGGAACTATTTTAAGGAGGAAGATGAAAACATCAACTTATCTACAGTTTTAATGTTGTTAAGATCACAGGGTCAGCTCTGGGGACAGCCATGTGCTAAATGCAAGTGGGAATGTAGTGTGAAAGTGGAGTTCAAAATAGGGGGTCTCTGTCAATGTTGGACAACAAAACTGTATTGTAATGAAATTAAGTATGGCATGGGTGAAAAAAAACCCCAGAAAACGAATTATTACCTGCAACAGGAAACCATTCCAGAGCATAACTAGAAATGCAATAGCTAGCTTGTTTTACTTGTGTACTTCAAATGTGATAATAGGAATTTGGGGGCTGATTTTCAAGTGAAGACCCTTGTGAGCAGCAGTTTATGCCAGAAACGCAAGATTGGTTGTCCTAAAATGTGTATTCACGTTGCATGTCTATTAGTAACTTAATCGCCTTCAACAGATACAGTCGCCAGGAAAGGTTTGGACACTTATGGTTAAATTATGTTTTACTGAGAGAGCAAGCTTAAATATCTTTTATATATATCTTTTTATCAGCAGTGTTCCCTATATAT
>JBBJLS010000148.1:21744848-21765967 GCA_037577275.1 Bryconaethiops microstoma | reverse complement strand
TCTGCGGGCAGATGAAGGTGCTGCACACGGGGGAAGAGGCAGGGAGGACTGAAGAGGGAATTTGAAAGATAGGAGATAGTGGTCGGAGACATATAGAGGAGTAGACAGTATGTTGAACATGGGAAGTGATCTGGTGGATACCAAGTCGAGAGTTTTGCCTGCTTTGAGTCGAGAGTGTTGCCTGCTTTGCTCAACAAAGAAGGTCTATCAACGTTAAAGTCCTTCAAACATCAAGGCTGCATAGTAAATGTTGCCATTTCCCCAGTTATTCTGCATGGCCATTTCTGATCTTATATTAATTCCATTTGGAAGAGGGAAGTCTGACTCATGGAGAAAAGTGCTGTCGGGAAAAGGCCACAGATGTAATATTCTTGGAAAAAGAACATTGCAGATTTTGATTTCAGATTATATGACAGCACTGCAGTTTTGGTATCAAAATTTAATGGAACCTACTGACCTGAGCTACACTATATGGACAAAAGCATTGGGACACCTGACCTATAAACCAACAGGGACTTTAATGACATTACATTTAAATACATAGACTTTAATATGGAGTTGGTCCCCCTTTGCAGCTATAACAGCTTCCACTCTTCTTGGAAGGCTTACCACAAGATTTTGGGGTGTTCGTGGGGAATTTGTCCCCATTCACTCTGTAGACCATTATGAGGTCAGGCACTGATGTTGGACGAGAAGACCTGGCTCACAATCTCTGTTCCAGTTCATCCCAAAGGTGTTGGATGAGGTTGAGGTCAGGGTTCTGTGTGGACCAGTCAAGTTCTTCCACACTGAACTCATCCAACCAGTCATGCTGGAATTGAAAAGGTTCTTACCTAAACTGTGTCCACAAAGGTGGAAGCATGGTGTTGTCCAAAATGTCTTGGTTTGCTGAAGCATAAAGATTGCCCATCGCTGGAAGTAAGGGGCCATCTGAATTCAATAATTAAGAGGTGTGTCCCAATACTTCCATATAGTGTATCTGTCTTTAAAGTAGAACTGTGGCCTAGTCATAACAGTGCATGTGTTGCTAATGGGTGTTTTTCATGATCTGTGTGTGTGTGTGTGTTTACATGTTCTTGTAGGACATTGTGAATAAGCAGGAGCTCCCTTCCTTGCTGGAAGGAGCCCTCTACAAACTCAAGCACATTGCCAATAAATACACTAGCAAGTCTGCACTGGGTAAGTAAATCTGTGTTTCTGAATATTGTGTCGATTGTGATGCCCTTGTGTCTCACTGATGTTATTTTTATGTGTGTATAGTAGAGTTGAAGGGCCTATATCACGAAAAAATATCCTTGCTTTTTTATATTAAAAGAGATGAAGTTATAAAAGTGTTTCAGTCTTGTTAACATTTTAAATGCAGCACATTACATAGCCTATTGGAAAAGAGGTCATTCACATATATCATTCTTAAAGGTACAGCCTGTTTAATTCTAAGGGATAAATAATAAAAACAAGGTGGAAATGATCTGCACCCTTTACAAGATCTTTTAAACACAACCTGCAGATGTGGATTATCACAGACACATTTGTTCAGAGCTTTACTTTGTCAAGCTCACATTTACTTTGTCAAGCTCACATTTATTAAGAGCTTTACTTTTATCAAGCTTTATTTTTCATGTCCCACCGGGCTCGGGACAAGAAGCAGACCTGTATTGTATGTTGTAGCTAAAGGAAGTATAACCTTAATTTTCTCTCTGCTAGCGAGTGACACTAGTCAAGTGAATCAGCAACTGAAGGATTTGGAGGCAGAGACTGCAGTGACACTCCAGGATGTGAAGATGGTGAAAGGGATAATGGGCCGTGTGCTGACAGCCTGGGACTCCTACTGTGACTCCTACAGTTCTCTACACGCTTGGCTGGAGCAGGGAGCGCAGACGAGCAGACATAGACAAAGAGAGGAAGGACACACACACGCATACACACACACACACACACACACACACACACACACACACACACACATATGCATTTATTTTTGTAGGAAGTCATGACATGGGACCATATTTATATTCCATGTTATCAGTTTTTTAAGTGTACCTTAAAAACAAAGGTCAAATATTTCTTAGCTTTTTTGGGTTTCACCATTGGTTTCTGTGTGTGATTTTGTGTTCTCTGTCTTATTAGGTAACCTCAGGGATGATGTCAGAGTGGAGCTCTCGCCAGGCCCATTTAAACGAAGTAGGAAACTATTTGATTGAGATCACGGCTCCACAAACCAGCCGCTCCATTTCTGACGAGCTGTGCAAGATCAACCTGCTGTGGGCTGACTTTGCCAGGAAAGCACAGTTTGTGAGTCATGTGTTACTTTAACTCATGAACAGAAGGCAAGAGAAGTATTTGAAGTATTGCAGTGTAATTATAGAACACATTCGTTAGATTCGATACTGCTGTGCGATACACACATTACCTCACATATCAACTGAATTTTATATATACAACCTCTGCTTAATCGCGGTTCAGCAGTAGTAGCTTCAGTCTCTGAACGGAATGAGCCTCTGCTGCTCAGCGCTGCTGCCAAACATAAACAACCAGCACAAGGATGAGGAGGCGTACTCAGAAACGGATGGTTTGAAAGTAGCCTATCCGAAAACGTTATTTATTTCTCCTTGCTGCTGATTGGCTGCTGCCCTGTGAAGCATCTCTGGCAGCTGCAGTACAGAATTTCCCCTGTGGAACGTCTCAAGTGTTCTCGTGTTTTTCGTTTTGTTCTTCTTAAAGCCCTGTATTTTTATTTCTGTAAATTAATTTATTACTGTATTTACCTGCTTATACCAAAGAAAATGAAAGTACATACCAAAGAAAACACATGTGCATGAATTACAGTACAGTCTATACAGGGGTATTTTACATTCTAGCACTGCAGGAGACAGCAGTTCAGTGTACACTGTACAGTACGAATACAGGTTTACCTTTAAATTTGTTAAGGGTAATGTATGAAGCTAAGTTTAAAATGAAATTGAAGTGTTTTGGAAACACATTTTGAGGGCATATTTAGGGTTTACACTATAAAAATAGGCATTTTTATGCATTTTTCTATACCACATCACAAATTCATGGTTTTTTACTGTATGTGGGTGCTCTTGGAACGTAACCCTCACGATTGTCGGGGGTATACTGTAATTGCATATATTTAGTATTTAAAAAACAATAAGATTGTGTGTTACAGTGAAATTATTCCACTTTGTGCATACAAACACCCATTAATTGGGGTAAAAGTCATTCTCATTGCTTATTGCTTCATTTGAGAACCTGAACTCTATCTTAGGATCTTGCTGAGGAGTCCAGTGTTGGTCCCCAGACTCTGCAGGGTTTGGTCAGAGAGGCCAACCAGCTTCTGAAAGAGCCAGTGGAGGTGTTATCAGGTTCACTCCGCACTTACAGGAAGAGATTGCAGGTACTTTGGACCAGTTTTGTTTTCACTTGTCTTTTCTTTTTCTATACTACACTTTTTGTCATTTTCTGATTCATTGCTCTTAATTATTGAGGACAGTAAAGATTTGTGGTTTGAAGTGCAGTGGTGGGCATAAGTTGGTGAAAAATATGACAAACATTTTTGCTCTTTCAGTTCATGATGAGGAAAATAAAGGATGTTGACCTGGATTCCCTCTCTCCCTCACCTGAGTGCTCGGCCGAAACCCTGAACAAACTCAAACAGGCCACTCCAGAGGTAATAATGGAATTTAATCACAGACAACCTACATCTCACCTGATATCTCACACTCATTAGGCAGATTGTGATGATTTTAAGAAAATATATCTTTTTCTGAACACATTTCTGTTTAAATACATGTATTCAGGTTCTGCAGACTCTTTGTGAGGCCATGCAGGTGTGTGAAGAGTTGCAGCAGAGTGTGTGTGGCCTGGACGGGCGTCTAGCGGAACTTCTGCACTGGGAGGCTGAAGCAAGAGAGTTTTATCAGCTGCTCAAGGAAAAAACGCACAAACATCAAAGAGGGCAGGATGCAAGGACTCGGGTAATTTTATCTCTGTTCCTCTGCTGGAAATGACTGTTTACCTCACTCTTTGTGGGGTGTTGCTTTTTACTGAGGCCTGGATGTGCATGCTGGAGAAGGCATGAAGGATGTTCTGATCCATTTGTTTTTGTCCCCAGCCATGTAATTTATACAAGATATGCATCTCTGTAACTGTATCTCGTCCCCAGTTTAGTCCTTTTTCATGAACAAGTTAGGTCTGCCCCTATGATGATTGTCTGTCTAGCTGGGAGAGTGACGGTGGCTGCCTGCGTCATCCAAGACACGTGAAATGCCACCACATGTTTTCAAAATGCTAGACAGCATCAATGGATAGCTCAGTATACTTGGATAACACTTCCTGCCAACCTAACAGGCTTTGGCAATAACCGATGCTTTCTTTGGCAGAACGCATTATGTTTGTGAGACCTGTCTTAGTACATCTGGCCTTGAGGGATTTCTTTGTTTCTTACTCTTCCTATTCCACAGTTGCTGATTTCTCGAGGCCTGCAACTGGAGGGCCAGGTGGTGATGGAGGAACAGGATCTGCAGGTGATGGTGATGTCCGGGCAGAAGAGCTCACCTCTGCAGTACCTCATTGCCTCCACCATGCAGGACAGAGTCCGTGCTGCTGTTGTACAATCACAGGTCTTTCTCTAAATCTTGATAAATGTGTTGGTCAAGCATAGGCCTAGAACAAAGAAAAGCTTAATTGGAACCTATTCATTTTACTATTGTTAAATGAATCAACCGTACTAATGTTAATACAGTGTGGAGCCACTACTAAAATGTAACTAATGTGGCTTCTTTGAATGTATAGGTATAAAAAAAATTCCTGTATGTTTCTCAACAGGAAGCTGTAGGGATGTTGAGCTCCTTGGGAGCTCTTAGAGACAGAAGCCCTACAGGCCTGCAGCCCCCACAGAAGATTTTTGTGCAGGACAGAGTGTATGAGACTGAAACCCACAAGACCCAAATGAGCAGCGAATCTCAGCCTTTTCAGACATCTGGAGATGCATGTCAAGCAGACTCCCAGCCTTCAGTCAAGCAAAAGTTTGTGCAACCATCCCAACTTAGTGCCCAAGCTGCTGTTGCTAAAATTCAAAGTGAAGTTCAGCCTGTGCCTATGATTGTTGTGCAAGAGTACCAAGACAAGCAGAAAAGTCCTCCTCCACAAGCAGACTCTCCAACCCCAGTGGAAGCAAAAACACAATTAAGGAATGAAGCAGTGGCAGACCTACAACATCAGGTTAAATCTCAGGGCCATGAACATACAGAGGTCCCTGCTAAAGTCAAACCACAGGCAGTGGCCAAAGGTCAGACAAAAGCTGAAACAATTGAGGAACCTGGAAAGCAAGAACATGGTGATACTAAAAAACCTATTAATACTCAAATACAACATTTGAATTCAAATCTAAATACACAGCAAAGTCAGATTGCTAGCCAGCAACAAACACCTACTAGCCAGCAAGGGCAAACACAGCCACAACAGCCAGTGAAATTAGACACTCAGCAACAGACTTGGGGTCAACAGCAGCAGGTGCAAATACAGCAACAAGGCACAAATCAACAGCAACCTCTATCCCAGAAGCCAGTTAGAGTAAGGAAGTCCCAGGCAAGTTCAGGGAATAGGCCTTGGTTACAACCGAAGGCCCAAGCAGAGGCTACTGCAGTGCCACGGACTGAACCAAAGGACAAAAATAAAGTGAGTTCAGATATACAGTCCAAGCCCACCATCACTGCCACGGCTGCACCTTCCCCTGACCCAAAAAATGGTCAAGCCAAAAGAATTAACCATTCACAAGGCAAACTAAGTGAAGTTGAAGAACAACAGCCTGTGGCACAGTCCAAAATGGGTGAAAGCAAACAACAGCAACCTGTGAAAGAAGAGCAAGTTAGTCAAATCCAACAACAACCTTTGAGACAAGATGATCTGGGTCTGGTCCAACAACAGCAGTCTGTGAAACAAACCAAAATAATTCAGGGCCAGCAACAACAATCTGCAACACAAAACAAAATGAGTCAGGTTCTGCAACAGCAAAGTGTGACCCAAACCAAAATGGGTCAAGTGCAACAGCAACCTTTGGCCCAAATGGTACCAAAAGCACAACCCCAAGCTATGACATCAACAAAGCCACTAAAGCAAACTCAAACAGGGATGCCAGGTCCAGCAGAATTGAAGACCGCACAGCAGCCACTACCACAGGTTACTGCATTCATTCAGCCACTAACAGAAAGGAAACCAGAGACACAACCTGTTGAGCAAGCACAGCCACAGGCCATTTCACCAGTTCATCCACAAGTCATGCCTCAAAGGCAACCACCACCCACAGCTCAGGCTCAACCCCCAGTTATGTCTCAAATTCAGCATCACCTAACAGAAACGGATGAAGCACGACAAAGTTTGACCCAAACTGAAAGGCATCCACTTGTACACATCCAGTCTCAGGCAATGACCCAAAGTCAACCACAGCCTTCTGTATCACATGCTCAGTCACAGCCCAGAAGAACAGCTCCTATCCAACCACGAATCATCACCATGCCTCCTACTCAGCCACAAATCCATGTGCCACCTCAATCCCAAATCATGGGGATGAATGTGACTCATACGAAAGTTCAGGTTAAGCCACAAAACATAGTGCAACCACAGCTGCAACCTCATGCCCAACAGCCTTTGTGGAATCCAGTTGTGCCTGAGGTCTTCACTCAGAGTTATTATGAGGGTCATGGCCAAATGCAAGCCCAGATATACCCGCAGAGCCACCCACACTCTCAAGGTGTCATGCAGATGCAAGCACAGTCTCAGCAATGGGCATCATTAGGAGAAGCTTTTGTGGCCCATACTTACCCCAGCATGCAAGGTTCAGACCAAGTACAAGTCCAGCCTCATCCACAGGGTCAAATGTACCCAGGTGTTCAGATGCAAGCTCAGCAATGGGGATCTCTGAGAACTGAACAAATGGCACCACCTTATGCGCAAACGAGACCTCAAAGCCCAGTCCCACCAACTGCTCCTCCACAACATTGGAGACCTATCAGACCTGAGGTAATTAGCCACAGTTACCAGAGGATTCATATGCAAGACCAGGTGTTTCAATACTCTCATGCTCAGCATCAGGCACAGCTAAGACCACAAAGTCCTCCGCAGCACTGGGGGCCAATACAACAAGAACCACAGTCACCACAAAAGCTACAACTTCATACTCAGAACATGGTTCCAAAAGTCTCTCAACCAGTAGCTCATCAACCATGGGTGCAACCAGCATTTCAAGTTCCAGTTAGATCCCAAGGTCCGCCTCCACAGCAGACCCAAGTTCGACAGCAACAGCTAGCGCAAAACAAAGCTGAGGCTCCATGCCAAATTCAAATTCCACATCAAAGCCAAACTCCTCAGAAACAAGTCCAGGTTTCACAAAAGCAACAACCTCAAGTCCAGGTTTCACAAAAGCCAGAGCCTCAAGTCCAGGTTTCACAAAAGCAACAACCTCAAGCCCAGGTTTCGCAAAAGCAACAACCTCAAGTCCAGGTTTCGCAAAAGCCACAGCCTCAAGTCCAGGTTTCACAAAAGCCACAGCCTCAAGTCCAAATTTCACAAAAGCCACAGCCTCAAGTTCAGGATTCACAAAAGCCACAGCCTCAAGTCCAGGTTTCACAAAAGCCACAGCCTCAAGTCCAGGTTTCACAAAAACCACAGCTACAAGTCCAGGATTCACAAAAGCCACAGCCTCAAGTCCAGGATTCACAAAAGCCACAGCCTCAAATCCAGGTTTCACAAAAACCACAGCTACAAGTCCAGGATTCACAAAAGCCACAGCCTCAAGTCCAGATTTTACAGAAGCCACAGCTACAAGTCCAGAATTCACAAAAGCCGCAGCCTCAAGTCCAGGTTTCACAAAAGCCACAGCCTCAAGTCCAGGTGTCACAAAAACAACAGCCTCATGTCCAGGTTTCACAAAACCCACAGTCTCCAGTGCAAGAGCAGACCCAGCAACAGTCAACTCCTCGGGTCAAACCACCAGCCCTGGCTCAGGCTCCTCCTCAGGCCTATACAGAAGCTTATGCTAAAGCACAGGCCCTGGCTAGGAACAGGTTTGAAGAAGCCAAGCATTGCCTACAAGAACATATTCTAGAAGCAATTAACATATTCAAGGACAAGAGGATAACTGAGGAACAGACCTTGGTCAAAGAAGTATGTTTCACAAATGTTTAAGTTGATCTGAAATCAGCATGAAAAAATGGTTTAGAAAAGTGTGTTGTGGTTTCTGATGATGACCTATTCTGTAATCAGCTGAATCAGTTTACATTTGTTTTCCAGGAAACTCTAAAAGCCCTGGACCCTGAGCTGCTGGTAGATTTCCTGAGGGCTGCTGAAGGAATGGAAGCCTTCTGCACCCCTTCGCAGCTCCGAGACATGGAGTTCTTTGCTCAGTCAGTCAGAACCCAGTGGGAGGTAGGAGTGTGCATGTGTGTTTTGTGAGTTTTTTTCTTGCCATCTATAAAATGTACTGACGCACAAAACTAGCTTTGCATATCTGTTATCTTGTATTAATTATTGGAATCTATACCAAACATATATGATGATGCATGACACTTGTGTTAGCCTCTCTAACCTAATCTAATGTGATCTGTTTTTTTATCTAACAACACACTTCTGTTTTACTCAACTTCGCATAACATGCTGATCCATGTGCTGTGTTGCCTGTTGTTTGCTACCTTTTGTGAAATATCTTTCAATCCAGGCTGTTCGAACTGAAATGTCAGCATTTGTGGGACAGCTCAGATTTCAGATAAAGCGTCTGCCCTTTAACTGCATTGCACATCATTGTGAGGTGCACCTTAACAACAAGAAACCCAACTCTAGATCTGACTCCAGATCAGTGCAATCTAGAGAGGTAACAATATACTCTCACTAACTGCATGGATGATCTGGTGTTTGATGTTTGGGAAGTATGAAGAGCTGAAACAGACTGAAGGCTTTTGTGACCATGCTTCAGACATATAGCGTGTCAGGCTTAAAGGTTTTCACTTAGAGGCCATTACTTTCATTTCTGTGGTCAACGTACTCAGATCTGAACTTTACTTCTGTTTCTTTTAAGAAATTGTTGCAAAGGCCTGGTAAAAAAAACTTTTGCAATAAAATAATGATAAGCATGGTTTAATGAGCTATACCAGTTTACTGAACATACTTATTATCACCAGCTGTAACATCTAAGGGTTAAACCTTTTGCATAGCTATATTGCTTTGGACATGTCGGATTAAATCTTAATTAAGTCCTTGAAATGCTCTCTACACCCCAATCTCCAGGCCTGTTTTTCTGCGGATGGCAGCCTAGTCCAGGCTGGGCAGCAGCTGGAGGCTCTGAAGGAGCTGTGTGACACACTGAGCCCAGAGGATGCCCACAGGCTGGCACAGGCTCAGCTCCGCGAGTGTGAGAAAAGACTTGCTGCCATCCAGCGTCAGTTTAGCGGAGACCGTGACACTCCACCACCAGATGCTGGGTGAGGAAACAGTGATAAAAATTGTCAACCATGGCCAGACCACCCCCAAAATCAGACCAAATAAAACATGACATTTCTTTAGTTACCAAGAGAAAAGTACAGATCTATACAGATAATTGGCACTGACAGTGTATCCAGAACTAAATTGTCTTAATCTATGAATGCCTCCACATAAAGTGTTTAGTCTTGATTTACATTAAGTTTACATAACATTGAATCCTATACTGTATGAGTGACTTCAACATGCCAGATTAAAAACTGTTATTAAGGTAGTAAAAGTATGGAGGAAAAACAAAGTAGGAAGAAAGCAGAGTAAAGGGAAGTGCAAAGTAAAATCCAGTAAAGGTGAAGGTCATGCACTATGGTGCTTGGACCCCTATGATTGCCGCATGCATATTTTCCTTCTTAAATTGGTATTACTACAAAATGTGTATTTTTTAGGCCAATATGAATTCTCTGTTGACATGTTGTGTTCTCCTGTGTACTAGAGTGCCTGTAGAACAGATAAAAGAGTCATCACCTCAAAAAATATTCACAGCTTCTATGGAGAAGGCTGCAGAAGTAGCCACTCATGAGGTACGCAGGAATAAATAAATATGGTATATTGTTTTGAATACGATGTGTTTATGTTGTAGATTGTTCAAATAGTTAGTATTGCTTTGAGGCCTGCTCGGGCTTAGTATTTGAAGCTATGACTAAACCCATAGATAAATGCTGACACTATATATTAGATGTTTTTGCTGATGTAAAACTTTCATTGCAGGTTGCTGCAGTCACGGCCCAAAGGCCAAAAACTGTCGATAAAAAAGAGATAATAAAGCAGACCAGCACAGAGGAGGACAGGTACATTCAACCAAATGGAGCTAATAGTTAAGAACGAGCAGTTGATGTTTCATTTGCTTGGACTTGGAATGGCTATTTGTGTTACTGAATTAAAACAATTGTGTGGTTGTTTGGAACCCTAACAGATATAGAAGTGCCAGGTTTGCAATTCAAGCTCAGTTGAACAGGAATGAGCAGAGCATGCTGGGGGGTCACCATTCAGAATCAACCACGGATCTGAGAAAAAGGCTCAGAGAATTAAAGGTAGAGTTCTCTTTCATGCTTCAAACTGCAAAACACTGGCATTATATTATATTTATACATACAGGGTTGGTTTTGAAAGGTTTGATTTCTAAGCTTTCCCCCTTTTGTTTCAGGCTCTGAGGGATGAGACGGAGTCTCTGTGGGCGGAGTATGAGGTGCAGTGCTCCCAGTGTCTCCAGTTTAACGAGAGAGTGGTGGAGCAGGACCGAGCTGAGCTCACAGTCAAGTGGAAAGAACAGAGAGGACACCTGCAGAGCAGGTACACACTGAAATTTAGAGAGCCCACGTATGCCCAGTCCATACAGACCAGATTTGGAAAGTAATCTGCAAAAATAGCTGTTTTGAATTCATTATTTCTATGATGTCACAAACATAAAGAATCCTCAGTGTATTACGCTCAGTGTTCTGGGTTCATTACAGCTCCAGAATCACAAGATTTGCTCTTTCGCAGGAAGCATCATGTGCTTTGGCCCTGGGTGTGTGTGTGTGTGTGTGTGTGTGTGTGTGTGTGCGTGCGTGTGTTAACATACTCTACTCTTTCTCAGGGTTGATTCTCTCGGTTCTGCTCTGGATCTCATGGATTCTATCAAGCATCACATTGATGAGATTTCAGAGTGCCTTGACAAGTTCATCAAAGAACCCAAAGACGTTAAAGGATACACATTCGTCAACACCAACATCCTGAAACATGTGAAGGTAAGAGATGGACTGGTGTTCTTGGTTGCTCCCAGTGGCTCTTGCTCATGCTTTACAAAGTTGTTTACCCTGCTGATGCTTATTAGTGGGCTGCACACACTTTTCTTGGAACCTGGAGATGATTGGAGCATTTAGTCCCTTAGAAGTTGCAGAAATCTACAGTGACATAAAAGCATGCTGTCATTTGACCATGGACATCAATAATGCCTTATAAAGGGTTCATTAAAGATTCACATTGTTAATTAGGAGGTAGACAGTTTATAAATCATAAATAAGCAGTTAGAACAGTTGTCATACATTGATGCAGTGTCACTATTTTGGAAGATTTTAGATCTTGCTAGTTGCTGAACTCATCTTGTCCCTTTCTCAGGCAGAATATTAAACCGTCTACTTCATCACACATTTGTTGACACACTACTACCATTTCTACTACCATTAAAACACCAAATATTGCCAAATAGTGAGCCTGCATCAATGTATGAAAGCTGTCATAACTTGTTTATAACTGCTTGTTGATGATTTATAAACTGTCTTCAACCTAAATAACAACCTAATAACAACCTAATCATGAATAATTTATAAATCCTTTATAAGGGTAGTCTTATTGTAAAGTTGTACCTTTTGAAGCAATGCTTAAAATAAGTCAACAGTGCTAAAATTGTTTATGCAATTCTGCTTTGAGAAAACATGTATTAATCTAAAAATAGATGAATAATTTTGCATTTCCCAGGATTTAGATGAGAGTATACAGGTGCAGATGGATCGTCTATCTCGATTCGATTCAGAGCCCAGCAACCTGGACCTACGAGACCGCTCCCCTCTGACCCAGGTGGTCCTGGCCCACCGCGCCAGCCTGGACCGTCTCCGGCAGCAGGTCCGTAAAAGTGACGCTGCGGCCCGTGCCCTGGATCGCTTCCTTATGTCCCTGCGCACAGTGGACCAGGACATTTCGGTAGTGCAGGGCACCCCCTGCAGTGATGCAACAGTACTGCAGGACAGCAGAGCTAAACTGGCGCTGATCAGAAAGGGTGTGGGGAGCCTGAAAGATAAAGCACCACAGCTGGATCAGTTGCTTGGTGGAGCAAGGCTGGAAGTGACCAGGGACGGGCATCCTGTCTCTTGTCTGGACATGGTAGGAGCACTGGTACAGCGGGCAGAGGATGCAGACGATCGCCTAATGATCCAGCAAGAGGAGCTGCGAAAAGAGCAGCAAAGCCAGGGCATCAGACTGAGAAGGAAGAATCTACTGGCCGAATTGAGGAAGGTGCTGGGAGCGGCAGAGAAGCAGGGGCTAAAGGAGCCCACCATGCCAGCTGTGCAGCAGAGGTATATACTAAAAACAACATACTGTATACATATATATAATTCATTTATTACTTTTTACATGTGTAAAGTGAAGAACAGCACGGTTACAAACAGCCAGTGTGTTATTTCATAAAACCATGCAATCTGATTGGTTCCAAACAAACTGATCCGCTTCCAACTGGTTGCTCAGTAAAAACAATGGTTACTTTATTATATTAGGCTACTGCCACTTGGGCAAAACAATATTTCGGCAAAAATAATTTTACACAAAAATTTTTAGAAACTGAGAAACTGAGATGAAAACAAAGTAATTCTGAGTGTTTATGGTGTGAAATGTAGAGATACAGAATGGATCAAATATAGCCGTTTTATTTACGTTCCAACCCCATCAAGGAACCTACATGTGTTTCTGAGTGTTTATATTTAGTATTGATGATAATCAGAATCAGAAAACTTTTGATCCCAGAGGAAGTTGCTCAGTTAAATATTGGTAAAGTTTGCTCAATTTTTTTTACCTTATAAAGTAATAAATGGCTCTCTTATTATGTGGGTTATTATACGGATTTATATTTAAAAGTTTTAAAAATATATAGATAGAGAAAATAAATTATGTAACAAAAGTTAGGATTTAAAATCAAACAAAGAGAGTTTGTGGCATTAAACGTCCAGTCATGGGAAACTGCATTGTGCTTAATTAGCATATTAATACAGGTGTGTGTGTGTGTGTGTGTGTGTGTGTGTGTGTGTGTGTTTGGTAGGATACGTGCCCTGTCAGATTTGGAGACTCAGATGAACTCCCTTCGCCCGGAGTACCAGAGCATCAGCAGAACCGCCTCAAAACCTGCTTCGGACAGAGAGCAGCCTGAGCGGTCAGCAGACGAGCTGGACTCCCTCTGGGAGGACACAGAGAGAGCTGTGGCTGAAAGGTGATGCAAACAGTTATAATTAATGTAAATGCTGTCGATTAAACATCATCCTCGTTGATTATCACGTACATTAAAAAAATGACAAAAGTTGTGAAGAAAATGACATGCAGTATCGAAGCTGAGGATTAATAATCTTGTTTTGTAGTCTATGATTTGAGAAACAGTAGCTTAGATCCGAATGTTCATGATCTACAAATCTATGCTGTATTATTAATTGTTATTTGCTTTATTGTTACATTTAAATTTAATGTATAATGTCTAATTTATAAATTGTGCATATTTATCTGGATATTTTGGATTAAACATGGGAAAAGGAAACAGGCCTTCATCTGAAATGAATGTACTATAGGCTCACACATTTGATAACGTGTTTTTTCTGAAAAGTAGTTGAGTGAAAAATCATTAAGTTTTAGATGAGCCACAGAGGCCTCCTCTTCAGATGAGTTAACGCTAAAGCTAGCCAGAACCCCCAGGATGCTTATGAGGGCTCATCATCTTCTACTTGAGATCTTTTTTCTTCAGTGGATCATGTGCTGACATGTTGGTTTGTCAGAGAAATATATTCCAGTTTCTGTCTAGCATCAGTTACAGTAGTTAGAGTAGACCCTGTTTAGCGATAAATCAGAAACTTGGTTTGTTGGCACTGAGGTCTTATAGAGCTGCTGATTGGCACTTGACACTTTTATTGTGTTTGTGTGCACGCGTGTGTGTGTGTGTGTGTGTGTGTGTTGTGGATGCCTGACAGACAGGACCAGTGCCACATGCTGATGGAACTGCTGAAGAAGTTTCAGAGCTGCCGTAGTTTTCTGAGCGGCACCCTCCAGAGGGCGGAGCAGACCATGAGTGAACAAGCCTCGTACATGAGTAAAGACAGTCTGCAGCGACTCATAACCAAGGTGGGTCACTGGTCTTTAAAAAACACAAGGGATGCACAGAACTAAATCCGAAGGTGTAGGTCATTTTAACATCAAAAAATTTACATCAACGAATTTACCTCTATCAGTAAGTAAATTGGAGGAAAAATAAAGATTGTGTTTTATTACTTTGAAAATGATGCACTAATTTCAGTCAAGTCAATTCAACACATCGCTTTTTCCGTCTTTCGAGCTTCACTGACCTGGACTGTGCTCCACAATTATTGTCCACTTTATCAGAAACCATCTTACTGGTATACAGTTCGAGACTGTTGCTGAGTTGTTGATACACAATTTATGTCCATCAACAACTGGGCAACATGCTCTAGCTCTTCATCAGTGGTCAGTTTCTGACCACAGAACCCCTATTAGCTGGATGTTTTTGTCTGGTGGACCAACACCCATATGATATGTTGTCAACATAATTCATGTGCTCAGAAACTGACCAATGATGGAGGGGGGCTGAGAAACCTGTGCAGCAACAAAGGCCCTACAGTCTGCCTCTGAACACCTATATAGTCGAGGTATTAGTGGCCAGTGAGTAAAAGTGGGGGACAGAGGTTTCTAATAAAGTTGGCAATTAGTGAAAGTAGAAAGCTGGAGTTTCTAATAAAGTGGCCAGTCAATGGAAGTAGAAGGTAAAGTGGTCAGTGTGCGGAGGTAGAATGTGGGGATTTGAGTGTTTAATAGTTCAGTATGCTTTCCTGCTAACTGGCCCTCAAGGGCCTGGCAAAAAAGTATCTCATTGCATATACATTTGACTTGTGCTTATACTGCAATATGTGTATTTTCTCTGTCCAGGTTTGCTTGATAAAGGATGATCTGAGTGGTCTGGGTCCGAAGATGGAAGAGTTTCGGAGTGTATGCAGACAGTTGCAGTCTCAACTGAAGAAAATTCCAGACTGCTCAGAAACTCCATTTGAGACAGAGGCAGATACCCTGGTGGACACCTGGTTGGATGTAAGTGCATCTAAAGGAACAGTACGAAATCAGGTTTTTTCTAATCACTGCCATTGCAGTAAAGACAGTGTCCAAACGCTCCTACTCTGCTCTGCAAACTGTTCAGCAATGATTAAGTCTGTACATGAAGGCCTCTCCAAAGGAACCTCTCTTTGGGTCAGCCAGAGGAGGTTTGGTTCTCTTTTGAGCCTTGGCTCCTCCCGAGGTTTCTTCCTCCAAGTTTAGGGAGTTTTTCTTGTCGCCTTTGGCTCCCTCACTATCGGCTCAGACCTAGATTCTGTGAAGTTGTTTTGTGACAACATCGGTTGTAAAATCAACCATATAAATAAAACTGAACTGAATTGAATAGAATGCCGTCAAGACGTTTGGCATCTAAAATTTGGGATCAGCCAAAGCACTGAAGTTTCAGGGGTGTTTTATTGCTCTGCCTTTGTGTCCTGCCCAGGTTTCAGAGAAGACAGATGCTTATGTGGATAACCTGCGTGTGGGCTTGGAGCTGTGGGAGAAACAGCTGATGCTGGGGGGAGGGCTGGAGGGCTGGGCCGCCGCTAAACTCAACCTATTTGCTGAATCACACCCGTTCACCACCGACATAGAGGTCATCCAGATGAAGGTGCAGAAAACACAGATTCATTTATACCAAACATTTGTTGTGCTAAATAATTGCTTACAATCTGTTTCCATATCATATGTGTGTTTTATTGTTAGAATGAGATCCAGGCGCAAGAGGAGAATATAGAACATTTTCATAGGAAGTCCCTGGAGATCCAAGGCCTTTTGCAGAGCAAAGAGGCTCCACTGGAGCTACAGGTAATTTCTCATTCTTTTCTGGAGCTACAGGTAATTTCTCATTCTTTTCTGGAGCTACAGGTAATTTCTCATTCTTCTCTAGCTTTCCCTTCTGCTGTTTAAAGGTATAGGCTAGTGTTTGTAACCTTATCTCTACCTGTTACCTTTTGTATCATACTGTCATACTGATTTCTCTTGTTTTCTTGGTAAAAAATGCATAAAATGATTGTTTTAATCTCTCTCTCTTTTCCTCTCTCTTTCCACCCCCCCTCCAACTCCTGAATCCACCTCATCAGGTCATGGAGACTGGTCTCAAGAAGAAGATGGATGAGGTTAAGGAGACATTTTCCAGCTGCACTGAAGTTTTCCAAGAGCTGCTGACTGTTCGAGCTCACCTGATTCAGAGGATTGACACCTGTCGAGCTGCCATTCAGAGAATCCACTCGTCTGTGGGCGTGCTCAGTGCAGATGACAGGGCTCAGCTGCAGCAGCTTTTACAGGTATTACTCCAGGGTGATGGAGAGGGGATTGAAGCCAGTGAAAGTTCAATATGTAAGTTGTTGGGTTCTGTAGCACAGGATTACCTTCCTCAGCATCAAGAGTTTGACAGAATTCATGATTTTAAATAGTTTTAGGTGCTCTGAGTACAGTACCCAACGTGCATTACACAAATACGTCTTGCAACCATTGGTAATTTCTATGCTGTCAACCAGTAATGTCTGCTGGCCTAGCCACTGAGCTATGGGTTACACAGACATTTTTTTTTTTTTACCCTTTCTGCCAAATAAAAGAAGCCAAAGTAAGATCTAGTGTCCTTAGGTTTCAATTTAAGCTGCTTGTTCTCCTCATCTGGTTTGTGGTTAAAGTTGCAATTATGATGATCTGAATACAGTTATACTGAAGAAATAAGATATTTAGCTGTTGGAATTCACTTAAGCAAACTGTATTACTGAACTGAACCATCTATGTTACTTTGCTAAGTAACATAACATTTTGGTTTTGTTAGTATTCCAAGCATTCTTGAACTAGGCCTGTACGCAAAGCATACTTGTGATCTAAGTAACAAATAGACCTTACCAACTGTCTAACACTTTCCCTCTGTAGGATCTTTCAGAGCAGCTGCTGGATCAGGAGGAAGAGACTGACTCTCTGATAAAGGAAATTTCTCTCATGTCTAATGTGACTGGACCTCAGGCCATAGAGGAATTAACTAATGAGGGCATACGTCTTAAAGACAGCATCACTGCAACACAACAGTTCATCAGTCAGAGGAAAGAACAGCAAGAGAAGAGCCTCCTTGTCCAGTCCATTGAAGGTACATGTGATTTTATGTCAACAATGCATAGGTTATTTTCACATTTTTCTATTAACATTGTTCTGTTTTGTTGACATTTTAAAGTGTATTTGATGTGAGTACCAGAGTATGACTTCTATGGCTTTTTTCATCACATCTTTCCCTCCTTTCTTTAGATGAGTGCCAGTTATTTGAGGACTGGCTCCAGGATCTGCAGCTTTCTGTGAATGAATGTTTTGAGAACCCAGAGAGGAGGCAGGACGTGGAGGCCTCCATGCAGAGATTACAGGTGAGTGATTACCCCAGTTTGAGTTGGGTCTATATAGACAGCAATGTATTGCATTGAACTATGCACCCAATGTCCATATACTTCAATGCAACACATTGATGTCTGTATTATATTTTTTTCATTCCATATCAATTCAGAAATTTGAAGTGTCTGAAAATGTGCCTCATGCTAATATGTTATTGTTTCCAATTTCAGTGTAATTCAGCATTATAAAATAAAAATTCTGTCAAAGCATCATCCTCTAGTCACAATCTAATACACAGTACAATATGATGCGGTACAGTGGTACCATTTTATATGTGTGTGTGTGGGTGGGTGTAGGTATGTACCAAATAGCATTGAGTGTCAGTTAATAAGATTTTGTCTTAAGTAATTGGAAAAAAGTTATGAATACGATGTTTAGAAGGACACACAAGCAAACAGTGTTTGGTTGCTGATGTTCTTGGCACAGTCCAGCCCTCACATGGATTTGTTAATATCCTGACAATTTAATGAAGGACTGAATAGATAAACTTGGTATTATCACTGTAAATACTGGCGTTCCTCCAGAGGAATACAGGAAACATACTCACACGTGCCAGCTCACGCTGTGTTGTCTGTTTATATATAGTTTCTGCAATTTTAGTGCCTTTTTATGAACACTGCCCAAATCAACAGCTTTTTTCAGATACCAACTGACTTTTATCAGGGCAGCTGGTGGCCTAGTGGTTAGGGCGTTGCCCCTGCAATCAGAAGGTTGTGGGTTTGAATCCCAGGACTGCTAGTGGTGTCACTGAGGTACCCTTGAGTATTGTCTCCACACACTGCTCCCCGTGTGCTGTGTTCCTGGCTGCCTGCTGCTACAGTCGATGAATGGGTTGAATGCAGAGAAAGAATTTTGTGCTTTTCACACTGTGGTTTTTTCATGTGTGACAAATAGTCATTTTACACTTTTTTTTTACACATTACTGTAATTCCATGTCAATGTCGTGCAGAGACAATGGAGGTTATTTTGCTGGTGGTGTGTTTTGCACAGGGTTTCCTGGATTCTAAAGAAGGCGAGCGGCGCCTTGAGCAGGTGAAGGAGGGTGTGGGGAAGAAGGGGCAGATCCCTGCGGAGGCCCAGGCTCAGCTGAGCGTTTGGCAGCAGGAGCAGGGGGGAGAGCTGGCCACACTCCGAGCTCACTGCCAGGGACGCCACAAGCAGCTTAACGACATCCTGCTCAAACTCAACAGGTCGGTTTCCACTCCTCTATCTCTATAACTAGTGATCAATATGATGATGTCTTCATTATCATGATGAGCTTGCTGTTTTCTTATTATGGTATCGTCTCCTTTCTTATCACAGTAGAGTCTTCTTTACTGGTATAATTTTATTACGTAAACCGGATAAAATTGCATTCATTTGTAAACATTCTAGAGTTAAAGCACTGAAAGAGTAAAGGAAAGTGTTTATTGTTTCCTGAAAAAGTCATTCAGAGCAGGAGTTTACAGCCCCAAACATTCCTATTACTGAGCTAACATCTTTTTATTGGATTTCTTGAAATCTAATTACTGCTTTCATCTGACTGTGGAAATTGGAGTATGCTGTTTACGTGACTTGGTGAATTATCACATAGCAGCTCAAATCCGATCATGATTTTATTATTGCTGTGAATGCAAACAAACTCACTATTAAAATCCAAACTGCAGTGTTTAAAAGGTATTGAACTTCCCATGTTGTTACACTGTGCATATTCCACCAGTGCCTAGAGCCCAATAGGACATAACTGGCCCTGTTTAGTTGGAGTGATGTACAGTACATAAAATAATGAATTAAAAACTACTGATAGTTTCTGTAAACCTTTTAAATGAAGCACTACTGTTTTGAAGGCTCATTGTATTTGGTCCAACTTATGAAACCTCAAAAGAATGTAATATTGCTATACGTATTGTGTATTGTTCTTCAAGTACCATGATCATTTTGACATACTGCTCATCCCTAAATAAGACCTTTTGGTATTTATCCATCAGTACATTCATTCCTTCTTTTGGTCATTGATCTGTTTATTCATCAGTGCAAACGTGAACAATTTTTCATAAAGAAACTTTGCATCTGTCTTTAACATCAGCCTGAAAGAGGAACATGACCATCTCCAGGAATGGCTGGAGCAGAAAGATCAGATACCAGAGCAAAGAGAGAGGCTTAGACAGGTTCATGAGGACTTCCTCAAGGAAAGGTATATCAGCTATGCTCTCTCAAGTATTAAAACTGGACCTGTAAATGAAGTAACAATAACAAGAAAGTAATGTAATTTGATAAAAAAAATTCTCAAAATTACAAAACCTTGTGTCTCAATTTTTTAAATTACTTTTTGATGTCATTTGAAAATAACTGTTCGCGTTTACATTCTGCTAACATAATTCCAAAACTTAGTTCTATTAACATCAATTCAAAGTTAATAATGTTAGTAACACCTTACTGTAGGGTTGCATTCATAAGGCTACATTCCATCTACATAAACCTTTTGTGACAACTGACTTTAAATGTCACGGAGAAGATGAGAACGTACCTGAAGAGTCTGCCCAGTGTAGTGTAGTGGAAGAACCCAATCGCGGACACCCATGAGAGAGTTGGCAAACCACGCACTTTAGTCTGAGAACGCTCTACTAAGAAATAAAGATTCCCACCAGGAACCAACGTTCTCACACACACACACAGAAGGTATATAAGTTGGAGAAGGTACTGTATCCTTCGGTACTCACGGTACTGAAGGATACAGGCTGGAGTTGAGCCGGCATGAAGACCCAGTGTCTGAGCGCAGAGTACTACCCACTTCCTGTTTATATACCCTGTGATGTGTGTCACTTCCTGTGCCTTGTGCGTGTCACGTGACTGTTGCATTTGACATTAAACTAAATAGACATTTATAAAGACTCATTCCAATAAACATCTATTGTAATTACGGTTAAGTTTTCCTTGATAAATATTATAAATCACTGCATAAATATTATAAATATCAAACCATTATAAATATCACTGTAGAATCTTGTCAGTTGTTAAAAAAGGTCTTGTGACTCGAATAGGTCTCATGTAGCCCTATAAATGTTACCCAAACGTTTTTTCCTTCTCCTGAAAAGTTGACAAAAATCAGAAGTGATGACTCGAATCCGTTGAGACATTTTATTGAAAGTAAATGTGATTAATTATATATGTACAGTTCCAGGTATATTATGTGATTGTAATTTAATTATGTACATTAAAATATATGGGAAACTTACAATAATATCTCAGGATTCTGTTTAAGACTCTAGCTCTTTTGCAAGCCATTCTCATCATCTTCCAAATTTGTGTGTGTGTGGGTGTGTGTGTGTGTGTGTGTGTGTGTGTGTGTGTGTGTGTGTGTGTGTGGTGGTCGTGTAAACACC
>JBBJLS010000148.1:21741644-21744748 GCA_037577275.1 Bryconaethiops microstoma | reverse complement strand
ACACACACACACACACACACACACACACACACACACACACACACACACACACATACATACACACACATACACACACATACACACACATACACACACATACACACACACGCGCACACACGCGCACACACGCGCACACACGCGCACACGCACGCATTTTGCTGAAGGAGATGCTGTTACTGCACATTTCGGTGTGGGAGAAAACACAGGCCATCCAATCAGAATAGACTTTATTTCCATGTCAGTCTTAGAGGCACAGTAACAAAAACAATTTGTTCTAATCGTCTCACCCCAGACAGGTTTTCTCTCAGGTCTGCAGCGGCGAGGCGGATGTGCTCCAGTTTATCAATCTGCTCCTTCAGACGATCCTCCAATTCCTGCATCATCATCAGACCTTCATCCACCCTCGCTCCCTGTCCTCCAACCATACTGCAGAACACACACACACACACATTATACACATACATACATATACATATACACACACACACACACACACACACACATTAAATGACTCCAGTTAAAGTAAGTAAAAAGAAACGAGGTAGTCAACAGTCACTCATGGCTGGGGGTCATTTCCACTGATCTGAGCTGTAAAGGGGAGTGCAGTGGAGAACAGCTCCATGCAGAGCGCTCGGACCCCTGAAGACCTGAGGACACTGATCCCAAACGCTGAAGTCTGGTGAGACACACCAGAGTAACTCTAGAATGTTCTCTCTGCATTAACACTGTTCTAGAACGTTCTCCATCATTTACACTGTTCTAGAACATTATCCCTATTCACATTGTAGTGGAATGTCCTCACCCATTCACACTCTTCTAGATCGCAGTGTCCTAGAATCTGCTTTTAAACATCTGCTTGTATTAACACTGTTCTTGAACACGAACACACACACACACACACACACACGTGTGTATATTTATTCATTTTAGGTATATATTTTTGAGCTGCAGTATCACTGTTCCCTTTTTCTGCAACACATTGCGATGCCTTTCAATATATTAAAGGGCCCAAATCCCCACTTTTCAGGACTTAAAAAGATTTGTAAATCTTTAAAAAGTCTGCAAATATTGTTTCAAATTGGTACATTTACACCCTCATCCATACACTCCATATATGAAAAATAAAAGTACAAAAACAGCCCATTTGTGAATCATAATTTTTTGTGACCAGCACATATATTTCTCCTTATTCTGACTTCAGCAGTTTAGCACCCGTCCATTCATGATCCGATTCACCAACACCTTTAACCCTTAAAAACTTTTGTTGGATTACTTTAAGACCTTGATTCATCAGAACACGCAGTTACTCACCTGGAGCTGTGATTGGTCACCTTGTCAGAAACACTGTGATTGGTTGGAGGCTCATTTGCATATTTTTGTTATATCAGTACTGCAGAGACCGATATCACGATTATGGACAATATTTTGTGCAGCTCTTATATATACACACACATACATACATACATACATAGTATACACACACACACACACACGTTTTAAAGTGCCAAATAATAAAATGTTCAGGTATTTGTGATCCTGAACCACAGTCAGACCCTTGAAAAAAATAAAGAAATGAAAACACTCCCGAGAACTGAGAACACCTTCTTGTTGACCCAGTGGGCCAAACTGGTGCAGTAAAACAAGATCTAGAAACTGAGACGCATACAAATAAAACAAAAGCTCCAACATATGAGAAAGTAATTTTTTTGTTTGTTTGAGGAACACCCTCAGCCCAGCCGGGCCACCTTAAGAACCACTGCAGCACGGGACATCTGGAGTAGAAATAAACACAGCAGCTATTTTACAGATTAAACTGACCCCAAAGAGACCATCCGAGTGTCTGGGGGAGAGATGAGGGAGAGTTTAAGAACTGAGGTTTAGGAGCTGAGTTTTAAACTCGGACTGGAGAAGATCAGACGAGACGGAGATACGTGGCGAGAACTGAACCACAACCAACAAAAAACGCCAAAAGACAGAAAATAAATCACACCTTTCACGAAGAGCAGACCCGGTCTCTGTCCCCAGCCCTTCAAACGCACACACAGCGCAGAAAACACTTACTTTTGAGCAGTTTTCGAGCAGAAAAATCCCTCTGAGTGATATTTGTCGCTGCGGGACAAAACTCAGAGAAGTGATGACGTCACGGCAGCCCACTCCGACTTTAGGCATTGTGTGTGTGTGTGTGTGTGTGTGAGCGTTTATACACTACATGAACAAAACGTCTGTATTGGGACGTCTGATCGTTAGACCAGCAGGAACCTTTAATATGGAGTGGGTCCCACTTTGCAGCTATAACAGCTTCCACTCTTCTAGGAAGGCTTTCCGCAAGATTTTGTGGGTCATTTATTTAGAATCATTAAACACTAAATGGTGTAACATTAACCCCAGACATACACGAAATGGACAAAAGTATTGCGACACTTTTCACAAGATTTTGGAGTTTCTGTAGGAATTTGTGCCCTTTCACTCTGTGGAGCATCTATGAGGTTCAGACACTGATGTTGGACGAGAAGTTCTGTCTCACAATCTCCGTTCCAGTTCATCCCAAAGGTGTTGGATGGAGTTGAGGTCGGGGCTCTGCGTGGACCAGTCAAGTTCTTCCACACCGAACTCATCCAGCACGTCTTTATGGAGCTCGATTTGTGCACTGAGGCACAATCATGCTGGAGTAGAAAAGATTCCTCATCAAACTGGGTCCACAAAGTTGGAAGCATGGTGTTGTATATATACATACATACATACATATATATACATAGATACATACACATATATATGTATATATATATACACATACATATATGCTCCACATGAGTGTTTATATGGATGTTGATGGTAAAATAGTGGTAAATATGATCTAAAATCACTTTTCTTTTGGACTGTTTGGTATCACAATACCCTGCATGTATCCCTCCACCATGAATGGGTTTAGTTGTAGGGCCAGAAATGAGTAAACGTGTACAGAGCTTCTGAAACATATTAAAGGGCCCATATCCTAGAAAAATCAAACTTTCTAAAAACTAACCAGTTGAAGTTTCAAAAATACTGCTCACTATTCTCATCTAAAAAGCTCAGAGGAAAAACAATAGAGCCTTCCTTTCAAGGCA